>LPNX011121997.1:42215-77996 GCA_001517045.1 Pseudotsuga menziesii
AGTAAGAAGAAACTAGCAGAATAATTTAAGATGAAAAACCTTGGGTTAATGCATTATTTCCTAGGTCTGGAAGTATGGCAAAGTTCAGAAGGAATCTTTCTCAACTAGGGAAAGTATGTGGTAGAGATATTGAAGAGAATCAAATGCAAAGTCATGGCCACACCCATGTACTCCAACCTGAAGCTGTTAGCTGATGACTCATTAGAGCTAGTGGATGTGACTCACTACAGACAGGTCATTGGGTCATTGATGTACTTAACAAATACCAGACCAGACATTTTTTTTGCTGTGAACACCTTAAGTCAATATCTTTTTCAACCAAGACGGGTTCACCTAGTAGCTGCAAAACATATCTGAAAGAGACTATAGACTTTGTTCTATACTATGATGGTAGCCATGAGTATAGATTGTATGGCTACACAGATGCAGATTGGGCTGGAAGTATCTCAGACAGGAAAATCAAATCAGGTATATGCTTTGAGGTCTTCTATGAGTTCATGTTTTAGCAGGAAACAGTCCAGTGTTTCTCTTAGCACGGTTGAAGTAGAATACATAGCAAATTGCTCTACTATGTTTTGAAGGCATATGGATTCAGAAGCCGATATCAGGTCTCTTTGACCTGAAGATGGATACAACAATGATTCTATGTGATAACCACAATTGTGATGACAAAGAACCCCGTGTTCCACAGAACACCTAGAAATCCAGTATTTCTACATACAAGATAAGATGAAGATAATGATACTGTAGATGAAGATGATGGTGATTTAGTATTTCTATATTGAATATAGAGATGATGATGTTTCAGTATTCCCATATTGAAGATATAGATGATGATGCTTTTAGTATTCACATACTAGAGATACAGATGGTGATAGATCAGTATTCAGATATTGAAGATGTAGATGATGATGGTTTGGATGATGATGTACCGATGAAGCCTTTGCATTGAGTAGAGTTCGAACACTTTCGAGACAAGCTTGGTGTTGTTCGGACAAACCTTCCTCGAAAGGGGGAGTAGTGATGTTGCAGTGGGATTGTATCATCCCTGGGAATTTTCCCTAAAGTGATCCAGAGACCTCGGTCCTCGAGAATGAAGAGGGATTGTATCATCCCTGGGAATTTTCCCTAAAGTGATCCAGAGACCTCGGTCCTCGAGAATGAAGAGGGATTGTATCATCCCGGGACATCTATCCATAATAGATCCGGTTTCCTTGGTCATCGAGAACGTGATGGGATTGTATCATCCTTGGGCACCTTCCCTAAAGTGATCCAGAGACCTCCGTCTTCGAGAATGAAGAGGGATTGTATCATCCTGGGACATCTGTTCATAATAGATCCGGTGGCTTCGGTCCTCGAGAATGTGGTAGGATTGCATCATCCTTGGACATAGTCCTAAAGTGATAGGGAGTGATTATCCCGTAATTGTATCCGATGACTTCGGTCATTGAGAATGTGGTAGGATTGCATTGTCCTTGGACTCAAGTCCTAAAGTGATAGGGAGTGATTATCCCGTAATTGTATCCGATGACTTCGGTCATCGAGAATGTGGTAGGATTGCATCATCCTTGGACTCAAGTCCTAAAGTGATAGGGAGTGATTATCCCGTAATTGTATCTGGTGACTTCGGTCGTCGAGAATGTGGTAGGATTGCATCATCCTTGGACTCAAGTCCTAAAGTGATAGGGAGTGATTATCCCGTAATTGTATCCTGTGACTTCGGTCGTCGATAATGTGGCAGGATTACATCATCCTTGGACTCAAGTCCTAAAGTGATAGGGAGTGATTATCCCGTAATTGTATCCGGTGACTTCGGTCGTCGAGAATGTGGTAGGATTGCATCGTCCTTGGACTTAGTCCTAAAGTGATAGGGACTGATTCTCCCGTAATCAATCCGGTAACTTCGGTTGTCGAGAATGTGCTGGGATTGTATCATCCCTGGACTTTAAGTCCAAAAGTGATCCAAAGATTTTTTGTCTTTGAGTTGTGGATTGCAGGTTGTTGCTGATGATGATGATGTCGTACTGATCGAAAGATCAGAGTATGATGATAATGACGTACTGATTGAAAGATCAGAGTATGATGATGATGACATACTGATCTAAAAGATTAGAGTATGATGATGACACACTATGATTATGATGTTTCTGATCGAAAGATCAGAGTATGATGATGATGTTTCTAATCGAAAGATTCGAGTATGATGATGATGCTTCTGATTGAAAGATCAGAGTATGTTGATGATGTTTCTGATTGAAAGATTAGAGTATGATGATGATGTTTCTATGTTGATGATGTTTCTGATCGAAAGATCAGAGTATGATGATGATGTTTCTGATCGAAAGATCAGAATGTGATGATGATTATGATCGACAGATCAGAATATGATGATGATGATGTTGCTGCTGATCGAAATGTCAAGGTGCTGAAGATGTTGTTGTTGATCGAAAAGTCAAAATGCTGAAGATGTTGCTGATCAAAAGGACAAAATGCTGAAGATGTTGTTGCTGATTGAAAAATCAAAGTGCTAAAGATGTTGCTGATCAAAAGTTCAAAATGCTGAAGATGTTGTTGCTGATCGAACAATCAAAGTGCTAAAGATGTTGCTGATCGAAAGGTCCAAGTGCTGAAGATGTCGTTGCTAATTGAAAGACCAAAATGTTGAAGATGTTGTTGTTGATTGAACCAGTCAAAGTGCTGAAGATGTTGCTGATCGAAAGGTCCAAGTGCTGAATATGTCGCTGCAAATTGAAAGATCAAAATGTTGAAGATGTTGTTGATGATGAAGACTACATGATGTTGAAAATCTTCCAATGATTTATAGATGTGTTACCCTGTTGATGTTGATGATGTCCTCTATCTCTACTCTTGTTGTTGTTGATATAGAATACCCTTCTCATTAAGGGGGAGTGTTGAAATATTGTAACTTCGAAGAATATTCTTTATGTATCTTTTGTGGTCCCCGATGGTCCAACCAGGAGAACCACTTGTATTACATTGTACCCCGATGCTCCTAATCGGAAGAACTAATAAGAGTCATGAGGTAGTCCCCTCTAATTATAAAGGTGGGTCATCAGCACCCCACTGTGGTTACTTGAGCCTACATGAGTTAACTTAAGCCGACATGTTAGTTGAGTAAACTTTAAGTAAACGGATGAATATAAATAGAGGTGTAGTGCTCCTCATTTGAGACACACACACTCACTTGGAATAGTGCACTTGTGGAGGAGAGGAGTTGCTGGAGAAGGAGGAGAATCAGGTTTTTGATCTCCTTGTTGGTTTTACCTTTTTCCCTTTTTGGGGCATCTATATTGAGGAAGCTTTTGCTGGGTTTTTCCCTTTAGGGTTTTCCTAGGATAAATTTGTGTTGTTCTTGTGATACTGTTTCTTTCAGTGATCCTGCTTTATAGGCTTTTATTATGAAAAATAAAATGATATAATGATGTCTTAGTTAAGTATATGAAAATTTAATAGAGTCAAGTACATTACAGACACATCCTAGAATAAACATCAGGCTACAATACATAAGAAATACAAGTGAATACATTCTGAAGTTACAATTACATCAACACTCCCTCTTAACTAGGAAGGTACTCGCTGGACACAATTAATCAGCACAAGTCTTCTACTCTGTATCATCTGGATCATCATCGATTCCTCATCGTCTTCATCTTCAAGTCATCTTCATCTAGATCTGGATCATCACTCAATCTATATCATCATCACTGGATCTGGATCATCACTTGATCTGGATCATCTCTGGTCTGGAACATCTCTGCTAGATCATCATCACAGGTGCTATCTCTTGATTCTTCTCGTCATAGGAAGTTATACAGAGCCAACCCTTTTTCATGCTGGTTGTAGGCCTAGCCTCCATGTAGGTATTCTTCCAACACTTATATCTTACCCTAAGCCAGAATGGCCCATCCAACACTTATATCTGATCATGTAGGAACCAATCCTATAATCATATCAGAAAGGCATGCCCAACACTCACATCTGACCTTGTGGGAACACATCCCACAACCCTGTCAGAAAGGCCCAGTACTCACATCTGACAACCAATGTTAGAAAGGCTCAGCACTTACAGTCGACCATGTAAGGAACCAATCCTCCATGTCGAAAGGCTCTGCACTTACATCTAACAACCAATGTAAAAAAGGCTCAGCACTTATATTCGACCATGCAAGGAACCAATCCTTCATGCTGAAAGGGCTCTACACTTACATCTGACAACCAATGTCAGAAGGGCTCTGCACTCACATCTGATCATGTAGGAACCAATCCTACAGTTACATCAGAATGGCCCTCAATCATAGACTGAGCTCTCCTGGTAACTAACCAGGTGCCTCCATTCCAAGAATGGCATTCAACACTTATATATGATCATGTAGGAACCAATCCTACAGTCACATCAGAATGGCTCAACAATCACATTTGACATGGAAGGAACCAATCCTCTCACAATGACAGAATGGATCATCCCTTACATCTAACCATGGAAGGAACCAATCCTCTCACCATGTCAGAATGGCTCATGGACCCATCACTTCCCTTTGGAGGGAAACTCTATCTAGAGAACACTAAGCTTCTCCCTGAAGTACTCAAACTTCACTCTATCCAATGGCTTTGTCAACACATCAGCTATCTGTTCATCCGTCACAACATACTGGAGCTTCACCGCTCCCCTCTGCACCATATCCTTGATATAGTGATACTTGATCTTGATATGCTTCGAATTGTCATGGAACACCAAGTTCTATGACAACTTCATGCAAATCTGGTTGTCACAATGTATACAAGTAGCATCCATCTAGAGATAAAATAAATCAGATAGTAGCTTCCTCAGCCATACTACCTCACAACTAGCTGAACAAGCTACAACATACTCTGTTTCAACTATACTCAGTTCCACACAGGATTGCTTCCTACTAAACCAAGAGATCACACCTAATCCCATAATGAAGCAACACCCTAAAGTGCTCTTCCTATCAATGGCACTAGCTATCCAATCTGAATCAACATAACCCTCCAGGTTAATCTTCTGATTCCCATCATACTTGAGCCCATAATCAATTGTACCCCTCAGGTACCTCAGAATATGATTTGTAGCAATCAAGTGAACATGTCTCATATCTGTCAGAAACTGGCTCAATGTGTTCACAAGAAAGAAAATGTCCGGTCTCATGTTCGTCAGGTACATCAAGGACCCAATCATCTGATGATGCATCGTAGCATCAATCGCTTCTAATGAAGCATCACTTAATAGCTTCATGTTTGATGCCATATGTGTTGACATGGCCTTGCAGTCCATCGTCTTGAACCTCTTCAGGATCTCTACTACATACTTCCCTTGTCCAAGGGATATTCTATTTGCATTATGCCACACCTCCATGCCTAGAAAATAGTGCATCATACCCAAGTCCTTCATTTCAAACTTGGCAGCAAGCTTCCTCTTTGTATCAGCAATCAACCCATCCATACATGTTACAAATAGATCATCTACATATAGTAGGAGCATCATTGGGTTTCCATCTTCAACCTTGTAGTAAAGGTTGGAATTTGCTCTAGTCTTGGTAAAGCTCAAACTGGATAGAAAGCCATCAATTATGGTGTACCATGTCCTCGGTTCCTGTTTCAAACCGTATAGGGATTTCTTCAATCTACACACATGAGACTCCCTGTCATGTGTCTCAAAACCGAGTGGATGCTCTACATACACTTCCTCTTACACTACACCGTTCAAGAAAGTAGTCTTAACATCCATTTGGTGTATCTTCCATTTCATCATTGCAACCAAAGAAAGTATAGATCTGATGGAAGTGTATCTAGCTACAGGTGCAAAGGTTTCTTCATAATCTATTCCTTCTTTCTGTGAGAAGCCACGAGCCACAAATCTTACTTTATATTTCTGTATGCTGCCATCTACAACATGCTTGATCTTGTAGATCCATTTGGAAGTTACAACCAACTTCCCTTCTGGTCTTGGGACAACATCCCAAACATCATTCTTCATGATCGATTGATACTCTTCGATCATAACATCCTTCCATTCTTTCTGTTCTGCTGCTTCTTCATAGTTGGAAGGTTCTTTATTGATAAAGTCACACAATAAAGCTACATACCTGGAACAGGACCTGGTCCTCTTTCTTTCTCTGTGATTCTCTTCTGGAGCCCCATATCTTTCCTCACCTTGGATAGCTCCCTGCACCCAAGAAGGTTTCCTCTTATGAGGATTCCTCTCCTGAGGTGGATCTACAGGTTCTTGTGGTTCTTCAAATTCTCGATCCTCTTCTTGAGTTTCTTCGTTCATGGTTGTGTCGTGAATTCTGGGTGCTTCTGATTCTTTAGGATCTTGAGTAGGTCTCTTTCTGGATTTGTTGTAGACTGAGTCTTCATCAAATGTTACATCCATGCTGATGTCAATCTTCTTGAATCCTGGGAAGTATATTCTGTAAGACTTTGAGATTTTAGAGTATCCCACAAATATACCCTTCTTTCCTGAAGGATCTAACTTTGTCCTCTTTTATTTCAGAATGTGTATGTACACTGGATAGTCGAATATTGTGAGATGGCTAACTTCTAGTTTCTTGCTGGAAAAGACTTCTTTAGGTGTCTTGTTCTCGATTACTCTGTGTGGAGTACGGTTCTATACATACACCGCTGTTCTGGCAGCTTCTACCCATAGATGCATGTGAAGATCTTGATCATGAAGCATTTCTCTTGCAGCTTCCATGATAGTTCTATTATTCCTTTCTGCAACCCCATTTTGCTGTGGATTATATGGAGTGGATAACTACCTCTTAATCCCTAAATCTCTGCATAACTCTTTGAATTCATTTGATGTGAATTCTCCACCATTATCTGATCGAAAGGTCTTGATCTTGTTTTCTGTGTGGTTCTCGATCAAGGATTTTAATTCCTTGAACTTGCTGAAAACTTTGTCTTTGTTCTTCATGAAGTAAATCCATGTCTTTCTAGGAAAGTCATCAATGAAATAAACATAGTATACATACCCGCTTAGTGAACTTGATTGCATTGGTTTGCATACATCGGAGTGGATGATTTCCAATATTCCTTTTTCCTTGCTCTCGCTACTTGGAAATGTCTTCTTTTTATTCTTTCCTTTCTCACATCCTTTACAGACTCCTTCATGTTTTTCTTGAATTTCTCAAAGACCTTCAATAGCTTTTCTTGCAAGTGGTAGTGCTCTGTAGTGCACATGTGCAAGCCTTCTTTGTCAGAGTTTATTTTGCTCTACTGTGTCATGGACCAAAGCTTGTTCTAGATGGCCCTTCAATTTGTATAATCCTCCTTCTTGTTCTCCAGTTACTATTGCATCATTAATAGTCTTTCCTCTTGGCCACATGAGGACTTGGCCATCTACAAATGCAACCCTCATGCCTTTTGCATCCAGTGCCAATATGGAAAGAAGATTGTTATTTAG
The DNA here is from genome assembly GCA_001517045.1 of Pseudotsuga menziesii. Lineage (NCBI taxonomy): Eukaryota > Viridiplantae > Streptophyta > Pinopsida > Pinales > Pinaceae > Pseudotsuga > Pseudotsuga menziesii. The sequence continues at coordinate 49,663 of LPNX011121997.1, forward strand.
TCCTGGTACAAACAAGACATCCTTCATTTTCATAGACTTTCTAGAGTCTAGCTTGCAAGAGGATTAACCACTACCTTTTATGGGATATTGGTAGTCATCCCCAAGTTTCACCTTATGGGGTGAATTATGTTCGGATAGTTTCTCAAAGCATTCCTTCAAACCTGTCATGTGTTTGGAAGCCCCACTGTCAATAAGCCAATCTTTGCTTCCATGAGTGACAGTTCCTGTGAGAGTGGAGATTAGAACATATTCTTCATCACTTGAAGAGTATTCACTTTCTTGTCTTACTTTCTTCCTGGGAGGATCATCATCCTCAGCAGTGTGAGCATGATGTCTTCTTCTAGATTTATTCTTCTTCTTGGATCCATTCTTATTCATGGGAAAAATTCTAGCAAAGCGTCCTCTTTCATCACATGTATAACATCTGAGTTTGGATGGATCCCTTCTTACAAAATTGTTTTTCTGATGAGAATGCTTACCTTGGTAATGATGATTTTCCCTTATTTCTTTCTTGGAGTGTATTGTGAGATCTTGATCTTCACTTCCCATATTTTCTTCTCGAGCTGATATTCGAGCTTCTTCTTGAGAGAATTATTCCCATAGTATGTTGAACTTAATTAACTTCTTCCTATCACAGATTCCTTGGATGAAAGAATCCCATGACCTAGGGAGACCATTCAAGGTTGTCATCACAATTTCTGCATTCTCTACTTCTTCATCTACTACTTCAAGTTGTTATTTTATCTAGGAGACCCTTGTGAAGTATGACTGGATGGTCTCCTCATTCTGTATCTTTAGATTCTTCCATTGGTTCCTTAGAGTCATCTTCTGGTTTATGTTCTTCCCTTCAAACAATTTGGTTAGGGAATCAAACAAAGCTTTAGGTGTCTTGAGGGAGGACACCTGTGGGATGAGGTGATCCTTGATAGAATCAGCAATAATGCTCTTTTCCATAGCCAACTTCTTCTTGTGTAAGGCCTTAGCCTCATCTCCCTCTGGAACCGGAACCTCCTCATGGATGTAGGAGTCCAACTCATTTTCTTCTAGGATCAGGGAGATCCTATACTTCCAGGCTCGAAAGTTATCAGCTCCCTCAAGATTTTCATCAAGCTTCGTATGATGAGAAATATTAACTGAGAAGGTCTCAAATGGAAATACAAAATATTTAGATCTTACCAGGTAAAGATGTTGGTTCTGGATTTGGAGCTGAAATTTTGCAGTGCTAGTTCTGGAGCAGATTAGGGTTTTTATTTTTTGGAGTTCTATCCAACCAAATGCTTTGATCTTGATCTCTAAATTTCGATTTTGGGGAGGAGATCAATCCATGCTTTGGCTCACTGAAAAATTCCACTTCTAGAGAAACTCCTAATTTTCGGCAGCAGTGTCGGGTACAAAACTGAAAAAACCTCAGAATTGGATTCTGCTTCGACAGAAAGATGCGCCCTAGGGAGGAGAGTTATTCCAACCTTCTTTTGCTGGAAAAATATGAAGAGAGATCCACAAAGTAGGAATCCCTAGTTCCCGCAGCTGCACAGTGTCTTCTTCTCAGGTTAGCTCTCATACCATGTTAGATTTTTAACATTAAGCTAGCATTATATTATGATCTTTAACTCAGAGAATAACAAGCACAATAATCAAACACAAGAGACAATGAACATGATGTTTTTCCTCGGGGAAGCCATAAATGGAGAAAACTCCACAACTTCCTCAGAGATAGAATCAACACCAAAAGTAAAACCCAAAACAGTAAGATGATCTCCCGACAGTAGTAACCTCTTTCTTCCTAGCCCCAGTGTCTTCTTCTTCCTCACCTATGCACTACAACTGAGTGTGAGTGAGTGTGTAATAAATAGAGAGGCTAGCTCTCTATTTATACTAATTCTCAACTTGACTAAACCCTACTAGGGCTGACTTCACTAGGTGAGTCTAACAACCTTAGTGCCCGAAACTGCGGGGACTTTAACCCTTGAAAAATAGGAGGGTTACCCACATTGACTTGACATGACTTGTTTACATTATAGAAACTCCCAATAGGAACATCGGGGAATGACATGACTCAAGTACATTACAGACACATCCCAAAATAAACATCGAGGTACAATACATAAGAAATACAAGTGAATACATTTCGAAGTTACAATTACATCAACAAAGAAACCCTAGAAGAAAGTTTCATGTTATATCCTATAGTTTATACACTAAATATCGATACTCCATGGTAATATTACAATATTGCAAATCATATAAATTGCATCGTTTACTTGATTAAAGGTTTGATTATAATCGTTTGTTTGTAGCATCATGACTATAGAACTTCTACCCACGCTGGAGATAAACCTCGAAGGACACGTGGTGATGGTTCTATCCACGAGATGGTTGACTTAAAAAATAAACCCTACTCATTTATTTTCGTAGAGTGAGGGTTCTTCGTCTAGTTTGGCTGAGCTGCGAGCTCATGGCCATCGAAATCCTGTATACACCTCCAAGTTTGCAGGTTGATTTCAGAACAAAATGTCGTGAGCTAGTTTAAATGAGGTCGTAAGGTGGTTCTTTGTTTTGGATGGAGGATTTCTCGTTTCCTTCGAAATTGTGACTTAGGGTTCAGTTGTAACTGACCCACTAATATTGTTCGGGGTGTTACTCTTCCATATACTATCGAGCTGCTCTGGATGATGCATCCACTACTCCTCCAAAATGATAGTCTTGTCAGGTAACTACCAGTCAAGAGTTAAACTTCATGAAAGTTTTTAAGTTTTTCATTACATATTTTATGATAAAAACTAATACTTGTTTTTACTGTGCAGGTTCTTCTCGCGAAGAAAGGGGTCAAGCGGTGGCTCAACTATCCCCTTTTATAGCTATGCAACCCTCGAAATCCTGAGTTGCATATGAGGGTTTTCTCCTGCATTTGATGTGGTGGTTGGAAGTTAGGAAAATTCGTTGCTTGTTATGGCATGGCCTTGGTTTACATGTTAGATTACTTCTTCATCTTGTTTTGTTTTTGTAAAAGAGAACCCTGAAGGGTAAAAGGCGCAAGTCCTTGAAGGATATTGTAGCCGCAATTTTTGTGGTTATTTGACAGTGCCTTTACGGCTTGGAGGATGTAAACTTTTTGCTTATCTTTTAGAACTGGGCTCTAAGCCATGCTAACGCTGTTCAACCTTGGTCTGGTTAATTTAGTTTTTATATAGATTTTAAAGGTGAAGAAAAAGACTGTTAACTGATCAAGACTTGTAAACCGATATAGGGTTTTTACCTATCATGAATGAATAGTTACTGTTTCGTTTTATTTTTTTGTATAGTTAAATTTTTATCAGGCGTGAGACTCGACCTATAATTATAAAGGCCATAAGCCATTACTCTTAATTTATTTCATGTTTATCAGTTTGTTTAGAGTGTTATTAAATTTTCCTTTTTACAACTTTTTTTTTTTAATGTAAATAATTTATAGTAATTTATACTATTTAAATTTTGATAGTATTATTAGGTGAATACAGTACTCTATTTCTCTCTCAGATTTGTTATTATTTGTAGATAACCTACAGTTCCGAAATGATATGGATTTCTACAGAAATGGTTTTTAGTTTTGTTTTCCTATTATTACTTTCAGTAATAAATATTTGTAGCTATTAAATGTTATGTTATGGTTAAGAAAGTAAAATTCTATCTTTAAGGATTAAACCTACCTCTTGCTTACCCTAAGTAAGTCTAGAAGGTTACTTTAAAAACATCTGTATTGCTAAACAGATAGTAAAATATGAACTTAAGTAATTTATTAACAAGTCCTATGGATTACTATCTTGGTTAAAATCCTAGTATTATCTTTTTATTGTTCCTATGTTTATTTAAATAACTCTATCTATTATGTTTATAATAATTGTTAGTATTAGTAATGCTTCTGTGAAAAGTATTCCTATAAATGATTATATATATATATTCAGTTCTTTTGTTGATAATTAGCTAATATAGATACTTCTAGTAGCTAGAGAAAGTACTGCTATTTTCTGTAATGATTCACATACAAACTAAAAATAAGCCATTTACATTTTTCATTTAGAGTTGATAAAAATTTCTTCACATCTACTTAATTAACCAGCTGTACTAGAGTACTTCCTATTCAAGGCATGGAAAAATATAGCGTGGTAATTTATTTTTAATTACTTTCATTTACTAATATGCCTACTGTTCTAAACATAATATACTAATCACTAATATTATCAATACACAACATTGTTTTCTGTATAAACCCTAATCAAAACAATAACATGCATTTCTTTGAAAATTAATGATCATTTGTTGAAAACAGTAAATAAATTATAAATAACCTGAACAAATAAAAACCTGTGAAATGATGAGGTGACAATAGCTTAAGGAGGTTGTTCCTCCCAACCAACTCGTGAAGAAATACTAGTCTACACTTCCTCAGGACCCCCAAGCCTGTTCTTGGTCCTCCTAATAGAGTACTGGGTGAAGGATGCATCCCTAAGACCTTCTCTCACCTAACTGGTCAAATTACAGAAGTAATCCAAACCTGCTCACAGCAGTAAGAACTTCAGCCTAACAACTGCATAAGTTTAGTTCTCAGCAATTAACCCCTCAAACTCACTTTTATATGTCCCATTAGAGGAAATTTCAACTCAAAATGGGCCTCCTAAGGAAAATCAATAAAAAATTGTTAAAATAATAAAATAATATTTATTAATTTTGGAGGAAGAAAAGAAAAACTACTTTTTTTTTCACATTTTTGACATCTCTCCTTGTGTGTTCACTCAAATTTTGATCAAGAGAGCTTGTTGGATGCATAAATAAATTTTGCATCCAACAAGTACCCACTCAGCATACTTTGGATGGGCCCCTCTACCCAAAAATAAGAAATACCTGAAAAAACATGATGATGACATCATCATCACATTTTTTCAGGTATTTCTTGATTTTGGGGTAATGGGGCCCATCCAAAGTATGCCGAGTAGGTACTCGATGGATGTAGAATTTAATTCTGCATCCAACGAGCTCTCCCAATCAAAATTTGAGTGAAAACATAGGGATATATGTCGAAAATACGAACAAAAATGTAGTTTTTCTTATGATAACTATTTCCAAATTTATATTGAAAAATTGTTTAAGAGGTGCTCCCTTTTCTAATTTTAAAGTATTTTGATTGGCTAATATATGATGACATGGAATTTGTATTATTTTTGGAAGCCCCATTTTAAATTGCAATTTCCTCTAATGCCTCCATCGAATTTCTCATGTGCATTTCATTCACACTCAATGATCACATTTCTAGAATGAGTAGCCTTAGCTGTCTTCAATGGGAAGTTTTATAATAATGCCTAGGTCTTTTAGGTCAGTTTTTACTTAATGAGCTATATGCTCCAATTCCATTTTCTTGGGGAATCATGACCACAAATATAGGGAAGTTACCACTTGCAACAATTAGAAGTAGTTTGAGGATGTTGCCACTTGTCAATATACTCTCCATCCAGTCTCCTCCACCGAGTGACCAGCTAACACTCTTGTAAGAGCTTCCCTAAGCTATTGTCTCATCATTTATTTATTTATTAATAAAATATTCTGAAATACATTAATTATTCTTGACCCCACTTGGTCATCAATTACAAAGTTAGCATAAAAAATAACATAATGTTCCTCAATAACATTAAATTGTTTTGCAAATTGGGGCATGTGACATACACACCCCCTTAATTTATAAAATCATCCTCGATGTTATTTATTCCTCATCCTTAGAGTTCCCCTGAAATAGAATTGGATATGCATCCCACATATGACTTTCCAATTCCTAGGCGGCTTCTTCTGGACTAAGGTGCTTCCATTGCACCTTCACTTGAATAATGGTGTGATTCCGAAGTGAGACCTTCCTGCTTTCGAGGATATAATCTGGTTCCACCAGAAAATCTCTTTCAGGTTCCACCTGCACATCATTCCAATTAATAACATGAGTAACATCATGTACATATTTTTTTAATATAGAAATGTGAAAAACATTGTGAACTCTTAGATTTGGTGGTAGAGCTAACTGATATGCTACATGTCCTATCTTGGAAATTATTTCAAAAGGACCACAATATGTGCACAATATCGAGGTGCTAGCTTAGAACATCTACCCAACCTCAGAGAACTCTTTTTAGGTCTCACCTTAATAAAAACATGTTCACATACCTCAAAGTCCTTTGGAGTTCGTTTAAGATCTGCTTGGCTTTTCTGTCGATCTTGCGCAACTTTCAAGTTACCTTGTACCTGTTTTACAATTAACTCCATCTCTTTCAATAATTCAAGTCCGAATACTAACCTGTCCACTAGATTACTCCAAGAGATGGGAGTGTTGCATTTTCTTCCATACATAATTTCAAAGGGACTATATCTAGCTAAAGCTTAATAATGATTATTGTAAGCAAATTCTACCAGGCATAAATAATCTCCCCATTTACCTGGCCGCTCCTTTACATACATTCTAAGTATATCCTCCAATACCTAATTTACTCTTTTAGTCTGTCCATCAGTTTGAGGATGGAAAGAGGTACTAAAGTTTAACGTAGTATTTAATCCTTTAAACAAAGATTTCAAAAAATTACCTGTAAATTTAGGGTCCCGGTTTGAAATTATCACCTTCGGTATTCCATGCAACCAAAAAAATTGTTTTAAGAAAATATCAGCAATATTTGTAGCTTTATAAGTAGGTTTTATAGGTATAAAATAGGTTGCTTTACTCAATTTATCAACCACTACCATTATTGAGTCATTTAAGTTCTAATTTCTAGGTAGTCTTGTGATAAAATCAAGGCTAATTATCTCCCATTTCCAGCTAGGAATAGGAAATGGCTGAAGTAGTCCAACTGGATGCTGATGTTCAGTTTTTACTTGCTGACATTCAAAGCACCTGTTATGTATCTAATATTACAAGCAATTATTTTAATATTAATCTAGTTTTAATTAAAACATAGGATCACACGCTTTCAGTGAAACGGTTTATTTTTTACCTATAAAAGGTTTTCTCATCATTGTAATTAAATCATCAATCAATATTCAATTTTATTGTGGTTAATTTCCAGAATTCATGTGGGTTTTAGAGTTTTAGTCCGCGTCAAGTGGTATCAGAGTGAGGTTACTATTCAAGCTTCTAAGGCTTCCCTAAAAAATAGGACCTTGTCATTAAAAAAAAAAGGTAAAAGTAACCCCCCCCCAAAAAAGAAAAGTAAAACAAAAAAAAGGGTAAAAGTGAAACCACACATGGTTTCTGAATAAGTGGTTTTGGGTTTGAAAATAAAGTGCAAAATAATTACTTGTAAAGAGAAAGTGAGATTTGAACTTAGGTGGGGAATGTAACACTCATCCCTACCAACCACCCAATCTACTCACATTTTACAAAACTTAAGGGAAATTAAAGATTTTATTATATAATAATTAATATAATAATTAGTTATTATTCCTTAAATCTCACCATTCTTAATGAAACAAAATTCCTCCCTGCATAAGAAAAATGGCATAAATGAATGAAATTAAAGAAAGAATGGTGAAATTAGAGCTAAACCAAGCCCAAGGTTCTAAAAATATTGAGGGTTTACACTCAAGACTCAACCAAATTGAAGGAGAACTATACAAAAGAAAAAATGAATTATCAGAGACTGTCAAAAAAGAATTCAACGAAGCAGTGCCTTGGGAGATGGAAGGTGTAAAAAGAAACATCATAGTATTGTTTGAATCTGGGTTAAGCAAACTCGAGCATCATTTGAAAAACAAAATTACTACATTAGTGTGCAATATGTCAAAGGAAGACCAACCATCCTCAAATTCAAGGCACCATAAGACAATTCCTCCCAAAAGAGGAAGTCCACAAGAAGAGTTCGATCACTATCTCTCTCCAAATCATGAGTAGTCACTTTCTCCTCCAAAAAAGAATGGATATCAAATGAAACGCAAGTTAGAATTGTCAAAATTCAATGGAGACACAAAATAGAGTGTGGCATGGATCAACAAGGCAGAAGAATTTTTTTCCATACACAATATCACAGATGATGAGGAAATGATAAAATATGCCCCTATGCAACTAGAAGAGCGGGCTTAGAACTGGTACATGTGGTGGAAGGTTACAACACAGGAAAGTAAGCGCAAGTGGAGAACATTCAAAAACAATTTCTTTAAGAGGTTTTAAGACTTAAAAGAAAAAGACTTCTTCGCAAAACTTACCAGACTGCAGCAAAAAAACGATGTTGATGAATACACCGACGAATGGGAAGCCCTGGAAACTCGTGTGCCAGAACTCATAGATAGTCAATGCCTCCAGAATTATGTGTACGGACTAAAACCCTATAGAAGAGATGAAATAGAGCTACTAAATATATCAACCTTGGACAAGGCGAGACGCAAGGAAAAAATCATTGAAGAAAAATTAAAAAAAGCGTGGAACAAAAACCATGACAAAGATAGAAGGTCTATTCCAAATACGAAAACCGACACCAAATACCAGCCACCACATATGAGGAATGACAACAAAACCACCTTATAATCCCTGCGGATGAAAGAAGGAAAGTGTAAGTATTGAAGAGAGAAGTGGGACCCAAGACACAGATGTTTAAAAAAAAATACCACAAAGAACTTATATCAATGTGAAGCAGAAGGAGAACACAAGTCAGATAGCGATGAATCCAACATAGAAGAAAATCATGACATTGAAAATCCCTTGTTAGATTCAAAAGATGAAGAAACTCCCAAAATGTCAATTGTAGCCATAACAGGAATACACCAACCACAAACATTAAAATTAAAAGGGCATATAAAAAATAACAATGTTGTAGTCCTATTCGACACAGGAAGCACCCATAATTTCATCGACATAAGTGTTGCAAAGAGGATTAACCTTTTCATATATCTAGTACCCAACATGAAATTAATGGTAGCAGATGGAAAGAAGATCGAAAAAGTAGGGAAATGCCACAAAGATAAGCTGCAAATACAAGACTATAACCTTGAGTCAGAATTTTATGGAGTTCCCTTAGGAGGAGTTGATGCAGTATTAGGAATTCAGTGGTTGCAAACACTAGGTACCTACTCAGCAAACCACCAAGAACACTTTATAAAGTTTAAATGGCAAGGAGAAAGATACAAATTATATGGGTTCCAACCCCCTCGCATGCAAATTGTGTCATCCCACAAAATGTAGAAGCTAATTCGAAAAGGAGCACCAGCATATGTTGTACAATGCCAAGAGATGGAATTATTAACTTCAGAAGTAGTTAAACAAGATCATCCAGAGATCCAAGGATTAATCCAAAAATACAAAAAAAGTATTCGAAGACCTCCCCATGGAGTTACCACCAAAAAGGAAGATCGAGCATGTCATCAAAATCATGTCAAGATCCAGCCCTATCAATGTTAAACCCTATAGGTATCCACACCACCATAAGACGGATATTGAAAGATTAATTTATGATTTATTGAAATGTGGAGTGATTACAGAAAGTCAAAGTCCTTATGCTGCACCAGTAGTACTGGTACGAAAGAAGGATGGATCATTTAGGCTATGCATCGGTTACAGAGGACTAAACAAAATAACTATTAAATACAAATTCCCCATTCCATTTATCGATGAAATGTTGGATGAACTACATGGTGCAAGGTACTTTTCAAAATTAGACTTAAGGTCAGGATATTACCAAATCAGAGTAAGGCTAGAATATGTGGCCAAGACATCTTTCTGAACCCATGAGGGACATTACGGATTTAAGGTAATGCCTTTTGGGCTAACTAAATCCCGAGCAACATTTCAACCAACCATGAATAACCTATTCCAATCATTCCTAAGGAAGTTTGTATTAGTGTTTTTCGATGAAATCCTTATATACAGTAAGACATGGAAGGATCATCTCACACACCTAGAGCATATGCTCTCTATTTTAAAAGAAAATCAGTTCTACGCCAAGATGTCCAAATGCGCATTCGGTAAAGAAGAAGTGAGCTATCTTGGACACGTAATATCTAAAGAAGGAGTCAAGGTTGATCTAGAAAAAATCAAATCCATCACAGAATGGCCCAACCCTACTAACATATCCAAGTTAAGAGGATTCCTTGGGCTAACGGGATACTACAGAAGATTCATTAGGAATTATGCACATAGAACCGCACCATTATCCAACCTTTTAAAAAAGAATGCATTCCATTGGAATGAAGAAGCGGAAAAATGTTTTGAAGCCTTAAAAGGAATTATGTCCTCCACACCTGTATTAGCAACCCCAAACTTCTCAAAACCATTCATGATAGAATGTGATGCTTTAGGTTATGGGTTGGGAGTAGTACTAATGCAAGATGAACACCCGATAGCTTTTGAGAGCACGAAATTAAACAAGCGAGAACAATTGAAGTCTACATATGATAAAGAAATGCTGATAATTATGCAGGCATTGGTAAAGTGGAGACAATACCTCTTAGGGAGAAAATTCATGATCCACACAGACCATAATAGTCTTCAATACCTACTTCAACAGAAAAAGTTGTCCACAGAACAACAAAAGTGGATAGAAAAAATTGTTGCTTTCGACATGGAAATAATACACAAAAAAGGGAAGGAAAATGTAGTCGCAGATGCACTCTCTAGAAAAGATGAGGATATTACCTCTTACTCCATCTCGGTTGCAATTCCAGAATGGCTGAATGAAATACGAAGTGAATACATGGACCCAGAAACAAGCACTATAATTAACAACTCCAACCGTGACCCCAAGTTTGAATGGAAAAACGATATTCTTTGGTATAAGGGGAGGATTTATTTGAAATCAAACTCTAAATTCAAAGTTAAAGCAATAAAAGAATCCCATGATTCACCAGCCGTTGAACATGTAGGACTCTTCAAATATTATTATAATGCAAGAAGGTCATTTTTCTGGAAGGGAATGCAGAAAGATATCCAACAATATGTGGCAGAATGCGACAATTGCCAAAGAAACAAAAGTGAAAATGTTTTAACCCCAGGGTTACTCCAACCCCTACACATTCCAAACTAGAAATGGGAAGAGATATCAATGGATTTCATCGATGGGTTACCTCCGTCAGAAGGAAAGGACAAGATCCTTGTAGTGGTCGATCAATTAACCAAATTTGCTCACTTCATGGCAATTAAAAAAATAGACATGGAAAAAAAAATTGCAGAATTATTTTGCAAAAATGTCTACAAATTGCATGGCTTCCCAAAAGTCATCGTTAGTGATAGAGATGCAAAATTTAATGGAAAATTTTGGAGGGAATTCTTTAAACAAATGGGTACATCACTCAATATGAGCTCATCTTACCACCCCCAAACACATGGTCAGACTGAAGTCGTAAATAAATGCTTAGAAGCATATCTACGTTGTTTTGTAATAGATAAACAAAACCATTGGTCTCAATGGTTACACTTAGCATAATGGTGGTACAATTCAACATACCGCACCTCCACAAAAATGACCCCTTTCCAAGCATTATATGGGTATGAGCCTCTAAATTGGAAGGAGTTAGTTCTAAATGACACTAATGTTCCAGAAGTAAGGAACCAACTAGAGAAATCCCAAAAAACAATTGAATTACTAAAGGATAACTTAATCATGGCACAGAATCGCATGAGGCAACAAGCAGATCAACGCAAAACCGAAAGAGAATTTGAAGTAGGAGATTGGGTATTCATAAGACTCCAACCCTATAAACAAGTATCCCTTAAAAGTGGAGGGAAACACAAGTTGGCCCCAAAGTTCTATGGACCGTACCAGATTGTCCAGAATATTAGTCAAGTGGCATATAAATTACAGTTACCGGATAAAAGTCATATCCACAATGTCTTCCATGTATCATGTCTCAAAAAAATGTTGGGTAAACATCAAATAGTACAAATGATACTTCCTATGTTAGATGAATAAGGAAGGGTCATTTTGGAACCTAAGGCAATCATTACAATCCTAGAAAGAAAACTCCGTTCTAGAACAATCAAGGAATATCTCGTTAAGTGAAAGAATTTTCCAGATGAAGACGCATCATGGGAGACAGAACAGTTTCATCAACAATACCCGTCCTTACCCTTGCTTTGAGGACAAAGCATTCTAAAAGATGACAGCAATGTTATGTATCTAATATTACAAGCAATTATTTTAATATTAATGTAGTATTAATTAAAACATAGGATCACACCCTTTCAGTGAAACAGTGTATTTTTTTACCTATAAAAGGTTTTCTCATCATTGTAATTAAATCATCAATCAATATTCAATTTTACTGTGGTTAATTTCCGGAATTCATGCGGGTTTTAGAGTTTTAGTTCGCTTCAACACCTAGCAATATATTCTGCCAATTCATTTTTCATGTTTAGCCAGAAATAATCATTTCTTAGCATGGTTATGGTTTTATGATAACCTGGATTCCCTGAATAAGGAGTTTTATGAAATTCATTTAAAATTAACAGCTTAATCTTAGGTACATTAGGTACGTATAATATATCTTTATACAAAAATAATCCTTTTTCATTCAAGCTGTACCCTATACTTAGACTTTCTATTAAATTTTCTTTTACTTTTGCTTGTAATTTTTGATAATTTTCATCTTGTTCTATTCCAGCTTCTAGCTGTTTTTCCAAGTCTGTCGTATAAGTGTTGATGGATGTTGTAAAACGCAGCTTTGCATTTCAACTTAATGTATCAACAAACTTATTCTCCTTTCCTTTAATATGTTGAATTTCAAAATCGTATTCATTCAGAAAAGCTAGCCACCTAGCTTGCCTAGCATTCAAGTTAGGTTGATCCAACAGATATTTCAATCCTTTATTATTTGTCATTAGTATAAATTTCCTTCATATTAAATGATGACACCACATCTTTAAGGGATATATGACAACAACTAATTCTAAGTCATAGGTCGCATTATTTTTCTCATGAACCTTTAGCTTCCTAGACTCATAAGAAATGGTGTGTCCTTCCTGAGTTAATACTCCACGTAAACCATCATTGCATGCATCTGTACATACTGTAAAATATTTATTAGGGTCAACAATTATTAGGATTGGTGCAGTGGTTAATAATGTTTTTAACTTTTTTAAATGGTCTTCACACTTCTTATTCCAATCGAATTTATTCCCCTTTTTCTGCAAGGGGGTTATAGGATTTGCAATTCTTGAAAACCCTTCGATGAATCTCTGATAATAACCAGTAATCCCCATGAATGATCGGACGTGAGTGACGTCTTTTGGGACTGGCCAATATTCGAGTGCCTTTATCTTTTTGGGGTCCATAGAAATTCCTTCTTTAGTCACCACATGACCCAAATAATGGATTTTATCTTTAAAGAAGTCACATTTACTAAATTTTGCAAAAAAATGATGTTCTCGTAACTCTTGCAACACAATTTTTAAGTGTTCTTTATGTTCTTCTTCATTCGTTCAGTAAATTAAGATGTCGTCAATAAATACGACCACAAATTTATCTAGATATTTGTGGATTACATTATTCATTGGACACATAAAAATAGCTGGGGAATTAGTAAGCCCGAATGGCATAATGACAAACTCGTAATGTCCATATCGAGTCCTAAAAGTTGTTTTAAAGATGTCTTCATCCTTGATTCAGATATGGTGGTATCCAGATTGTAAATCAATCTTTGAGAACACCGTGGCTCAATGTAGCTGATCAAACATATCATCTATGCCAGTTAATGGGTATCTGTTCTTGATAGTCATTTTATTTAGTTGACAATAATATATACATAGTCGTAGAGTTCCATCCTTCTTCTTAACAAAGATGATAGGTGCCCCCCAAAGAGACACACTGGGTCTAATGTAATTATTATCAATGAGTTCTTTTAACTGCAACTTAAGTTCATTTAATTCTTGTATATTCATCCGATAAGGGGATTTTGAGCTAGGCACTGCACCAGGTACCAACTCAATAGTAAAATCTAATTCCCATTTCGAAGGCAGTCCTGGAATTTCTTCCGAAAATACATCAAAATATTCCCTTAGAATCGGAATATATTCCAATTTTAATTTATCTCTATTATTAGTGTTTTCTTCATCAATTACTGTTACGGAAAAAACCCTACATCCTTTCTTAATAGCTCTCTTAAGCTGCAAAGCAGAAATCTGCCTTACGACCGTTTTCCTAGGGATTTCATTTACATTTATAATCTTTCCATCGTTATTTATGCAAGTGAAGGTTTTATCAAAGCAATTAAGGACACCCTATACTATTCTAACCAACCCATACCATTTAACATATCATATGAACCTAAAGGTAACACATTGAGCTTAACATAGGTTTCAAACTGATCCATAGTTACTCAACAATTCTTAACAAAGCTAATTACCTTTCTCTTTGCACCAGTAGCTAGCTGAACTAATCAAGATCTTGCAAGCTTTTCAAATGAAAGCTTACACTGTTCTACTAAACTAGGAGAAATATAGCTTAAACTAGCTCTTGGATCAATTAAAATATATATAGGTATTTTATTTATCTTACCTTCCACTTCCACCATGGAAGTTTGATAATATGTTTTTCAGTTCTCTAATGCTGCATTGATTCTGGGCATTGTCTTCGCTAGATCACCAAAAGTCATCTCCTCCTATATTGTGTGTATGTTGCTAATAGTCTTCTTCCGATTGGGGCAAACTGATGCATAATTCGTACCATTACATTCCCAACACTTTATGGGTTCCTTTCGTTTAAAATTCTTTGTATAGTTACTATGGTTGTTAGAAGAGTCTTTATTCCTTTGATTATTTGGATTGGTCTATGAATTAATTTTATTTTCTTGGAAATTTTTACTAGGTAAATTTCTGGTGTTATTATTCTTAAAATTTCGATTAGGTACGAAATCTTTCTTTTTCTATTCAAAGTTATTATTCCTTGTGGCCTTCTAGTTGGTCATACTTTTCTTTTAACGATTATGTTCATAACATTAATTTTCTTTTCTCATTGCTTTTTCTAATGTTTTCGGATTGTCATGCTCAATTATGTCCTTTATATGATAAGGTAAACAACTGAGAAACCATTGTACCTTAGGTTTTTCGTCCACAATATATGGCACATACCTGAGCAGACATAGAAATTTACTATTTAGTTCTTTCATATTCATTGTTCCCAGTTTCAGCTTGTAAAATTCCTTAGCCCTTTCCTCATAATACTGTTTAGATAAAAATTTATTTTTGAAATATTTTTTAAATATACTCCAATTTATGTTTTTCTCCCTTATACCTTTTACTCTTTTTAAGTCCTGCCACCATATATCTGCTTTTCCTGTGAGATTATAAATAGCCATCCCGGCCTTTAGTTGATTAGAGTAGTTAAAATTTTGGAAGTATTTCTTCATCCCATATAGCCAGGATTCTGCTTCTTCCCCCTTTTTAGTTTCTCCATTAAATGTTGGTGGCTTGATCTTCTTGAATTCCCCAAAGATTTCTTCATAGGGTTTAAACTTTCTCTTCCTAGTATAGTGATCATATTCAATGTTGTACTAGTAAAATGGAAGTTTTTTTTATGTGAATCACCGTATAATTCAAAAGACGAGCTACTTTCACTTTTAATTTGTTTAGTCTTTTTATTTTTGTGTTGATAACCCCTATCTTCAGACTCAGTTCTTTTATATTTTCCCTCACTATGAAATATTTCCATTAAAATATGATTTAGCTCCTCCTGAGCTCTAAGAATCCTCTCATTTTCTTTCTTAACCGATTCCATCTCTGTTTTTAATTCCTTAACTGTTTATAGTAGTTCGGAAGAATTATTAGTTATCTCTTCTTGTATAGGTTCTTTTTATAAATTGTTTCATTCAATGTAAGGATATTCCTCATCCACATATTCCTCCAATCTATCCATAGCTGTCATTAACTCAGAAACAAAATTCTCTGGATGTATCATTAAAAAACAACAACATCAGCATGTTTATTTAAATTTACTATTCCTCATAAGCAAGTTGAGCTACATTCAGGCCTAGAGTTTGAACCTTGTGCTCTGATACCACATGCAATAACCCAAAAATTCGTAAACATTTAAATTTTTTATTTGACATAAAATGTCAATTGTTATCGCTAAAATACCTTTAATTGTCAGCGGATAATAAAACAGTTCGAAAGAGACTTGTCTTTAAAACCATGTTAGTACTGTTTCAACTTAGCAGTTGTAATTTTCCATAAAATAGAAAAGAACTTGTAATTTACTGATGCTAGAAAATACTGTTGATTTCTTTTTTCAAGTAGAGAAAGTTTCTTATGTAAGATCGGGGCTTACTTAGATTTAATCTAACACAGTTGGACTGATGGTTCCTTACAAGTTTAGCAGGTAAGCGTATGTTCCAGTAAAATTAATGTTTATATCAAGTCAAGAAGATACTTCCCTAGCATGCTTATGATGTTAGACTTAAAATGTTTTAACTCCAGCTTGTCTCCATAAGAGGTATTGTTGGTCTCAATTTATTTTGCTGTCAAAACTTCGTAATGACGTTTAAACAAACTACATAAGCATTGGTTGAATTGCATGATCAATTTCTATCAGATGTCCTCAAAGAATTGGTTGCTTATAATTAAAATTCTAATGGACACTTGTAATCTTGTTTACAGTAATGTAATTTCAAGTTTAAATAGAAAGAATATAGTTCACATCTTGATGCTTAAATCACTCAATACTATTTGGTGTTTATCGCAATTACCTTAATTATAGGGTTCTATAAACAACATTCTCTCAATGGAAAACCATAATACTTTTACTTTTATCAATAAATTCATTATTAAGTTGCCAGAAATTTACTGAGATTTATTATATCATTTTGGTTCTGAGCTAACCAAACACTCTTTCAATTTTAACAACTCCAAAGGCTAAGTCCAAGAATCACTAGCTCTCCTTCTTACTATGGTTAAAAGTGAAAATATGTCTTTCTCACAAATTCCATCAACCCTAGTTAATAAACATAACTATCTTATCTTTATATGTTATCAAAGAAACCCTAGAAGAAAATTTCATGTTATATCCTATAGTTGATACACTAAATATTGATACTCCATGGTAATATTACACTATGGGAAATCATATAAATTCCATCATTTACTTGAGCAAAGGTTTGATTATAATCATTTGTTTGCAGCATCGTGACTATAGAACTTCTACCCACATTGGAGATAAATATCGAAGCACACATGGTGATGGTTCTATCCACGAGATGGTTGACTTAAAAACTAAACCCTACTCATTTATTTTCATAGATTGAGGGTTCTTCGTTTAGTTTGGCCGAGCTGTGAGATCGTGGCCATCAAAATCCTGTATACACCTCCAAGTTTGCAAGTTTCTTTCAGAACAAAACATCATGAGCTAGTTTAAATGAGGTCGTAAGGTGGTTCTTTGTTCTAGACGGAGGATTTCTCATTTCCTTCAAAATCGTGACTTAGGGTTCAGTTGTAACCGACACACTAATATTTTCTGGGGTGTTACTCTTCCATATACTATCGAGCTACTCCGGTTGACACATCCACGACTCCTCCAAAACGATAGTCTTGTCAGGTAACTACCAGTCAAGAGTTAAACTTCATGAAATTTTTTAAGTTTTTCATTACATTTTATCTGATAAAAACTAATACTTTTTCTTACTATGCAGGTTCTTCTCACGGAGAAAGGGGTCTAGCAGTGGGTCAACTCTCCCCTTTCACGACCATGCAACCCTGGTAAGCCCCGGTTGCATATGAGGGTTTTATACTGCATTTGATGTGGTGGTTGTAAGTTAGGAAACTTCACTGCTGGTTATGGCATGGCCTTGGTTTACATGTTATATTACTTCTTCATGTTGTTTTGTTTTTGTAAAAGAGAACCCTGAAGGGTAAACGGTGCAAGTCCTTGAAGGCTATTGCAGCCGTAATTTTTGGGGTTATTTGAGAGTGCCTTTATGTCCTGGACGATGTAAAATTTTTTATTATCTTTTAGAACTCAACTCTAAGCCATGCTAAGGCTGTTCGACCTATGCCTGGTTAATTTAGTTTTTATATGGATTTTAAAGGTGAAGAAAAAGATTGTTAATTGGTCAAGACTTGTAAACCGATATAGGGTTTTTACCTATCATGAGTGAATAGTTACTGTTTCATTTTATTATTTTGTATAGTTAAATTGTGATCAGGCCTGAGCCTTGACCTATAATTATAAAGGCCATCAGCCATTACTCTTAATTTATTTCGTTTTTATTAGTTTGTTTACAATGTTATTAAATTTTCCTTTTTACAAATATCTTTTTTTTAATGTAAATAATTTATAGTAATTTATACGATTTAAATTTTGACAGTAATCTTAGGTGAATACAATACTCTATTTCTCTCTCATATTTGTTATTATTTGTAGATAACCTACAGTTCCGAAATGATATGGATTTCTACAGAAATGGTTTTTAGTTTTTTTTCTTCTTATTATTACTTTCAGTAATAAATATTTATTGCTGTTAAATGTTATGTTATGGTTAAGAAAGTAAAATTTTGTCTTTAAGGATTAAACCTACCTCATGTAAACCCTAAGTAAGTTTGGAAGGTTACTTTAAAAACATTTGTATTGCCAAAGAGATAGTAAAATATGAACTTGAAGTAATTTATTAACAAGTCCTATGGATTACTATCTTGGTTAAAATCCTAGTATTGGCTTTTTCTGTTCCTATGTTTATTTAAATAACTCTATCTATTATGTTTATAATGATTGTTAGTACTAGTAATGCTTCTGTGAATAGTATTCCTATAAATGTATGTGTGTGTGTATATATATATTCAGTTATTTTCTTGATAATTAGTTAATATAGATACTTCCAGTAGCTAGAGCAAGTACTGCTATTTTCTGTAATGATTCACATACAAACTATAAAAGAATTCATTTACATTTTTCATTCACAGTTGATAAACAAATCTTACATCTACTTAATCAACCAGATGTACTAGAGTACTGCCTATTCAAGGCATGAAAAAATATAGTGTGGTAATTTATTTTCAATTACTAATATTCCTACTGTTATAAACATAATCTACTAATCACTAATATTATCAATACACAATATTATTTTCTGTATAAACCCTAATCAAAACAATAACATGCATTTCTTTGAAAACTAATGATCATTTGCTGAAAACAGTAAATAAATTATAAATAACCTGAACAAATAAAAACATGTCAAATGATAAGATGAAAACAACTTAAAGAGGCTGTTCCTCCCAACCAACTCCTGGGGAAAGCTTAGTCTGCACTTCCTCAAGACCCCTGAGCCTATTCTTGGTCCTCCTGGTAGAGTACTGGGTGAAGGATGTATCCTTAAGACCTTCTGTCACTTGACTAGTCAAATTACAGTAGTAATCCAAACCTACTCATAGCAGTAAGAAATTCAGCCTAATAGCTTCATAAGTTTAGTTCTCAGCAGTTAACCCCTCAAAATCACTTCAATAAGTCCTCTCCATCGAATTTCTCATGTGCATTTCATTCACACTGAATCATCACATTTCTAGAATGAGCAACCTCAGCTGTATTCAATGGGAAGTTTTATAATAATGCCTCGGTCTTCTGGGTTAGTTTTTACTTAATGAGCCACCTTCTCCAATTCCACTTTCATGGGGAATCATGACCACAAAAAGAGGGAAGTTGCCACCTGCAATAGTTAGAAGTAGTTTGAGGATGCTGCCACTTGTCAATATACTCTCCACCCAGTCTCCTCCATCAAGTGACCAGTTAAAAATCTTTTAACAACTTCCCTAAGCTGTTGTCTCATCATTTATTTATTTATTAATAAAATATTATGAAATACATTAATTATTCTTGACCTGACTTGGTCATCAATTACAAACTTAGCATAAAATACAACATAATGTTCCTCAAGAACATTAATTTGTTTTGCAAATTGGGGCATTGGACAATACCTTTCCTCGTAACACTCCAAAAAAATAACCCTGGAAATTTACCTATATGCATACATTAAAACCGAGGCATACCTAGAACTGAAACATCAATCCAAGTGTATTGTTGAAGTAGTCACACCGGTGTTTACATGCATACAAGCCTGCTAGCATTAGTATAACCACATCTATATAAAATACAAATTCTATGATTAAAAGTATATAAGAAATAACAATCTGACCTCACAATAGAGTCATGATACTCATGAGAGGAGGTAACCATGTCGTTGTACTTGTAGGTCCTTATGCCTCCCTCCATCTACACTTTCCAAAAATTGTGAGATTTCTTGTAATCCATTACCAAAATTGTAACCCTCCATACAAGAAATGTAAACTTAAACCTTGCGCGTATTAAAGTGAAATTTTACCTTTGAATGAGGGCTTGGGCTGTCGTGATAAGGCCAGGCTCATCGCAATCATTTGAGTGACCATTCATTGGAACCTTCTGCTCACCTGCCAAAACAAAGGTTTAATGTTAATATATTTTTCGTAAAATGTGAAATCAAATTATTATTTAACCTTAAGGCGCAGAAAGAAAGGTATTACCTTCATCAAAATATTGGTACCTGGGTTTTCTCCTCCTAAATCTCCTCTCGTTCTTCTCCTCTGTACAAACAAACCCAATCTAAGTTAGCTCTATTATATCTTACAGAAAATCACTAAAGGAGTAAATAATTGAAACTAAAATATTAACTTTTATCTGTTAAACCCTTGTGGGATTAGGAATATCCTCTTCTAGTAATGAAAGGAAATCATACTGATGCTTCCACATTACAACACAAAAATGAAACATGACTAAGACTATGCAGAGGAGAATTGGCATCCAAGCATCCATTAACCACCATAAAACACCAGTAAACACCATTAAAAATATTTAAAACACATCGTATAACTATCAATAAACCAAGGAAACAATGATAAAAATTCCAAAATGATAAATGACGTCACATCATGAACCATCGTGTAATAAGGTGTTTTAGAGAGAAATATCTAGCAAGCACCACAGGAAACCAAACAACAAAACCCTCTTGATGTTATCATCCAAAATGGCACTTATCCGTCTGAGTGCTGACATTCCTCATGTTGGTACACAAAAGGACAATTTGGATTGAAGTGGCTAAACACTATAGATGGGCATGACCTTTGATGCATTTTCCTCATACCATCCTTGTATATTTTTATTATGGATTGTGGGTTTCATACGTGACTATGTGCATTGCAACTCATGTATCATATGTGAGTATTTGCATTGCAACCCGCATATACTTGCATACATGAGTTTCCTTTGAGCAACTCGAGTTTCATACGCGAGTTTCCTATATTAATACTCGCATATACCCGAATTCAACATTAAAAAATATAATCGATATTAGATGAGATTAGTTGAGACCTAATTCATAACTATCCCAACCATCTCAACTATCCCAACTTCGAAACCACTCTATTTCCCAAAGTATAAATAGAGGCCTTGGGGTGGGGGCTAATCAATCAATTTTGGGAGAGCAAAGTTATGCTGGTGGTATATTTTTAGAATCTTGGAGCAGAAGAACTTAGAGTCCTTTGGTTGTATAGGAGTCCTTGTTGCAGAAGTTGGGTTGTATTCTTATCTTATTCATCGATTTTTAATAAAGAGAATTCTTCTTCCAATCTTGTATCGAGTCTATTTCATGTATATTAGTTAATGAATATATTTGTTTATATATTTAATATGCTTTTCAACTAACCTCTGATATATATATGCATGAGATAATACTTCAACGATTTTCTCTTTGCAGGTGAAGAGGTGCATCCCTGGAAAATTTGAAGAGAAGAGGAGTGGGAGAAGATCAAGCTTGGATCAACCGTCATTAATCGGGTAAGTGAAGACTTTCTTCCTATTCCCTTTCCATTCTCTGGTAAAAGTTGATTGTCTACAAGTTAGTAGTAAGTTTGTAACCCCAAAACCTAGGTTACAAGGGTGCTTTATCCTGAACAACAGAACTGGTGACTCCGCTGGGTAGTCCAGCCTGCTGTGGGTTAGTCCTGTAGATACTTTTCCAGTCTTTGCTCTGATTCTGTGTGTGGTTTTTTTCTTTCTTTTCATTTGTAGTATAGTGTGTCCAGAGACCTTTATTGTGTTTTCTTTGTTGAAATTTTTTATGTTGTATACGCGGGTTGCTGTGCTACACAATCACGTATAGCAACTTATACATGCAAGTTGCTCTATAAGATAGTCGTGCATGATACGCGAGTTGCGCTATAAGTTAGTCGCGTACATCCTATAGCAGCACAAAATCTTAGGGAGGGTTGCTTGTCCCTGTCTTGTTTTGATTTTTGTCCGCTTAGGGGTATCTTGCCTTTGGCATGATTCTGTAAGTATGAATGTCCTTTATACCATGCTTTGTGCTTTTGTTAAGACTTTGAGTTTTATTGTTTGAATCTTCTTTTGTTTAGCGATTTGAAGTTGGTCCTCTTGCTTGGGTAATAGGTTCAATGTTGTGTGTCTAAGTCAGTGATCAGGACTGTAGATACCGTATACTCCGTACTTCCTTCATGTAGTATTAGTTTGTCACTTATCCTTTAGTAAATTCAGTGGATTTTATTCATTGGTTCTTCCCAAGCTATTGTGTTTACCAAGTTTCCTTCCTACATGGTTGAAGTTAGTTTTGTGGGTCCTCTATACTTCATTTTTCTTTCTTTATGTTCTGATTATTCAAACCCACTTGAAAAGTTTTGCATTTAAGTACATTATGATTTTTGAAGAATTTGAAAAGTGAATAAAAACATTAGATGCTTTTGCATTTAGTTGCATACAGTAGTTTTATTTTCAACATTTTCAAATAAAATTTCAAAAATTAGAAAAAGAAGTCTTAGTTTTCTCATACTTAGTTTTATTTTCATTAGCTCATATTTACAAAAAGAAAAGAAACTTGATTTAAGTAGTTGTAATTGTTTTGGAATTCATTTTATACACCTTTTTTAATTTTCTTATCGATTCTATAATATCACAGTCATTCACGCCACTTACCCTTTCACTAAGAACAACCCTTAAAATGAACGATATAATTTAAAATTTATTAGCAAGTTTTATTTTACAGGGTCATACACCTACTAGCTTAGGCTAGACTTGTGGAATAGGGAGTGTAAACTCTCCACAAGTGTCTAAATTTAGATGTAGTTGGCCAATCAATAGGTAAATCCTTTTCTATGTTGATAGTATCTGGGAAGCTCATCTCAAACAGGAGTTAAGAAAGAGGCAACCTGGAGCCTTGGGTTAGATAACCCTCTGATTCCTTGTCAAAACGTAGACCAGGGTTTTTGCGCATTTGGGGATTCTGTCATAGACAAATTTTTGAGCTTTGCTACCCTGCCCATGCGTACAAACGAGGATTACGACTGTCCCCCCAGACTACTGATATAGTTAAGGTAGCCTTTATTGTGTTTGACATATAGGGTTCATACACAGGTAAACCGGAAGGCTATTTCTGGTTGACCTTGGACAGGCTTGGAAGGTAACCCTTGTTGAAAGTGTAGGAGAGTGGTGGGTGATTCCTCCACTTGTGCCTAAGAACCTCTTCAAGGACGCCAAGTAATTGTCTCTCGTCTTTCTTCTAGAAAGCATATCTTATACCCCTTGTGATTGTTGATACTTTAGGAAATTTTGTAGTGATTGCTCTGTGTCTTGTTTTTGTTTAGCTGACCTTCAGGTGTGAAGAGTCAAATTTCAAATCGTAGATGATCAACCCCTCATAAGGTCAAGAAGGTTGCAAAGCCTTCCTCTGCTTATTACATTGGAACCTCCACCTCCCCCTCAAAGGTGGAGATTAGACATGGACGGTTCTTTCGAATCGGTAAGAATTAGTGAAGTTCTGGGTGAACCAGAACTTAGGACAAACGAAGTTGTTTTAACTACAGTATAGATAGAAGACTTGTAGGCTGACAAGTTTGCAAGAAACTTTAATTCACCTCTTACTGACCTAAATGATCATGTGATCGTTCAGGTTCGTCCTTTCAGTTCGCCTATGATTGGTGTTCTTCTAGACAGACTAATGTCTAGTATGGGAGAAAGTTATTCTACCTCCACCTCAGCCACTCTGGCTGAAGGCGTACCACCTCCCCTAGTTGGTGCAGGATAGAACAAGTATACCTACTAATCCTTTAACTCCAACTAGTCGGGTGGTTCAACCACCAACTTCCACAAATTTAGTAGGAACTTCTAGTGGAGTGGTCATTGGGATACCTAGTGTACCTCCTGCTTCAACTTCCTTTGCACACACTACTTAGATTGGTCTTATAGGATCCTCGTCATTTGTCCAAGGTTTTTCTTGGAATGGGGGGCACATTCCCCCATATGCTCCATATGTAGGTCCAACACCTGCATACGTAGGGGTGCATTTTAGAAACCCTAATCCTTATGGTCAAGGTTTTCAAACTCTGGTTTCAACTCCTTTCATGAGCTCTCCTTTCTCGCTTTTTAGTAGAGGGATACCTACTCTTGTGTTACAAACCCCAGTTTCAACTGGGACAGCTTGAACCTCATACACTGCACCACTCGTGAACAATCCACTGGCCTATGGGTGGAATCCTTTCCAAAGTGGCCCGACTACTTCGCAACTGGTAGTAGGGGGCAAGCCCACCTTCACCTTTGGGAACCTGGGGGAAAGTCCTTCTAATTCCCAAGCTTTTCATTTTCATGATCTTGTTTGACCCAAGCTCCCTTTCCTGGAAAATTTAAACTTTCTAGAGTTGTCAAAACTAATGAATGCCCCGATGATACATAATGCCTCCTAGCCACCCATTCCTACCAAGATGCCCTCAGATATCCCAAAATTTGAAGGAAAAGTTGGTGAAGACCTAGGGGCTCATATCACCACTTTCCACTTGTGGTGCTCTTCCAAGTCACTAAACGATGACATAGTTTGGTTGAGATTGTTCCAAAGAACTCTGACTAGTGTCACAACAAAATGGTACATTGAACTTCCCTCTACCGTGTTTGATAGTTTTTGGGACTTGGGTAATGTGTTCCTTAATCATTTCCAACTTCCTTTTTGGTATGATGCTGGGACAGACTTGTTGTCCAACTTTCGGTAGGACAAAGCCACTCATATTTTGGACCACATCCAAGAGTGGAGAAGATGGAAGAGGCTTATTAAGGCCACTATCCCTCCCAATTTTTGACTAGAATGGTTCCTTAAATCCTTATTGCCGTATATATCTAAGGATGTATTTACTTCGGGAGTAACCAATGAGGAAGAGGCTATCCTCAAGGCCCAGCAGTTAGATTTGATATATTCTCACTCTGGGATTCTATACGAAATCATCCCTGATGCACCGAGGCCAACGCATAATGTAGAGAAACCTAAGCCTAGACCCCATGCTGATGGTGTGGTTGGTTCAGTGAAATCTCCCACTACAGAGTCTTTGGCTAAACACCTCCATGAGTTTTCTTTCATACATTCTATGGCAGAGGCAACAAAGACTTTCCCCTCACTCCAAAATGCAAATGTTTTTGCTCAATCCTCTCAAAAGGGCAATCAGCAGATCGGTGGGAAAAAGAAGAAGGGGAAGAAAGGTGAGGGAAACCAAAACAAGCCAAAACCCACAAACAATGCTGATGGGAGAAAAAAGAGAAGAAGACAGTGAAATTTCCATGTAATTTGTGCCAGGAAGATCACCTAACCCATCAATGTCCCCTTATGGACCAAGCTCAGAAGAAGCTCAAAAGCCAACAACTGGTTGTCTTGAAAGATTCTTTTCCCCAAGGATAGAATTCTGCTTCAACTTCAAATGTAGTAGGGGGCACCCCAAATGCCCTTGACCCAAATTATATCAACATGGTTCGATCCCAAAAGTTTCTCTAGACCAAGAACAAGAACTATGAAATGGAGGCTCTAGAGAAAGGTAAGTCTATAGTTGAAATTTCTAACCCTCTCATAATTGAAAAAATTGCTAAGACTATGCCCAAGATACCAAAAGCTTTTTTTAAGAAAGCATTGCACAATCCTAATGCTAGGCCTGCAGCCACTTACTCTGTAGTTGAATATTTGGCCCAAAACCCTTGTGTGATGTCGGATTTAGAGGTGTTACAAAGTTGTCCCACCTAGCGAGATGCACTCTTAATAGCCTTAGGTAGTATGGATTCATCAAGCTTGATGGAAAAGTTTAATTTGTCTCGTGTCAAAATTCACCTACCATATCATGTAGCCTTATCGATAGATGTCATCCATGGCAGAAAAACCATTGGAAGGGAATTTTTCGATGAGGGTGCTTCTACATGTGTCATGTCCTTGTCTTGCTAGAAATCTCTTGGGTCCCCAGATCTAGTTTCATCGAGCACCTTACTTAGTGCTTTCGACGGAAGGTCATTTCATCCACATGGTATCCTACCAGGTTTCGAGATAAAGTTGGTAGGGAAAGCATTGTATGTTAAGGTAGAAGTGATTGATGCACCTTTAGATTATAACTTGCTTATGGGTAGAAGTTGTACTTATGCCATGTCCACTATTGCATCGACCGTTCTTTGAATAGTAGTGTTTCCACACGAAGGGAAGTTGGTTACTGTAGACCAACTCAGTTTTACTCGAAAGGGCCACATGGAAACTAATGAGTCCACTGTACCATTGATTGATCAGGTTAAACCTACTTCAGAGATCTTAGGGGCTAGAATGTATTCATCATTGATGGGCACATTCGATTTTCTAGCTCCGATTAATTACTTAGGTTCTACCAGTACAGGGAAGTCTATTGCAACAGTTGTCGATAGAATATATCCTTGGGTTCTTCCTTCCCGTCATGAACCTCAAGTGCCCTTGTTAGCAGTGGAAGTATCTTATCAAGCTATCATTCATATCAATGTTGATTCCATTTCGCTCCCACTTACAGTCTCAGAAGAGTCGAAAGAAGCCTATCTTCCTGCTTGGGTAGATAAATCTTTGCATATTGAAGATTGCTTAGATATGGTTTTTCCATCTGATGAAGCCATTATGGAAGCCATGTGTGGATGAGGTAAGATCTGTGAAGATATTTTCCATTGATCTTATTTTCTTCCAGAATTAAGCAGAATTGAAAATCAACTGTTTCATATGAGATTGGTGGAAGATGTTGTGTCTACCAATATCTTGCCAAACCCTGACGTCGTTGAAACTATGCATATTGATGCAAATTATCTCTTAGAAATATTTTCCACATATACTGCCCTGATAAAGGAATTTCACGATGCATATGTCTAGTCATCCTTACTAGGCATAGATCCATATATCGTTGAACTCGAAATCCGAAGTTACCTTGACTCTAAACCTATTCGACGAAGACGGAAAAAGTACTATGCTTAAGCTTACTACTCTTTTCATGTATTTTTATTGTATGTAAATTTATGTACAATAGTCCACCGGTTTGTGTTCTTATATCATCCATTGTTTGTTATATATTCCTTCTGAGTGGTTCATAGGTGTTGCAGATGGTGCTAGTCATCACACTTGCAACATGGCTTCAACCGCATGGTTTATTTACTCACCCTCAAGACAGCTAGTTTCCTTTGGAGGTTCTTTCCTAGGTCCTGTTACCAATAATGTGGTCTAATACAGGGTCATCATTGAGCTTTTATGGGATGCCTTGTCACGTGGCATCACCCAGCTGGAAGTCAGACTTGACTCTCGACTAGTGGTTTCCCATCTCAATCGAGCTTATGAGGTGCAGAACCCTATTTTACTACGTGAGTTTATGAAAGTTAGGTTATTGGAAAGAAATTTTGAGTTTATTACATTCAATCATATTCCAAGAAATCAAAATTCATTAACTGATGCATATGCGAATTATATCTTGGATTGGCACTTAACACACATCTCATAAAAATGCACAACAAATACATTGAAACAACACATGTAAATAAACTGATAATATATATATATGTGTGTGTGTGTGAATATCTGTCCATATACATAGGTCGATTTTTTTCTCAGATCCAATCATAATTGTATGATATACAAAAAATATACAAAAAGTGGATCATAGTCCATAGAATGCTCCTAGGTCTAAGATTGACCACCCTGGTCGTCCTGACCACCCTGGTCATTCTGACCGCCATGTTCACCCTGATCATCCTAGTCATCCTGCTCTCGGAATTCTTCAACTTGTTTAGCTATAGTAGCCTCAGTGGCATCTATGTACACAAGCATTGCTCTGGCTACCCTCCTCATAAGGCATATCTATATACGTGGGATACCAACCACCAGCTCCTACATAACGGTAGGGATCTGCTCAATACATAAAGTAGGTACTCTTTGGGTAATCTTGGCCAGCTTCCCCTCAAGAACCCTAATCAAAACACGATATTCCCCTGCCATAGGTCACACATACATACGAGGATGCCCAACAGGGCGGACTTGTCCAATATCTACATTTTAAAAACATTTTTCAAGATTAAAAAACTCTTATA
>LPNX011121997.1:78648-138074 GCA_001517045.1 Pseudotsuga menziesii
TTGTAACTTCGAAAATCCATCCCAGCATATGGAAACTGCTCTAGTGATGGTATCTGTCACTCCCACCATAGGTAGAAGTCATCATCATACACACTCTGAACTGATCCACCTCAGCCCTGGCGGAGGAAGATTTCTCCCCACCTACTCAGTCTAGGCTGATGGGGAGAGAAAGTTGGTAGAGGTACTACAGGACTTAGGCTAAGCACTCTCTCAAATAAAAAGGCCAGCAATATGCTAGAATAATTGAATTTTTTCTGTCAGCCTCTTTTGCAGTCAAAGAGTTGTTTCTTCATTATCGAGATTACTCCCGACCACTAGTCAAATAAGGCTCCCCGTAGACATTCCATTGCAAGTCTCATCTAGTGTCGAGTTGCAAGATGAAGTGATGATGATCCTGCAACCCTCACTATTGTGCTTACCAACACCTGCAATGGCAAGCTGTGAATATGAACAATAGGGATGCAAGTACCCCTCTTTTGCGTACTAGGCACACAATACATGTCAATGTAATTTTGCACACTTAGAAGGTCACCTCCCCTACCGGTACCTTCCAAGTTCACCGGAGCTCCCCATCATGACAAACCAGATATGAAATAGATGTATTCCAATGTAATCTCTAGAATCTCACCTTGTAGGTCAAATGCACCTAGATCATGATCCGAGTAGTTTATCAAAAACTCCAGTAAGCAGACATCTGATCACATAGGTGAGGTACAAAAGAATTTAAGCAACCCACTTTGCCACAATGCATGCACTGTAGGGGCACTTTGAAGAGAATCTTGGTCCATGTCTTCATGCTCCCTCTTCCTGCACTCCAACACCATGTTTTAGCCTGCCAATGAAGCCATTTTCAAACATTATATTCAATTAAAAAACTTTGATTGTGGCCCAAATTAACCTTTTTCTATGTCGCGCAGTATACATGACTGTCCTTTTGACAGCATCATACATGAGTTGCTTTCGGGCAAGCCAAGTATAAAACACGTGTATGCGACTGTCTAGGTTGCATACCCACGTATACAACACGACCCCCATACAATTGGCCTAAAACATCAATTTTTCATAAAATCAAAAATTTGCTTGGATAAAATGAAAGAGCATGATGGGATGATTTAACTGGCACTTGCGGATTTGAAAATCGTCCACCAAGTTGTCCACACCGAGTGATTGAATCTAGAGGTAAAACTTGTTTATATTGGGTAAAAATGTCAAATGGTGAGTTTTGATTTCTATTTTGAACTATTTATAGAAATGTTATTTCAAAAGTGGGTTTTTAACCTATAGTTCTTATTTTTTATAAAAATCAAACTAATACCATGTCTTTCTTCCTAAATGTAACAGGTCCAAGGTAACTTAAAGTTGTTTTTCACTCATATAGGCTAGCATTTTGGACATTCATATGCACTTTTGCATTTATACCTAATCCGTATTAACCCTAGAACTACTACTTTAACCATGGACTATGGTTTTTTAACCATTAGTACCTTGTCTATACCATTGTTCTTCCGTGGATAGGGCTTTCCTACCATGAGTACCCCAGCTTAGAACACATTTATTGTCTTTTGGTACTCATGACGCATTTGTCATAGGTTCATGGGAGTCTTCTTAGCTATTTTTCACGCCAAATTGAGCATCATTTTGGTCTCTTTTTACAAGCTATCCCTTTTAAAGGGTCCCCGCCCTTATAGAGTTTCTTTAGGCCCAGTTCTAACTCCTCAAAATAGACTTGACTACCGAGTAAACTTGTCCATTCAGGCTCATTAATAATATGTGAATGGGAATCCACATTGGTGGTAGGTTATCTCTTTCTCGGACCATGTTGAATAATACGAGAAAGGATCACTCTCTTTTCTACGCAATTGAGAAGAGTATTCTCAGGCATAGGTTTATCACTTTTCTGGACCTGAGGGACTAAATTTACAGAAAAGGAACACCTGGTATGAGCTTAGTTTTCTTTTTTTCGTGCTTTGGACCTAAACATGAAAAATATTTCGAGTGTACTTTATGTCTTTGTCATGCTCGTTAAACACTAAGAACAAAGCATCGAGTTTACTATTGTAAGCCCCATTCCTCATAATCAAATGAATATTTTTGAGTGATCTTGCTTTCCTTCACACTCGTAAAACTCAAGCTATATGCTGCTCTTGAAGGAGCGTTGGGTAGGTGGTAATTTAACCTTTTTCGGACCTCCTTGACTAAGTACGAAAAAGGTTCACCTTTTCTTCTACGGAAGTTAAGAGAGTTCTTCTAAGATATGTTTTATACTTTTTTAGTTTTAGGAGACTAAATTGGATGAAAAAAGGAACCCCCTGGAGTCTTCTTTGGTATTTTCGGACTCTCTAAATATGAAAACACCAAGCGAGCATGTACTAGTTCGGGCTCGTAAAATCCATGAATAAGTGACATTATCAAGCATTATTCCTTCTTCTCTTCAAGCTTGTCAAAAATGAAAAGAGAGTTGAGTTGACTTTCCTGGACTCGTTAAAATTTAACAGGAAAGATAAGGAAGAAGTTTTCTCTTTGGGTTACAATTGGTGGGAGCATGTCCTCCTTGAACATAACACTCTTTTAACTTTTCGATACTCATGTCTCAGTGTACACTTTGAGTTCAGCTATCACTTTGAGTTTCTTACTCCTCCACTTTCCATTTATGCCTGGGGAATCTGATCATGTCTCCTACATGATAGATAAGTCTATTTGTTCTATATGCAAATTTAAAAAGCTGCCTTGGGTCATCTTTGTGTTGTGCTCAATGTTTAAGAATCTATCTCTGTTTCTGCTTTTTTATCCTGATTCCATCATTATCCTATCTGATATCGCTTGTGTCTACCTTCCTTTATCCAGTTCCTAGTCACTCTTGTGATCCGTTGGAGGATCTATTGCCTTCCTCATCACAACACGGTTTCTAATCAACATTTCCTGAAGATGAAGACCTAGATTTTTGAAGATGGTACCCTAGGATTCACTTTCATCATTGGTGAATTCCTTTGCTTCAGTTGTCAATGGATTATGACAAAGACCTTAGGTTCACATCTATAACCTAAGTTGTGCAAGATTGTGTTGTGTTCACACAGCTTCCAGATCTTTGAAGACTCATCATGATTGTATATTGTGGCTTCGATAAACCTTTGTAATATACATGGTATAGCACCCATATCATATGATGTACTCAAATATTGTAAAGGATCTAGTGTTCTAGTATATTGAACATGGCATCCTCAGATATGATTTGGTATATGACATTTGATATGTATTTGTTTCACGTACTTCCTCTGCTTCCTTGGATTTCTGAGTTCTCCAAGATAATTATTATAATGTGTTTCGGCCATCGCTTCCCTCTAACCTCACACATTAGGGGGCATCTGTTATAAGCCAAAATGGCACTTCTCTGTCCAAGTGCCGACATTCCTCATGTTGGTACACAAAAGGACAATTTGGATTGAAGTGGCCTAAACACTATAGATGGGCATGACCTTTGATGCATTTTCCTCATACCAGCCTTGTATATTTTTATTACGAATTGTGGGTTTCATACGCAACTATGTGCATTGCAACTCGCGTATACTTGCATACGCGAGTTGCCTATATTAATACCCGTATATACCCTAATTCAGCATTAAAAAATATAATCAATATTAGATGAGATTAGATGGGGCATAACCCATAACTATCCCAACCATCTCAACCATCCCAACCTTCGAAACCACTCTATTTCCGAAAGTATTAATAGAGGCCTTGGGGTGGGGGATAATCAATCAATTTTGGGAGAGCAAATTTACGTTGGTGGTATATCTTCAAAATATTGCAGCAGCAGAACTCAGATCCCTTTGGTTGCAGAGGAGTCCTTGTCGCAAAAGATGGGTTGGATTCTTATCTTATTCATCAGTTGTTAATAAAGAGAATTCTTCTTCCAATCTTGTATTGAGCCTATTTCATGTATATTGGTTAATGAATATATTTTTTTATATATTTAATATAATTTTCATCTCACAATTGATATATATATGCATGAGATATTAGTTGAAGGATTTTTTCTTTATAGGTGAAGAGGTGCATCCCTCGAAGCTTTGAAGAGAAGAGGAGCGGGAGAAGATCAAGCTTGGATCAACCATTGTTAATAAGGTAATTCAACACTTTCTTCCTATTCCCTTTCCATTATCTGGTAAAATTTGATTATCTGCAAGTTAGTAGCAAGTTGGTAACCCCAGACCCTAGGTTACAAGGGTGCTTTATCTTGAACAACACTTGACAAAGTAAATGCGACATAAAACCCTAAAAGATATTTCCAATGACAACAATATGGCAGAGTACAGATGGAGGGCCAGGATCACCTCTTTCCATGAAAAGAAGGAAGACCAAGAAAACCTATTTAACTATGCTTGGATGTGTTATCAAATCATAGGCCTAGGCTTATGACAAATTCAATAACTTCCTTAAACTCCTTTTCCGTCGTCATTTGGCATCCACCTTGTAAATCCCTTGTCCACATCCCAACTTTGTATTACAGTTTAAACTATAAGTTGCATTGTATTATGTTTACCCACATGGCATGTAAATCCATGAGGCTTGTACCCCTATGTCAATACCTTATATAAAGTAAGGTTAAAAACTTAAATATAAAACATAAATCATATGTCTAGAAGCACATGGATTGGGACAAAAGTTTGAATCCTAGGTAAACAAAACCAATTATTTCATTGACTTAAAAACATTAACATATCACCTTGGTGAGGGATGCAAACCATGTCGTCATCATAGTTGGAGTCAAATCCGGAAGGATGGCAAGCAGTGTCCTTAAACAAGTAAGAATTCCATTAAAATATATCCATGCAAACAAGTAAAAAGGATATCATGACTAAAAAAACACTTTGCCATGAATAAGTATATAAATTATATAATTTTTTTTTATGGTGTAATTTAAGGGTATGTGATAGAATGGTATCAGATAATAATTACAACACTTGGCCTAAAAAACCCAACACTCAAACTAATATAAACCATAATACTAATTCTATTGTGATGCTTTGACTCTCTTTGCAAACATGAACAGAAGAATAAGCTTGATTTTGCAGGAATTATGGAAGATGCTGGAATGTCTACATAAGGAGAATCACATCTTAAAGATAAAAAAAAATGAAGAAGGTAATATTAGATACGGTGAAATCAAGGTGAATATGAATGAAAGTAGGAATGATAAGCCATCTGAGCTCCTACAAACAACAAAAGATTTAAAGGAAGAATTGAAATGAGTTAAGGAAGATAATGAATGCATTTTAAAAACATAGGAAGAATTAAATAATGTTCTTCTAAGTAAAATGCAGAGTAATGAAGAAGAAATGAATAAAGGACACAAATTAAATATGGCAAGAACTACACCTTATAAACATAAGGTAAGAAACTAGAATTTTCTAATCATGATACTCAATATTCAAGCGAAGAATCAACTAAACATAGTAAGGAAAAATATAAGGATTCTAGTGAAGTAGCTATAGTAATCAACAAAAAAATAAATACAAACCATATTTAGAGATTACCGTTGAGTTTAAAAAGATCCAACCTTGTATGTTCAACGGAGAAAACGAAACAAAGAGAATAAGTCGAAGCTTGGATATCTAGGATGAAAAAGTACTGACAGATCTATACTTATTTTGACGAACTAAAAGTGAAAATGAAAATTTATAATTTAACTGTAAAGGTTGATATCTGGTGGCAAGATATAAAAAGGTGAAAATCATTAAAGAACACTATGTAACATGGAAAACTTTTAATAAAATATTTATTAGAACAATATTATGAGGGAAAAGATAAATAATTATGTGAATTACGATTAGGTGCAATGACCATGAAATAACTTTGCAACAAATTCTTAAGTTTATTAAATTATGTACCTTATATTATCGATGAAAAACAAAAAAATTAGTGTTTCCTTATTCTTTTTATCTCTTATGATTAAATAGAGAATCGAATATGATAATTTGAAAATTCTAGAAGAGGCCATGAAAAAAGAAAATTTCTGCTATGATCAAAATAAAAACAAACGAGAGAACATACATAATTGGAATAATAACAGACATGCAAATTTTGAACATAAAAAGAAAGGTACTAAGTTTATAATAATTCTAGAGATAATTATCGGGGATACCAAGGGCATAAGTTTAAAAATGATAAACAACAAAATACTGCAACAATAAAAGAAAGTGAAATACCTACTGCGTTTAACAAAAATAATGCATAAAGGGAACCCTTAAAATGATTGGAATGTGGTGAATCACATTACTTTAAAGAGTGTCTTGTAATAAGGAATGGTCTTAGTAACGCGCATTCAATTCAAGAAGCTACTACAGTGGAAGATATAGCAAGGTGCATTCCCAGAATTAGTTCAGCATTGAAGAACAGACAAGCAGATAATCAAACATCGATGGTCGAAATCAAAGGTATCTTAAAAGATAAACCAATTTCTATATTGATTGATCCACGTGCAATTTTAAGTTATGTATCACCAATAATTGTATAACTATACAGCTTACAACAAGATAAAATTGAAAATTCATGGTTAGTTCAACTTGTTACATGCACAAAGCGAAAAGAAGCTAGCTTCGTGAAAAATGTGATTTTATTATGAATGGTTTAAAACACATGTTGATTTAAATATTCCACCTCTAGGATATTATGACTTACTAATATGAATGGATTGGCTAGAGAGACCTAGAGTTATTTTAAACTATTATGATAAAACATTCTCATGTTTGGATGATAAAGGTAATACCATTGTTGTAAAAGTGATTGTCGGAAAATTTGCCATAAGACAAATCTGATTTTTACAAATGGAAATGTTTGTTCATAAAGGTTGCAAATTTTTTGTAGTAATGGATGATAAAGAGAAAAATAATTAACTTAATGTAGAAGACATGTACCAATTTTAAAATATTTTAAAGATATATTTCCAGAAGAGATTCTTGGAATACCTCCGAAAAGAGATATATATTTCATAATTGATTTGATACTAGGGCTAGTAACAGGATCAAAGGCTCCCTATTAGATGAATAGAGTAGAGATTACTGAATTAAAATTACAAATACACAAATTAGTAGATAAAAAATACATTCGACCTAATGTTTCCCCTAGGTGAGAACCGATTTTGTTTCTAAAGTAAAAATATGGAACATTATGGTTGTGTATAGATTATAGAAAACTAAATATAATGGCAATTAAAAAATAGATATCCTCGTCCTTGTATTGACGATCTATTTGATAAGTTTCGAAGAAAAACAATCTTTCCAAAAATAGACTTGAGATACGGATACCATCAAGTAGAAATCAAGGACGAGGATATACTTAAGACTTCTTTTATAGAACCAGATATGGTCATTATGAGTTTTGTCGTAATGCCATTTCAGTTAACAAATTCCCTAGCAACTTTTATGTATTTAATGAAGAGTATATTAAGTAAATACTTAGATAAATTTGTAGTTGTCTTTGTTTATGGCATATTAATTGTTACAGAATTATACCACCTTAGTTCCATGGTCATACACCCATGCCACATTTTCATTAGTTTCCTACTTATGTTATATGGTCCAAAATTAGGTTGTCTTGGTCAAGCAAGGTCCTTTTGGTGTTTTGGACTCATTAATGAACCCAAGAGCCCACATTTGATAATTATAGTTACACATGAACCCTTGTTTATGAAAATTTGTTCCTTGGTGTTCTCCTACTCCATAAAACAGGGACAATGGTTCACCATAGGTTCCCATGCATGGGTTTTGGGTGTTTTTGATCCCTTTGGACCATTTATTGTTGCCTAGAGCCACTCCCACTCACCCATGCACTCCACCAGGCATACCCAAACTTAATTTATGTCCTAGCATGATCTATCCATGTTTAAAATAAAATTCGTGACTGTTTGAGGTTGTTAGGGAGCTCATTGGGCCACCTAGGGGGGTTTTGAGGTCCAATCTAAGATTGCCACATGTATGCATTCAAATGGACTCGAAAGGATAATTATTTTCTCATAATATAATATAAAAATGTTCCATACATATTTACATGTTGGAAAGTAATAATAAAATATGTTATTGGCTCCATTCTCATGTTCTAATTTCACTCTTTTCACTATTTTACTGAATATTTCATGAACATATTGAAATGTGAGGATTCCCTTAGTTCCTATATATTGGTGTGAATCATATTTTCACATGGTATAATAGCTCTTTGGAGCTGCAAATCAAATCCAGAGCGTTTGAGTTGCTATCTAGGGTATTTTCCAGAAAAAAAAATGAGTGTTTGCATTGCAGATACTTCCAGTGTTTCTGTCTTTCGGTATGCAAGAAAAAATGGATCAAAGTCATGTATTTCTTACCCCATTCAACTATTTGAAATGGAAGGCCGAAATGGTGATCAAGTTAAGGTCAAAAGGTTTCTACAAAGACACCATGGGAGATGAGACTCATCCCAATTTTGTTATGTAAAAATCGAAGTAATTCAACAGACTAGATGAGGCCTTCAAAATGCTTTGTATCAGTATTTCGAGGGATATTACCTTCCATGTATATATTCTAACTACACGCAACGAAGTTTGAATCAAGATCGAGTCACTATTTGGGAATAATGATGAGATGGGAGGGCACCAACTCTTAAATGAGTTTATCTCATTGAGTCCAACTAACTTTTAGACGATCCACGATTTCTTCACAAACTTAAAATTATTGGTGCTTCATCTGAAATAGTGTGGCATTGAGAATAAATATGAGTAGTTAATCTTGTCTATTATTTTGAAGTTAGTCCCTTAATATTCAGTGTTTGTCTCAACATTCCATTCGGGAAAGCTAACAATTTAAAATTGGAGAATGTCTTCACTGTTAGACTTCATGGAGTCATTGACTCAAGAGAAGGACAATTTTGTGAAAATGGGTACCATCAAATCCACCAAGGATCAATCCCTTCCTATAGGTGTTTTGAATCAAGCCAAAGGCAATAAGAAAGCCAAAGATTCAAAGAAATAACAGAAGCATAAGCAAGAGAAGCCCAAATGTTCAGATGTGGTTTCGAATCCTAGCAAGGAGAAAGAGAAGACAGATTGCACTTATTGTCACAAAGGTTGTCATCTGGAGAGTGCATGCATGAATAAAACAATTGGCATGATGGCGCAACCACAAATGATTTTAGGGGCAAAATTTAGCCAATGGGAGAAATTAAATAAGTGAATTTTAATATGGAAAGTTTTTTTTTTAAATTTAATCTATTCATTCAATATTTATTATACAAATAATAGTTCAGAAACAAATTGTCCTCCCCCTATTAATGACGAAGTAAAACAACTAATGATTTATCCCTCTCAAATTTACCTCAAATACTAGGTTTGTCCAATATTTACTATACAAATAATAGTCTAAAAACAAATCGTCCTCCCCCTATTAATGAGGAAGTATAAAAATAATTATTTAAAGCTCTCAAATTTATCGTGGGTTCACCTTATAATTTGCAGTAATTAATTATTCCAATAATTATTTATCCATCCATATTTTGTTTAAATTGAGGAAATGGTTGTATTCACTCCTAGTTTCTTGTCAAATCGAGGTTGAAAAACCCACCAATTTTTAGAATTGGAAGTTATTTTTCCCTCCATGTTTCATGAGATGAGATCCCTATTTGTTCACAAAGGTATAAATGCACTTGGAGTGAGTTTCATGTTATTATTTCCCTTTAAATTTTAAACTTGTTGCTTCATGCCATGGGCAAGGTAGTATGCAAGCCCCTCCCCACCATTATAAGACCCCTCTTCCTTTTTAATCTTCAAACTCGCCCTTCTCTCTTACTATGTGCTTCCAACATCTCTAGAATTTGCTAGCTCCCTTTTGACTTCTCCCATCTTTACCACATAAACAATAAAATGGGGGAAGCAACAACAAATAGATTTTCCATCAATGAACATTCATATAATGATGCATAGGTTAACAAGAACTAATAGTTAATGACCATGCAGTTCATCATGTTAATGGGAATGCCAATGGTATTACCATGACGACTGTTTCCAATGGAGTGGTGGGGATTCTAAACCACACTTTTTAAGATGGACTACACTACTACTTTTGGTATGAATAAGAAATTGAAGATAATCTTCGCTTGTGTTTAGCCTTGAGTAGGTAAATTTTGTATACCCATGGAACTGAATTGTAATAACTTACAGTTGATTTTCACAAGAAAGATATTTCTTAGCTTGAATGTGGATATATATATATATATATATATATATATATATAAACAAGTTATTTTTTTCAGTAAATATTGAATATTACTATCTTTGCAACATTCTTCATACCGAAGTGATAAATTACAAAGATATAGTGCTTTTCGATACAGAACCATTCAGAAAAGTAAATATACATAGTATGTATAAATATATAAAATAAATATTGTGAAATACCTTTTCTCTGAAAGTCAATAAGACTTGCTTGCTCTTGCGGACATGTTCTTGTTATTACCTCCTTGAGCTCCTTTCCTTCTTGAAGGGAGTTAGCTACCTTTCTCTTCCTCCTACCTGCACCCCCGACTAGTTCATTATCGTCATTCCATCCTTCACCCTTCCATCCTTACTTCCTTCCGTGGGGACATCACTCCCAGCCATGGAGTAAAACGCCTTCCCGTACTCAACTCAACTTCACCGGATAGTAGAGAGAAAGTTCTCTTGGGGAGATGTCTTTAGAGCGAGATGTGACCATTAACCAGCGTGGCTCTTGATAAGTTAGCTATAAATCATTCTCAATCAGCTATCTATAACACATTCTCTTAGGTAAGATCAAGCTATTACCTACGGGTTTGACCAGTGTCCTCATGTCCAATAAAAATATCCAATCATCCAGCTATCACACTTATTAAAGGTAAG
This sequence comes from Pseudotsuga menziesii, assembly GCA_001517045.1. Lineage (NCBI taxonomy): Eukaryota > Viridiplantae > Streptophyta > Pinopsida > Pinales > Pinaceae > Pseudotsuga > Pseudotsuga menziesii. The sequence continues at coordinate 89,531 of LPNX011121997.1, forward strand.
GCTCTGAGATATTACCTTACGGACTTGGCCATTCTACGTATTTTATTCTTATGCTTTTATAATTGTTTTTTCGGTTGGACCAACCAAAACTGGTACTACTTTAGGTGGCTCGACAATGGCTGGATTTCTGTCTTGGTATGAATCTTAAGCTCGGTCACCTTGGTTTGGATCAGGTTCTATATATGTAGCTTCAAATACTACCACGGTATACAAGGTAGCCGACTTGGATTAACAATAACTTTATGGCTTGTTCGATGGCTGGTCTAGTGGTAGTAGCTAGCTACTGGTGTAAGATCTACTACAAGATCGACTCACTCAACATCTGCAAGATCGAAATCACCTTTTGTTGGATCGACTTCTACATAATCAACGTACACCACATAAAGAATCATTGTTGAACAAACCAATGGAAGGAATAAATGGCTAAATATACTACTACAATGTCAACTATTTGGGTGGGGGATACCCAATCAAAAGCTTCTTCATCTGGATCAACCAAAGGTGGGCTTCTTAGTAAGTTCCAAATGATCCCTCCAACTCTGTGTGCACGTTTCATAAAAGAGACTAGATTTTTTCATTTAGTAGGCTAATTATAGATTTTTTGTATAGTTTGAAAGTGGATGATGGATATGGAGGGGACGAAAAGTTACAAATCTTAGAAGCGGATAAGTTTATCTAACGCAAATTACTAGTGCATTCGGTGCTCATTTTCCATTGAAGTAAGTAATTAAGTAATTCGTATCTAGAAATATCCCTGAGTTGTATCCCTTTAAATGTTGGCAAAGACCTTGTTCTTAGGATTCTAATTTGTAGTCATGATGTGTCATTCAAGCCTCAAAATCATTTTCATCATGGGAGGCAACGAAGGCTACATAACGCGCGAGGTATTAGGACACAAGAATGCCAAGAAAGCGGTGTTTGTGTGACATCTATAAGTTCTAACCGCACGTCTCATTGATTTATGGTTTTATTGGTTTTATTTTGTAGTTTTTTGGACTTAAATAAAACGTTGCTTCCAGAATGTTGTTGATTTTTTCCGCAAATACTCTGTTGTGAATAGAGAAGCGTTTTTCAGTTCTCGCATTGATCTCATTATTGATGCTAGGTAACTAAATTTTAATGCTTCATTTTCTCAAACTATACTTTATAATTATTAGGTTCTTGCTAAAGTTTAGTTCTTTAATCGAAATTCTTCAACTTAGGGATGACCTTGACAATAGTGATGAACAATTCAATGTTATAATAGGATACCTAACGGATCCTATGGAAGGAAGTCCTTGTTATTAATTGTACACAAAATATTTCTATGAGCTTCTTCTAAAGCCAAAGTTGAGCCATAAAGAAGTGTTGGTTACTCAGCTATAACATCACAATAAAATCACTCAAATTATTAAAGAAACTATTTCTTGACACTCTTCTTTTGTTGCGTCATGCCATACATCAATTAACAAGATAAAGAATAAGTTAATAATAATGCATGCTTCTAACATTAGTTCACTGATAATTTCATCGGACTTTAGTTCATGGAACTCTCCATAGACAATTTTATTCATTTATTTTAAAGTTCTTCAAAATATCAAGTTAGATGAGTGGTTTATCTCCTCACTCACTAAAGTTTCTGAAATCAACGCGGCCCAACTAATAATGTCACTAGCAACAACCAAATTAATAAGATTAATATGTTTGGAATACGCCGAGAGGAATATATCACCACTGAAGTTAATTTAATAGTTGTATCATGATTGGAGTTAACCTAATAATTAATCTAATAGTTATCCAATATAATTGCGATTAGAGTTAAAGTTAAGCTAATAGTTGTAAAATCATTGGATTTAAACTAATAATTGTATCTAATAGTTAGTTTAAAAGTTAATATATCAACCATTGCAGTTCAATTAAAATTTGTGATTGGAGTTGAAGTTAAGTTAATGTTGTATCATCATTGGACTTAACCTAATAGTTATAAATTTTTTTCCTTAAGAATGTGTCAATTACTTGTATCTAATAGTTAATCTAACATAGAAACCACTTAAGTTGTGGTTGTTAAGCTCATAGTTGTATCATCATGTTGGAGTTAAGCTAATAGTTGTATTTAATAGTTAATTTAAAAGTTAACATAAATCTATTGTAGTTAATAAAAGAGCTTCAAGTTATCGTGACTTCTGCTTCCTAATGGAGTTGGACTAAGCCTTATGCACATTAACTGGACTCCCAATTGGTAGGTGGAGTCGAGTGTTACATCAATTGCACATTACCATGCGACTAAGTGCAGTTATCACATGAGTTAAGAGGAATTTATGAGGATTTCATAGGATTTTATTAGGAATTATACTATCACACAAACTGCACTTTACTTCAACTCCCAACTATAAAATGCAGTTTGACTAATTAACTTGACTTCGAGCTACTAGATGGAGTTCAACTGTCACATGTACTACACACTAGCAACAACCATGCCATTAAGTTCAGTTATCACATGAGTTATTTTTTATTTTTTATAATTGTTTATAAGGAGTTCGAGCGATTAATAGTTAATTTAAAAGTTGGTCCATAAATCTATTGTGGTTAATAAAAGAACTATGATTTGTCATAACTAAGCCTTATGCACGTTAGCTAAACTCCCAGTTGGTAGGTGGAGTTCGAGTGTCACATGAGTTGCACAATACCATGCTACTAAGTGTAGTTATCACATGAGTTCAGAGGAATTTATTAGGAGTTCAAACTATTTTATTAGGAGTTCGACTCTTACATGACTGCACATTAGCTAGACTCCTAGATGCCAAATGCAGTTGGACTAGGCCGTAAGTAATTAGAGTTGAAGTTAAGCTAATAGTTGTAGAATCATCGAAGTTAAGCTAATAGTTAAGCTAATATAAATCTATTGTAGTTAATAAAAGAGCTATGAGTTATCGTCACTTCTAGCTTCCAAATGGAGTTCGACTAAGACTCATGCACATTAAGTAGAGTCCCAATTGGTAGGTGGAGTTCGCGTGTCACATGAGTTGCACAATACCATGCCACTAAGTGTAGTTATCACACGATTTCAGAGGAATTTATTAAGAGTTCGAACTATTTTATTTGGAGTTCGACTCTTACATGACTGCACATTAGCTAGACTCTTAGATTCCAAATGCACTCGGACTAATCCATAAGTAATTAGAGTTGTAGTTAAGCTAATAGTTGTAGAATCATTGGAGTTAACATAATAGTTTCATATAATAGTTAAGCTAATAGTTATCCAATATAACTTTGATTAGAGTTGAAGTTAAGCTAATAGTTCTAGACACATTTGTGTGAGGCTAATAGTTGTATCTAATAATCGATGGAGTTAAGCTAGTAGTTGTATGTAATAATCGAATAGTTGAAGATTAATTTTAATTTTTAGAACCATCACTAACTCTACTTATCACATGTTAATTAAATTATTTTTTATTTTTTTGAAATTATTAATTATTAATTTTGGACGACACTCATATAATCAATCTCGACAGTACACTTGTCTCATTCTCATTTAATCTTACTACCATAGAATCAATCTCGACTGTACACTTGTCTCATTCTCGTTGGTAGATGGTAGTCCACCCCAAAATTCTAACATATATACCCCTATTGACGTAATAAAAACTGAATTCTCTTAGAATTTGACATAGCTATTGGTGATAAGCTTTTGAGAAAAATGATAAGACTATGGACTAGAGAGAGACCACCATTGGGGAGGGATCCCTGTGCCAGGAATCACATAGCTAGCATAGTTACTCACTTGGATCTACCCGCGGGGCATAGTTATGGGACGTGTTTTAATGATTCAAAAAAGGAAAACCACTAATTTAGCACTTTAGCTGGTTTGGTTCATTCGACCTTAGTCTTTATTGAGTTCCCATAATTGAGACAGATAAACACCTATGGGATCTACTCTTAGTCCCTCATAGTTCTCATACTAAAAAAACTAAAACCAAGACTCACACCCTCTACGTCTATGGCGAGAATGACCTCCCTACTCTATTGGCTTTGGCTGCACATAATGGGTGGAAATTTCATTAGATGGACGTGAAAACTGCTTTCTTGAATGGCTAATTGTTTCCTAAAGACCCCGACGCCTATTCGCATTGGGTTCATCTAAGGATAGTAGTTGGATGGATTGAAGCAAGTTATAGTAGAGACCACAGAAACAATGTAGTTTTACAACGTTTCTCTTTTCCTCTCCTGACCCGATTCAAACGATGCCGGCTTCCCTTATCAAATGGTGCAGAACATAATCTTTATGTTCTCGTCTTATGGAAAAAAAAAACTTACATCTGACATATCTTGGTTTATCTGGGAAGAAATCCATTCAATATATTTTCTATCATTCATAATCCTGGTCCCATTGTCCCAGTCCAAATTGACCTTCTATTTGTCTCTGTTAAATAGATGGGTATGAGCAGATCGAGACATTGCAAATTCATAAGGGGAAAGCCAGAGGCACCTTCTTCATTAATTTTCTACCCTGCCAAATGACCCACTAGCATAAGTAACAAAGCCAATGTGCAATTTTAATACTGATGACTTCGTCTCCCCACTTTGCTGGACTAAAGCACCTTAGAAGGTTGGGTGAATTCGATTCACTTTATATGGTTGGTTGTGAGGAACACAAGACATACTAGTTCTATGATTCTAATACATATTATCCCTAATGAATAAGAGATAAGCACGATCATAAGAGATAAGTGCATGAGATAAGTCTAAGACGGGGACTCTTTTCGTAATGGATGACTGGAAGGAGGCCCTTTCCACACAAACCGATGAAGCTATCCTGGTGGGTCAATCAGACATTCAAAAATCGATATGTAAAGTCACATGAGTGTATTATGAATAAATTCAAATGGATATGTGGACACAAGTAAACCCAATGCTTGAGGATTGAATGAGATCCCTAGTTTGTTTTACAAATTATACTATACCATTGTCTACCTAGGTTGTTGAGGCATGTATAAATGGAACAATGGTGGTGAACCGAGATCCATCAGCATCCATAACATAGTCTATTTGAGATCCAATGTTGTGGTATTTTAGTGCCTTTCCTTCACGTGATAGGGACACACTCTTACTAGGAGCGTTGGTGGAGGGGTGATGGTTAAATCGAGTTTGCTACGAATTAAATCCTTTCCGATAACTCACTTTTTGCCACCTTTTTGCGGTAAGACAGCTTCAGTTACAATTATATATCTCCATGACGACCTCACTTTAGTAGCATTTGAGTCTACATCCTCCCTTGCTACGGGCTATGAAATTGTCGGACTTTATAGCTCGCTTCTTGATTTAGACAAATTTTCCTTTAGATTTAAAATCAAATCCGCAGAATATCCTTCAACTTTCGCGAAAAGAATTTCAAATAAATATCTAGAAGCTGAGGGAGGATGTTTGCATGAAACAAATTCCATCCAAATTGGGCAAGAATTGTTGTCTACGTTTTGCTTAATGTGTCAGCGTCAACCATGTTTGTTCTTATTCTTTCTAACTACTTTTTAATATATTTTAAAATTTAATATTTTTCAAATTTAAAAACATAACATATCTAACTACTTTACTAAAGTACTTTTTAGTAACCACTTTTAATTTATTTTAAAAATTAATATTGTTCAAATTTAAAAACTTATGCAATGAGAGGTCGCTTCTTCCATCATCTAACTTTTATGATGAGACACAAGTATATATTTTTTAATAACTACTTTTAATTTATATTACAATTTATTATTTTTCGAATTTAAAAAAGTAATCAATGAGAGATTGCTGGTGCTATCATCTAGCTTTTACTACTAGTTTTATGACAGAAGTATCTTTATTGCAACCATGCTTCTGTTTTAAAGGTTCAAATCAGTTCCATATTGCTAATAGGCTCTTGAAATTTTCCAATTCCATATTTTTAAAGAGCTCTTCACATTTTCCTAATATGTTATTAAGTGTAAAAATAATTATTTTAAAAATATTATTTATTTTAAAGATTAAAATATTGGAGTAGCCTAAAGTTTCAACGATTTCTCTACTCCCTCCACCGACGAGGACGTTAGACTACTCCTTCCACGTTAGACTACTCCTTCCACCGAGTCGTTAACCCTCAAGGCTTCGGGGCTAGTTTAGCGAGCGTCCTTCACCGGGTCCCAGGGTATCCCTCTAGATGCGTTGTCCCGTCATCGCTTTGACGTCTTCCCCTTGAATATTTATTGTTTTTCCTTCTCACATGGAGATCCGATATAATCACTGTCTTATAATAATAATAATCTATTTTTAAGGTCACCCAAGCTAGACACCAAATTGGTGTATGAGACCTAACGGTAATACCAAGACCATCTGTGTATGGACTTGGCACCAAAATCTAGATAATTTCTTATTCTGATTGTGCATAGATTAGCAAGGTAATTTGAATCTAGGGTGAAATGAAATTATTTTAATTGCCATAAATGGGAATGAAAAACATGAAGATATATGATTATTATTTTCTTAAAATCTTTCTCCTCGATAAATTTTTGGTAGAGTCCACCTAATCTTCCTTTAAATTTCATGGTCATTTTGTTGCCAAAGTATTTCAACAACTTAGAGATTAAAATACAATTTGTCGAATATTCTTTGCAATTTAATGTCTATATTATTGCTAAAGTGTTTCAACAATGTACATATCAAAATAACTCAATTTCCTATATGATAGCTAATAGAATTAATGCATTGGGAATTCATTGCAACATTGAAACAAGGTGCTAGACAAAAATAACCAGGAAAGGTAGAAACAAAAGCATAAATCATGCCACTACCAAGTTTAACACCAATAATACAACAAAATAAAATTAATTCAGTTTAGACTCTGTTCGAAACCCGTTAGAGATCATAATAATATGAATGGTGGAGATAATGTTCGATTAAAATACCACAATAAACAAAGCAGAGACATTGACTGGATTTTCCTAATCATGAAATTATAATTGACAAAAGAATCAAGAAAATTGTTGTGCTGGTGACAATTGCTTTGAGGTTGGAAATATCGATTCCTTGAGCAACGTCTTCAGCAGTGGAGGCTGATCCAAACCTACTGGAACCAACCTTTCCTGTTACGAGAGAAATAAGTCCCATCATTAAATGAAAACATAAAACAACAACAAATATTCAATGAAAATAGGACTCTGTTAAGAGATGGACCTAAATTATATCATCCTTATATATATATATATATATATCAAACTCAAATTTGCATCAACGCCCTCTCAAGAGTATCAACCAAGAAAACAAAAATTATGGGAATGAAATATACCGTTTGGCAGAGCCGAGATAAACGATTCATAGAATGTATGAATAAATCTACTCGACTGGAATTGATGGATTTTACAAACCACAAATTTAATTCTCCAAACAAAATCTCCTTTCCTTCAGTATTCCCAGTCTACATGCATGGATGGTGCCTCACTCTACTCTGGACCACCCACACACTTTATACTTCTCTTCTTCTGCTAACACTTCTCTCATGGGTTTCTGTATTTATAAAAAGGATTGCATTAGACATACCTGTGATGAACTTACTTCATTGATAAGGAATCGCCTTTCAGTCTGGACCAACATGGTAAGACCTTAGTTGACTGAGAACGGTTTAAGTTTTCGACCAGGGACAACCTTATTAAGGTTTTTCAAGTCCTTGGGGCCTTACACAACTGAGGAAGGCTGGTTACTTCCCCTAGCGGCTTAACTATATGCAAAAGGTAAGATCATGAGAGTTCTTCAGTTTTTAAGAAGTATTGGTCTTGGTCTTACCTGAGCTTTTAATGCAGAAATAAGGTTTTCCTTCACGTGAGCACAGTTTGATGTCCTTGGCCTCTTTCTTATAAGCAATGTTTCTTAGATTTATGAAAAACGTATGTATTGACTATTGATTCTGAGCTGACGGTTCATAACAAATCTTACTGGGTTGACCTTTCAGGACCAATACTAGGTCCAACACGGTAAGAAGTAGAACTATAAACTTACCTGCAGAAGGGTTGATATTTTGATTTGGAACAACTTCCCTAACTGAGGAGGGTTGATCACTTATCTGAGATATCTAGAATATAAGGTTCTAATAGTTCTTAGTACTTACTTCCCATGATATTGGTCTTACTTGAGCTCTGAATGCTAAGATAAGGTTATCCCTGACCTGAGAATAGTTTATAATAGACCCCGATTCATTTAAGATTTTTTTAGAGTAGTTTAGGGAACTGCACAATTATCTATACAAAATATTCTCAGCTACTTACCAATTAGTTTTGAACGTTGAACAAGAAAGACAATTTTATAACAAAACCCCAATGGATCTATTTATTTTGCATCTTAACATTTCTGCAACTATAGTCTATCTCTATCTCTATCTTCAACAATTAAAAAACAAATATAGCACTTTATTCATTTTCTACCATACTTCAATACTTTATTCATTTTATGCACTGAAGCAATGTTGGGATGTAGGAAATTCACATTCCTCCCTGTGCAGATTCCTCATGTCATATGCCATATCTAGAAAACACAAAAAAATATAACACTAACAGTCTTAATAACAAAAGTGATACTTGTTATTCGTACATTTTGCAGGAATCAACGTCGATTCATAAGTGATACTTGTTATTCGTACATTTTGCAGGAATCAACGTCGATTCATACATTTCGCAGGGATCTGCCTGATTCATACACTATACAAGGATCTACAGGGATCGAAGTCGAGGAAATGATGGGGGATGGTGGATCTGCAGGGATCATGTTGGAGTCCGTAAAGAACGCTGGCCGAGACAGGGATGGACACGACTAGAGGCCTTGCTGTTAAGGACGCCGGTGGACAGAGTAGTCTAATGTCTGGAGAAATCCTGGAAGTTTTAGACTACTCCTTAAAATATTTATTATATTTTATTAGTTATGAATTGTTACAATACATAAATTTTTATAAACAAATTATAATTAGAAAGTGATATGCCATTGGATTTAGCAGAATGCAATCACAAGAAAGTAGAAAGCGCATGGAAGTCTCTTGAAGAATTGTGTATATTTACTTAGTAATCTCACCCTTACTCAAGGTAGTGAGTTAGGTAACCCACGGCGGTATTTACCTAAATGTGGTATTCACCCACAGTATTCTTGTTTTCTATTTCCTATTTAAACAACTCTGAATAATGAGAAGGCGAATAATCTGCCCGTGTGTTTTTTGTTTGCTCCATTCTTTTCTTTCACATGGTATCAGAGCTTACGGCCTGATCCTTCCATTGTTGGGGTAAGCCTTTTCACAGAGTGGAAAGAACTCTACCGAGCTTAGAAGCCTCTGGCCTATGCATTCTCCAGGCAGCAGGACACAGCAAATCCGCTCCATGGCATAGTGGCAGATCTATTTCCGTTTCTCCCAGATATGCACAATTCGAACACAATAGATCCACCTCACGCAAGCCAGCCTCTTTAAAAATCTTCGCAATGACCTCGCGCTCCTCCTTTAGGCCACTGAGATACCTGCAATCAAACGAGGAAGCAATCATAGGGGCTGCAACAGAGAGCTCTGCAGCCTGTTGCACAGTAAGTTTCCCGGTCCCTACTCATCACGCGACGACTGTGTCTCTGCATCTTTTATTCATTTCAGCAATACTAGATCTAATTCGTTGGATCTTGGCTTGGAGGATTCTTCAGCAAATCGATTCCATAGCCAAGCAATTGACCCTAGAGCATGAAAATAGTCTTCAGTAGATCGATTTATGCATCTCACAAGGGAAGAGTGCCGTCGATACTTGAAAGATAAAGGTAGTTTCAAAAATCTTTTATCTCTTCGCCGTATTTCATGAGATCTGTGTTGTGATCTGCATTGTTTAGATCGCCGCGATTGTCCAAGACTACATTGTAGTAAAACTCTGGATCTAAGCCTGATTCCAAGACAAAAACGGATCTGGTAGAAGTAGTCAGTTAAGTCAACAATTATTGTTATCCGGGTCTCGGTTTGAGGAAACCTTCTTGCCACATTTACATCAACAAAGAGCAATTTCCTAGTGTTACAAGACCCATAAAAGCAGGACTGTGTTATATGTGAACCACGCAGAGGTGAAGCCAATGCTCACGAAAATGTGTTGAAGAAACTGTGCGTAGAGCTGCCTTTCAGAGCCACCAATCGGTTGTGCAAGAGAGATCTCAAACATTAGAAGGAGCTTGACTTGTGAAGAGGAGCTGTCACTTGTTAAAACAGATATTGTTATTGTCCTCTTGTAAAAGGTCGCTATCCATAAATCTTGATTTGCTAGTGGAAGACGCCACTATTTGGTGGGAAGGATCCAGTGTTAAAGTCTGATTTGTTGATTAAGAGAAAGAATCCGCTGCAGAGAATCAAACTATCGACAAATAGATTGAGGGATCCACTATTGTAAGAGAAGATTGATTCTTAAAGATGGTGCTACCAAAAGCAGCCCCAGAAGAATACGAAAAGGTAAGAAATATCTTAACTCCACAAGGTTTATGGAAGATATTTAATGGAGATGAGTATGATGTATGGGAAATCAAAGTAATTAATTTGTTAAAATTACAATATTTGTGGCACTTCATAGTTGAAGAGGATCCCATTGATCCAGAAAAGTTTAATGCTTTGATAGAATTCGAAAAAGAAAGAAGGCAAGTTGTTGCCTTATGTGTCATACAAGACAGTATAGACTATTCCTTATTTCATTACATTGTAGAAGCTGATACTCCAAAGAGAGCATGGGATACACTGAAAGAAGTATTCAGTGAGGAACCAAGTGTAGAGGAATATGACTTTGTAAGTCAGCTAGAGCACCAGGAATCCCACACTGAAGTGGAAGACAGTCAAGATGACTCTGTCAAAGAGGCAACTAGTGATCATGTAATCCCAGCAAAGGATGTTGATCCAGTTATGTTTAATGATGACAATGAAGGAAAACCTGTCACTGCATTGATACTCAATGATGTGAGTGATAGTCTCTTTGAGCAAGAGACAGTTGATAGCAGCATAGAAGCTGCAATAGTTGCTGAGAATGAGCAATAACTAGTAGATAACATCACAAAAGAAACAACATTTTGCAGTCCACCCCAAAACCAGAAAACGAGAAGTTTGAGGGAGATCTATGAGCAAGCTCCTGTAACTCATGAGCATCTACAATATGCTTTGTTTTCTTCTGATCCCACAATTTTTTAAGAAGCACTGAATGATGCACAATGGAATCAAGCAAATGAAGTAGTTGTCATTGATGAGCAACACCAAGATGTGAATGCTCTCCAAGAAAAGATGAAATATATTCATATCTTTTCTAACAAAAATGTTGAGTGTACAGGTAAAGATGACAACCAGAAGAATCATGTTGAAACAGAAGATGAAGACTTTCACTATGTTCCAAAAGATGAAGAAGATCAACTACTTAGCATCAAGTTGCAAAAGACAAAGAAAAATAATTCCAAGTACACTTCAAGGAAGAAAGTCAAGTTGAAGTTTTTTGAATGAAATGTAAGCCTATCTGAGATATAGACTAGCAGGCATCTTTAGACATAGACAGTGCTGATGATGTACTGCCAGTTGAGATTAAGGGGGTGTTTTGAAGAGAGTAATCTCACCCGTAGTTAGGGTAGAGAGTTAGGTAACCCACGGCAGTATTTACCTAACTGTGGTATTCACCCACAGTATTCTTGCTTTCTATTTCCTATTTAAACAGCTCCGAATAATGAGAAGGCGAAAAATCTGCTCGTGTGTTTTATGTTTGCTCCATTATTTTCTTTCACATTTACAATACATATATTTTTATCAACAAATATTTCTTACAAAGTGATATGCCATTGGATTTAGCAGAATGCAATCTCAATAAAGTATAAAGTAGAATGCATATTGAAGTCTCCAGAAGAATTGTGTAGTTAAATGAGTATATACTGTGGGAAGCATTTTAAAGCAAGTCCAATGGAAAATCTATCCCACCTGAATAGATACCAATCAGGGTTCTCTTCAATTCATTAAATTTAAGTAATAGAAATGTATTTCTTTAGAAATTATGATTTTTAGATATTTTAAAATTCTTAGTTATTTATACAATCATGTTTCTCTTCAATTTATTAAATTTAAATAGTACAAATGATTTTATTTAGAAACTATGATTTTTAGATATTTGAAAATGCTTATTTTTTATATTTTCTTATTATAATGGTTTTTATTTTTATTTAAATTGGCCGACAACTATTTTTTTCTCATGTCTGCAAATTGTATTAAGTTATTGAAACAAAATACATAAAAAAATTAGATCATTGACATAATTTTGGGGTGGTCTGAGGAGCCACCACCTTAACAAGTCGACACTATGGACTTGTCTTACATTAATATTGCAAAAAAATCCGTCAAGAAATGGTTTCCAAACTATAGATGCAAAATTTATATTGGTATTGGTCACTAAGAGCTTTCATTAGAGAAAATTTCAACTCCAAATGGTCCTTTTAACTTTAAATCAAATTCCATGTCATCATATGTTAGCCAATGAAATTCCTTTTAAATTTGAAATACCATATAGGTCTTAAACATTTTTTAATATAAATTTGGGGATAGGTATCATTAAAAAATCTACTTTTTTTGTTTGTATTTTCGACATATCTCCCTGTGTTTTTACTCAAATTTTGATAGGGAGAGCTCATTGGATGCGGAATAAAATTTAGCATCCAACAAGTACCCACTTGGCATATTTTTTACAGAGCCTGCTACCCCAAAAACAAGAAATACTTGAAAAAACATGATGATGACATCATCATCACATTTTTTAGGTATTTCTTGTTTTTGGGGTAGCAGGGTCTGTCAAAAGTATGCCGAGTGGGTACTCGTTGGATGTAGAATTTAATTCCCCATCCAACGAGCTCTCCCGATCGAAATTTGAGTAAAAACACGGGGAGATATGTCTAAAATACGAACAAAAAAATAGTTTTTCGCTTTTATTCCTCCAAAATTAATAAATATTATTTTATTATTTTAACTATTAATTTATTAATTTTTTTTAGGAGGCCCATTTCGAGTTGAAATTTCCTCTAATGAAAATTTTATATCATAAATTTGCACGCATCGGATCATCCTCTTACAACTCATGTTGAAGAGATTGACGACATAATAAAGAAAAGAATCAAAGGGGGTCTACAATTTCTTGACGGAGAAAATATCATGGTGGCACCCACATTGAATAAGAGTGTCCGCACTTCGTGAGTAAATTGCATAAAATATTTTGAAAAATTCATTGATAAATTACACAATTGCTGACATGCTATCGATAATGATTGTTAAAGGAAGCTCTTGTATATACAGAAGAGACGACAGAATTCTTATATATTATATGGCCATAGAGAGGCTTTCCATTAATCAAACCCTTCTCTTACACATAAATAAAAGTTGGTGAAGTGATTCGATATTGACCTTGATTTATGTGTGTTTCTTTATATTGGTTTTTTTTTTGGATCAATCAACGACATTCGATAAGATTGACCAATGTTCACAGTCACTCCTTGTCCTTAGCCATTTATTGGGTTTAATTTATTTCTTTCTCACGCTATTTTTGTTATTTTTTATTTTGTATATCAGCATAACTGCTTCGGTTCCCACTCAAGAACTTTGTTACTGTCCTCTAATGAAGACCTTGCATTTTATACTGGTAAGTGAGTTTTTCTCTTCTCCATTTTCTTTACGCATTAAATAATCTGGTTTACTATTGATTTCCTCCCCTGTTCACCACAGTAAACATGTCACAAAGTGCGATATCAAAAACCATCATAGACGAGCTGAGATATAGGGACCCCAATTTTGGGGTATATATTGACACCGAGGAAGATGTAACTGAAACCTTCTCCCTAGAATGGGCTTGCATCTGCTTTATCTTCGACAAAGATGACCTGTCGGATGTAGAGAGTGATGTCCAATCCTTCCAAAACATCACCAAATCCGAAATCATTGCGATTGATTCTCACCCACCTATCATGCCTTACATATATGTTGTTTGCTGGTTGGTTGAACTTTCCAACCCCAACACACAGATGTTCAGGGACTCTAATAAATCCCCTTTAGTATCCTTCACACCAGTAGTCATTCCAAGGATGTATGCCCTTAGGACCCCCCAACAGTTACTCACTAAATAATTCCTAAAGAAGTCAATTCCCAAATTCAATATTGATGAATTGATCAAATCTTGGATGGATGAGATAACTCTTTATGCTTGTAGACCTCAGAGGAAGTATCCCATTTTTTGGTTTAATTAACCTTATTCACTGCTCATTTCCATGTTTTGCAAACTATATGGGCTTCGCAAATGATCACACTTCAGGATTGAATGGGATCCTATATCCTATTAAATTGAGCACATAGATCTATGGAGAAACACACAAATCACAAGATAGATCACACAATTTACTCAGCAATTGAATAATGAAACAATGCAAAAATGGCTTGCAACTGTGAATGATTTCATTAATGAAAAAAGTAATTAGATGAATAATTACAATGTAATACAATGGCTAAATAGCCACATGCAATTCAAATCCACACGAGGAAATTCGAATTGATTAGACTCTACTTGACTGTAGGTAACTAATACCTTATCTAAATCATTATCAGAGGACTCAATAGTTATCTAACCTTATCTAAACCATTATCGGAGTTCATCGGAGTTCTAAAACACAACTCAAGTGTCTAATTCATTCTTAATTAAGGCTAACTTGTTGTGGTAGGTGAGGAACGGGTCTCTCGTCCATGCATCCATGCAAACCTAGTGCTAACTGAATGTAGAGGAATAGAACTGAATGTAACTGACTCTTAACTGAGCTTGACTAGTCACTAACTGAACTCAACTCATGAAGGTTGGTATCAACACTCCCAGTGGCTCCTAAATTGTAGGGATTGATCTAGGAGGCCCCTAAACTGATGCATGCAAGTGCAATCAGTGGAAGTAGGCCTAAATTATTGTTCCCCACACTTTAGTAACTGGAACATGTGCCCCAAATAGGCCAAGTGGACTCAATGGTGCTAGTGACTAAAAATAGACTGGGTGGACTCTCGATTTAGACATGACTCCTAATTTTGACATATGACAAAATTGGACAAGGGAGTATTAATAATCCTAACACCCCCCTGAATGCTAACTTGGACAATCTGTGGGCACTCATAACTAAGACCATAGGTCACCCATTACATCAAGTAAAGTAAAGTAACTCCTCAATACAAGGAGATGGGGAAAAACACATGGGAAAAAATTCCCCCCTCTATCTAAGCAGATAGAATTTGGATTCAAGTTTGAAAAAATTGGAAATTTGTTGCTGCAACCTTCATCTCTATGATGTAGCAAAGCAGCATGACTGGTGTTCTATGCACAAGTATTCTGGGGCTTAACATGTAGAATTCTCCTTCTTGTTCCAAAATGTTGATGGAAGGAAGGGGGAATGTAACCTTTGCCTCTTTCTGGATGAAGAGGTGTATGATCCACTCTATTCTCCTGAAGGCAATGTGACTAGTTAGACCTTGCCATGTGACATATTACAGGTAATTTGTTGCATCTCTCTGAAGGAGGTAAGATTGCATGACATAGTGCAAGATTCTCTATCTTATGAATGTCAGATGGATTTCCATTGATCTCCCTAGATTCCTGCTTGGAAGTAGGGAATAAATCTGAATCTAAATATGAATGAATCTTAATCTCATGAACTGATACAATTGGTTCTACGATACTAGTGGAAATTACAAGAGAAGGATATGAAATGTTTTTACCTTCCCTTTGAAAGTGCACTGGTTTCGAAAAATGCATGAAGTGTGAGAACTCATATGCCTTGGAGGCATCATTTGCAAAACCCTTCACTATGATGTTCCCAGTATAGTTATATGTGATATCCACCGAGTCAGGACCAAATATCACTTGCTTTGGAGAACCAGAATGAGTCATCTGATATACAGATAACAGGTTTGAAGCTAGGGAGGGAACATAAAGCACATCTTTGAACCTTCAATCTTCAAGCTTGATAGAGCCATTCTCTTTGGTTTGAACTTTATTGTTATTGCCCAACTGAATACTAGGACCATCAAAATACTATAAAGAAGACAATGATTCTATGGATGAAACCATATGATTGGAAGATCCAGAATTAATGAGGAAGACATGTGCTATTGAGCGGATGGCCTTCGGTGGATGACCTCTTTCGAAGAAATATTTAGTGTCTTCTGTTTCTCCTATTTATTCAGCCTTTCTTGCACTAATAGGTGCATTAATGTTATGTTTCTTTAGAAGAAGAGTCATTTCATCAATTTGTCTTCTCATGCAGGAGCTATTTGGATGAAATCCGCTTCCACAGTAGGAACAAAGGGTATTCCCTTTTCCATTCTTCTTGCTTCTCTTTAAACATGAAGGCTCATTTGACTGCTCTTTCTTCACAGGAGACTCATCTCTTTTCTTCCCTTTTCCATTCTCTACCTTACCTCCTCTTGCAACCAGTGCTTGATCTTTTGGAGATTGAATGATCCCCGTTTGGATCAACGTTTCATTCTCATAAGTGAGAGATTGGATGAAAGAATCAATAGTGGGCATCTTCCAATTTGGAGTGGTGAGATTCACTGATTGAAAGGTTGAGACAAAGATTGATTAGTCTGCATTGAGTTTTGAGAGAATGGAAATGATGAGCTGATCATCCTCCTTCTCCACCTTACATTGCTTCAACTGGTATATCAGGTTCTTGAATTTTGTGAAAACTTCATTCATTACATTGAAGTTGGATGGATTAAGAGAGATCAACTCATTTTCTAGCTGATGGACCCTCATCTCATCCTGCTTATGAAATAAGGAAGCAAGCTTATCCCAAATATCCTTGGGAGTCTTCAATTGTTTGATGTGGAAGCGAAGATCTCGAGAGATTGAGAGGGACACGTATCCAAAAGCTTCATCAAGCCTATTAAAGTACTTTTCTCTTTCATTATTAAAAATTGGCTCTGCCTCTATCTCTTCTGTGAGTCTAAAGAGCTTCTTGGTGCGAAGAAGTCCCTCAATGTCCTCCTTCCACTAGTGGTAGTTGAAGGAAGTGAGCAGCTGTACTATATGGGCCATTTTGAATGCAGTAAAGATGATTGAGTTGTTGTAGTGAATGCAGTGAGGAGAAAGATCTACTTGTCGCGAATGTAGTGAGAAGAGCTGATAACTCATAAATCACATAATCAAAAATAAAAAATAAGTTTGACTACCTACACATTTCAATTTTTCATCACACCCAGCATAATTGATCAAGTAAGCTTGATCAACAATTCCTCAACTTGGGGTATTAAGTGGTAAACGTTTTGCTTCTAGTGCAGAGTAGGAATGGAGCAAATTGCTCAAAAAAATGATCCAGCTAGAGATCTAAGGAGGAGAAGTGCCTTATCTGTTGAGGATTTGATACCATATTAAATTGAGCACATAGATCTATGGACAAACACACAACTCACAAGATAGATCACCAATTTACTCAGCAATTGAGGAATGAAACATTGCAAAAATGGATTGCAACTACAAATGCTTTCATTAATAAAAAAGTAATTAGATGAATAATAACAATGTAATGTAATGGTCAAATAGCCACATGCAATTCAAATCCACATGAGTAAATTCGAATTGATTAGACTCTACTTTAATGTAGGTAACTAAAACCTTGCCTAAATCATTATCGGAGGACTCAATAGCTAACTGACCTTGTCTAAACCATTATCAGAGTTGATCAGAGTTCTAAAACAAAACTCAAGTGTCTAATTCAATGTTAACTAAGGATAAGTGATTTTGGTAGGTGAGGAATGCACCTCTCCTACATGCAGCCATGAAAACCTATGGCTAACTGAATGTAACTGACTCGTAACTCAGCTTGACTAGTCACTAACTGAACTCAATTGATGAAGGTTGGTATCGGCACTCCCAATGGCTCCAAAATTGTAGGGATTGATCTAGGAGGCTCCTAAACTGATGCATGGAATTGAAATTAGTTTCCTTAGGCCTCAATTAGTGTTCCCCACACTTTAGTAAATGGAACATGTGCCCAAATTAAGCCAAGTGGACCCAATGGTGCTAGTGACTAAAAATAGACTTGGTCGACTCTCGATTTAAACATGAATCTTGATTTAGATATATGACCAAATTTGAAAAGGGAGGATTAATAATCCTAACATAGCCTATCACATCATTTCCACTGGACAATCATTTAACTAGGCTCAAATTCTATGAGTGGTTTTGAGGGATTTTATTTCAGAACCACAGAAGCCCAAATCATCCAAAAAAGCCAAGTTTTATATTTTTGATTATGTGGTAGATATCATATGCTCCTCCTTTTCCTTCCCCACCATGAATTTGAAGTGGACTAGGCAAAGTCCACCTGTTCACATCTATTGTTCATCTTTGTGGAAGGACAATTATATTCCTTTGATTTCTGAGTCTTCTTGGAAAAATCTTCACCAAATTTTTACAATATTTTATAACCGAGGGAAAGATTCTCTAGTTTTTAGAATTTTTTTTAGTGAATTGAAATATTCGCTAATATTTTACAATACCTTATAACTTAGTGAAATATTCGCGAATATTTTACAACATTATATAATAAATTGAAAGATTCACCAAATTTTATATATATACATATTTTATTATTGATAACATCGCCTTCAAATTTTCTTATATATCAGAGAGATTCACCCATTTTTATAGATATAAATATAGGGGGGGTTATTAAAATCATTCATGGGTGCAACTCTTTGAGAAGAAGAACATGCCACTTCCAGAAGGAGCAAGGAAGAAAGAGGGAGGTTCAAGCTCAGAGAACAAGGAAAGATGACATGATTTGGTTGCTAGATCTTCATGCTCTTCATTTTTCACCATAGATTCATGTGCTTCCAGGAACATGGCCTCCATGGATTATTCCTTCTCGTCCATGCATCCTTATAGTGGTCCATCCATTCTCATGGCTGGCGATTCAGAGATCCAAGCCAAAGGGATTGCCAGGATCAATCTTGAAGATGGGTACCCTAACAATGTGTTATTTGTGCCTGATCTTGCAACAATCCTACTCTATGTATAACAAATGACACACACATGAACATCTAAGAGAATAAAATTTACTCAAAATGATGTGGATATCTCATAAATCTCTATATACCAAGTTTTTGCAGTGGGTTATGCTGACCATGATTCAAGAATGTACAAATTCTCTCATTTCCTTCCATACTCCCAAGGGAATGCACTCCTGTCACATGCCGATGAGAAAATAAATTTGTGCGATGATAGGTTTTCCCAGCTCAATTGTAGGTACCTTCAATCACTAAGAAAGGAAATCATGGTGGAAGGGCTTCCTACCATAAATTTTTCCTAGGGAACTTGTAAAGGGTGCATAGTGGGGAAACATGTTGAGCACAAATACGAGATAGCAAAAGAAAGGAGGGCTATCCAAGTCCTTGATATAATCCATTCATATCTGATAGGTCCTCTTCCCACACCCTCATATGAGAATTCAAGGTATGTGTTTAATTTCATAGATGATTTCTTAAGGTACTGCTGGGTGTATTTTCTCAAGCTAAGATCTGAAGTTTTTGAGACTTTCAAAATGTACAAAGAATTATTTCAGAATGCATGTGGGAACAAGATCAAGTTTTTTAGGACTAGAAATTATAAGGAGTATTTTAACAAGAATTTAAAGTATCTTTGTGAAGAATGCGGCATCCAAATGCAACATTATGGGGCCTACACACCACAATAGAATGGTGTTGTAGAACACAAGAACATAGCTCTCAAGGAGATGAAAAAATGCATGATGGAAGAAAAGGATTTGAATCCTAATATATGGGATGGAGATATCAATTGTACTGCATATGTTGATAACATATCTCCACACAAATAATTCAAAGGAAAAATTGCATTTCTGGCTTAGAGTGGTCACAAGGTTAATGTTTCACATTTCAATATTTTTGGCTCAAAGGCTTGGGATATAATTCCTCTTGAGAAGAGAAAGGAACTGAACAAAAAATTCAAGGAGTCCCTTATGGTTGGATATTCTGAAGATTCAAAGGGATACAATCTCTTTGATCACTCAACTTAGAAAACATTAATCTAAAGATGTGTACAACTCAAAGAAGAGTCCATGGAGGAGTTCAAACTAGCTCAAGGGGAATGCTCACATCCTCCACGCCATGATTATGTAAGTGATGATTCTTCCTCTTATTTTTCTGATTTTTATTATGATGAAAAATGCATTAAGATCATCACTCTATTTAGACAAATTGAGCCGAGAAAACCATTCAAGTAGATGGTGATATTGTTGGAGATCCACTAGACTCTAGGAAGACTAGATCTAAATTTCATAATGCTTTCTACACTTGTGAATTTAATATTACAGAGAGATTCTATATGATGTTTGGATATGATACTTTGAAATATTAGGAAGAATCACTTGAACGAACATGGAAAACAACCATGCAGGAAGAGTACAAGTCTTTGCAAGACACCGAGACTTGGAAGTTGGTTCCCTTTCCATCGAGGAGGAAACTAGTGCAATGTAAGTGGGTCTATAGGACCAAAGCATCTGATGATAGTTATGATTTCAAGTAAAATGCCACGTTTTTTTCCAAAGTCTTATCTCAACTCCAGGGAGTGGACTATATAGAGACATTCGCACTGGTAGAAATGATGGACTCAATCAAGCTAGTTTTTGCCAGTGTTGCATCTAAGCAATGGGAGGTTCACCACATGGATGTGAAGAGTGATTTTATTCATGGCGGCCTTCATTAGGAGACCTATATGCAGCATAATAAAGGTTTCATTAGTGATCCTTCACTTGTTTGCAGGTTGAGCAAGTCACTCTATGTCCTCAAGCAATCTCCTAGGGCTTGGTATGCTTAGATGGATAGCTTCCTTCTTTCACTAGGATTTGAGCGATGCAAATAACATCCTAATGTATATTTGCAGAATAATGGTAACTTATTTCAGGTCATATTGTTATTTTTTTATGTTATTTTTATTATAGGAAGTTGTATTGATGATATAGGATAAATAATGTCCTCTTTGCATAGTGAGTTTTCTATGACTGACCTCGGATTGTTGAAACAATTTCTTGGCTTAGAGATCGAGCAATCTAATACAGGGATAAAGTTCATCCAACCAAATTATTCTATAGAAATTTTATTAAATTTCAATATGGATAAACGTAAGGCCACCAAGTTACCATTCCTTTCAGGAATAAAACTAGGTGATTTTGGTGCATCTCCATTGGTGGACAACTCATTGTACATACAACTAGTCGGGATCTTGTTGTATCTTACACATTTTTGAACTGATTTGGAATATATTGTAGGTTATATTGAAGGATTATGCATGATACTCATGAGATCCATTTTAAGGCTGCAAAAATAATATTGCATTATGTGCAAGGAACCAAACACTTCGGGGTACACTATGCTGCTGGTTCTCCACTAGAACTAGTTGGATTTACAGATTCTGAATGGGCTAGAGATTCCATTGACATTAAGTCCACTTCACATTATGTATTGATTCTTTCACATGGTACCATATAATATTAAAGTAACAAAAAACAAACCATATCCCTTTCATGAGTTGAGGTCGAGTACAAAGTAGTAGTGAACGTAGCTACACAATGTGTGTGGTTGTAAAGTATTCTTAGGGAACATGGATTTCCATTTGATTCACCCACAACAATTTGGTGTGGTAATAAAAGTGAAATAAATATTTTTACTATTCTAGTGCATAGATAGAATACCTAGAACATAAATATACACATCCACTACATCAGGAGCTTGGTGCACAAGGAGGTGATATCATTGCAGTATTTCCCATATGTAGAGAAAACTGCTAACATGTTCACCAAGAGCTTCATAGAGAATACATTCACCTTTATTAGATCACTTCTTGGAGTAGGGTGACACATGGTTATTGTTGATATTCACTTACATGAGCTCCATGTCCATTTTTTAGGGGAGGTTTTGTTCCAATGAGGTTTTCCTCCTTACCTTGGTTATATGGACAAATAAAATTTTGTAAGAGGTGACTTGAGCCTTAGTTTCCAAGGACTCAACAATTTTTTGATGTATTTACACTAATTCAGGATTAAGGGAAGGTGTTAGAGAATTATACCACTTTAGTACCATGGTCATACACCTAGGACACATGTTCATTAGTTTCATTCTTATGTTATATCGTCCAAAACTAGGTTTTCTTGGTCAAGCAAGATACTTTTGGTGTTTGGAATCATTAATGCATCTAGGCGCCCACATTTTATCATTTTTGTTACACATGCACCCTCATTTATGATATTTTATTCCTTGGTGCACTCCCACTCCATAAAAAAGGAAACTGGTTGGTGAGAGGAGCCAATGCATGGTTTTTGGGTGTTTTTGGTCCATTTGGACCATTTATTGCTTCCTAGAGCCACTCCCACTAATACATGCACTCCAAAAACACCTACCCTACTCTTATTTATGTCCTAGGATTCTCCATTCATGTTCAAACTAGGTTTTGTGACTGTTTGAGGTGGTTAGGGATCTCATTGGTCCACCAAGGGGAGTTTTGAGATCCAATCTAAGCCTGGAACATGTATGGATCCAAATGGCCTCCAAAGGATAATTATTTTCTCCTAATGTAATATAAACATGTTCTATACACATTTACATGTTGGACAATGATAATAAACTCTGTTATTGGCTCCATTCTAATTTGTTAATTTCAGTATTTTCATTGTTTTTCTACATATTTCGTGAACATCTTGAATTGTGAGGATTCCCTTATCTCCTATATCTTGCTGTGAATCATATTTTCACATTAACCTATTCTAAAAATAAACAAGGGCATGGAGAACACTTAAAAATCATCATACAAGTGTTAAGGGAACAATAATTGTTTTCCAAGTTTAGCAAGTGTGACTTTTTCAAAGACAAAATTCAATATCTAGGACATGTGGTGTCTAAGTATGGGATATGAGTATATCTCAATACAGTTAAATCTGTCATCGGATGACCTATTCCCATTAACATAAATGATATAAGATCATTTATGGGGATTATTGGCTATCAGGGTAAATTTATTGAAGGATTTTCTAAGATATTATATCCTATAACTTCATTACAAAAGAAAGGGAAAAAATTTGATTGGAACAAAAAAATGTAAAGATAGTTTTAATAAATTAAAACACTTATTAACAATAGATCCAATTCTAAAACTTGGTGATCCATTTAATTTTTTTTGTATGTACGGATGCATGCAAGGAAAGTCTAGGTGGAGTACTAATTAAGGAAAATTATGTCATAGCCCATGATTCTAGGAAGCTTAAGGAACATGGAAAGAATTATGCTACTCATTATCTAGAGTTACTTGTGGTCATTCATGCACTTAAAATGTGGCGACACTGCCTAATAGGAAGGAGTTTTTTTTTATTAATGTACGATAATATATGATTATAATACTTATTCGATCAACAAAATATTAACGCTACACAAGCTAGATGCTTATCATTTTTAAGCGAATATGATTTTGAATTAAAAAATATAAAAGGAAAATAGGATAAAGTGGAAAACACTCTAAGTTGTCATGCAAATTTACTGTATGTGAAAACAAGAAAAAAGTATGAAACAAATTTAGAGGATAAATTTAAATGTGCAAAAAATTTGATAAAAATTATCAGAAATTAAAACAGAAGTCTGTTGAAAACAAAGTAAATTGAGCAAAGATAGATTTTAGTATGAATAAAAAGGGGTTATTATTACAAAAAAGAATTTTATATATACCTAATTTTGAAAATATTAAATTAACTATTATGGATGAATTACATAAAAGTCCTTATTTAGGACATCCAGGATATCAGAAAATTATAACCATGACAAGGAAAGATTTCCTTTTTCCTAACATGAAAAAGGAAGTAGCAAAATATTTAGAATGATGTATTGAATGTCAATAGGTAAAGGCTAAACATCAGAATCCAACTGGATTGTTACAACCATTACCTAGTCGAGAATGGAAATGGAAATTTATAAGTATGGATTTTACAATTGGGTTACCTAAAAATGTTAATCCAAACATTTCAATCGTGGTCATGGTAGATACAATTAGTAAGGAATCCCACTTTACCCTAGTAAAATTTACACATAAGGCTATTAATATTGCTGATATTCTTATGAAGGAAATTTCGAGAGTGCATGGTGTACCTAAAATAGTAATCTCAGACATAGAAGAAAATGGTAAATGTTTGGAAGGATTTAATTAAAGGTTTAGGCACATAATTAAATTTTAGCACTGCATATCATCCTTAGACTGATGGACAACAAGAAAGGGAAAATTAAGTTTTGTAATACTTGCTTAGAATGTACGTAATGGATACACTAGGTAAGTGGGAAGATTATTTGCATCTGGTATAATTTGCATATAATAATCATTTTGAAGCTCCAGTTGGATTAAGTCCATTTGATATGCTGTATGGATGAAAGTGTAATACTCCAATTCCTTAGATTAGTCTCATTGATAGAAAGGTAAAACCCAAAAGAAATTCCTTAAGATTGGGAAAATACTCAAAATTGGGACCCAGGTACTGTGTACCATTTGAAATTTTAGATAAAAAATGGACTAGTGGCATATGATTTGGAATTACCACCTACAATTAAAGTACATAATGTTTTTCATGTTTCAATTTTAAAGAAATATGTTCATGATGCTACCATGTGAGTGACTGGAATGTAATATAGGTGGAACCTGAAGGATACTTTCAAGTGGAACCAAAACATATTGTCTACATAAGAGAAATTTTACTTTGGAACTGTACCATCAGACATGGCAAGGTTCAATGGAAGTACCTTAGTCTATAGGAGCTCACTTGGGATTTGGAAAGTAATATGCAAGAAGCATATCTAGTTCTATTTCAGAGTGAAATAATGGAAGAATAAGTGGACAAAGGAATAATAATACTAAGGATGGCATTAACCTTAAAGGGGAGGTGTATGTAATACACCAAATAATTCTTAAACTGTTTATTACTTTGAATAAATATTTTGACAAGTAAAGTCAAAATAAGTGTAATGGAATTATTATTATTGATTAATTAAATAACTAATAGGAATCAAAACTGAAGTAGCCGTTAAAAGAGTGTTTGTTGACCCAGAAGGGGAAATGACAAATGGAGAAATTTGTTGATTGAGAAATCAAGTGATTCGAGAGGTATGTTCTCTAAAATCAGGTCAAGACTCCTTGTGGGTCATTAAAGAGTACGAGGCTCATAAATGACCAAGTCATAGAAAAAATATTATAAAATAGTATGTCCATCGAATAAGCAGGAGGTTGGTGATGGATGGGGAGAAATTTATTGATGAAAATAAATGGCACATTGATTGGAATTTTCCCTTGTGGTTCAATAAACAAGCTCGCGGTTTTTGGAGCAAGTAAGTTTTGGATGATCTATGAGTTGTTTGGGAGGAATGACATCTTTAGTTTTGTTTCCACGTAAGTGGTAACGGGTTCATTACAAAATTCATTTACTATTTTAGTCTTGATAATTACAATGTAAAAGTAGATTATAATTATGAGTGTTGGGTGAAAACCTGAATTTGGGAAACACTTCTGTGAGAATCGGGTGCCCGAACAACATAGAGGAAGTTATTCGGTCGAATAACTATATTTATTTGGCGGAATAACTAGAGTTATTTGGCCAAATAACTGATCCTTTATTTGACCGAATACTGTTTAACGATGAACCATTTAAATTGACAGAATGCATAGCCGACCGGTAATTTTGACTGGTGGTTCTATGTTTATTTGGTCGAACAATGATTCAACCGAACACGTATTCAATCGAACAATTATTCGGCGAAACACTTATTCGGCCAAATAATTGTTCAGCCGAATACGCATTTGGATAAATAATTGTTCAGCATAAAAGGTCGGCTGTAGCCCACATTTCATGTTTTCCACTTGCATCCGTATCCCATCACGCACCACCTGCCTAGTTTCCCATCGTGCTCATCATGCTCATCCCGCCACCCGCTTGCCACCGTGCGCGTCGTGCTCGTCTCGCCACCCGCTTGGTCGTACGTCGTCCCTCTTCCCCCACTTGATTGCAGTCCCACCTATCATGCATTGATGTCATGGAGGTCTTCCACCCCACCACCCTTGCCACCCTTCTAGCCTTCTCTCGGCATGGAGAGCCATCGAGAGGTCTGTTCATAGTGTATTCATTGTATGTTCATGGTCTGGCCTCCTCTCGACATGTATTCTCTCTTCTATGTCCGTTCATTATAATTTTTTTATAATGTGAACGCTCAACAAAGAGATTCATGGCTTGCTATAGCCAATGACTTAAATTTCATATTCGTTGTAGTTCTTTTTTGATTTCATAGTATGATTGCGTAAAGATTTTAGGTATGTAATATGATGAGAAAGGTAGATGCATTTTAATTTTAGTGGATAGGAATTAAATTTGTTGAAGTGCATACTTGTGTGATTAATACAAAATTATAAGTTATGTTTATATTTATGATATTATGTTTTAAATTTTTTATTTTTTATTTTATTGTACATGTTATTATGAGGAGAGTATATTTATTTTAATTTTAATTTCAGTTCATAGGTATTATGAGGAAGATATTCATGAAATCTCTCCATGTGGGTAGAGTTCATGAACTCTGTCCACATGGACAAAGTTCATGAGCTTAGTAGTCTGCCATTGGAGGCTCGTTCCACGAGGTTGCACAAGCTAGGACTTCAGTTACTACAACAACTTAACATCAGTGTTGGGGCTCCGACTCTAAGGGTCATAAGTTTTGGTAGCTCCGTGGTTTTTGTGGAAATGTAAGCGGAGTTACGGCCTAAAATAGTCTTAGGGGTGTCGCGGGTGGGTCAAGACCACTCTTTTTGTAATTAACCCTTGGGTTAAATCTAGGGTTAGGGTTTTGGGTGCCCATGGTGTAAATCCATGGTTTTGTAATAGTGCGCTATATAAATAGGCACTTATGTAAAGAAGTAGGGTTAGGTATTTAATGATTATCCTACGAATCTAATCTAATGCGAAGATAAGAGATTGTATAAGGGTTTTTCTAAGAAGGTTAAGTCCCAGCTGTGTGCATGGACGACCTCTGCAGCTATGTGCGCAGAGGGGTTTTTGGTGAAAAGGAAGATCTGCAGTTGTGTGCGTAGAGGCCTGCTGCTGTGTGCGTGGCTTTGAGGACTGAAAGGATCTGCAGCTGAGTGCACAGATCAGAACTGTCGTTTTAGTTGTAAAGAGTTGAATAAAATGCAGTTCTGTGGACGTAACCCCTACACTGGGGGTGAACCACGTTACATTTGGTGTTGTGGTTGATTTGTGTTGATTTTCTATTATATTTTATGCACTGCTAAGTAAATAACTAATAAAGTAAGATTGCTGTTAATAACTAGCTTCACTGTGAATTCCCAGATAAGGGCTGTGCAAGTAACCGTTTTTTTATCTAACCGCGAAGCTAAATATTTGATAATACATGCATTCTGTTAAGTGATTATTAATAGTTAAAGATTAAAGGTACAGTAAGACTCTCTCTTCTGCTTGTAGAAACCTGATTCTGCGGCGCCCCATAGTTGTTTCGGGTGAGACTGTAGCCTGTTCACAGGCTGCTGCCGAAAGGGCCAACACTGTGGGTCTTTTGTTGGTGCGAAGTTAAAGGTAAAACCTGGGTCTGCCCAGTTTAGCCCAACAAATTGGTTCCGTTGACGGTTGAACTCAGTATTTGTTGAAGAGGGATCTACGTCGTACCTCGAGGGCTATGTTTTGGTGACCCTTTGTAAAATAAATTGCTGATTGGATCGAAGCGACCTATTTGAAGTTTGCAGAACAGGAAAATAAAGATCCCCGTCGTAGCGCGGATTTTTTTTTGCAAAGGTACGTATTTTCTGATGTTCATGAAATTTTCTTTGGTACTATACACATAGAGTTGCACCAGTGGTTATCCAGGTTAACAGAAAGGAGGATGAACTTCCAAGAAAACCAGTTTCCTCCCTGGACCCCCGCAAGAATCACTATCTTGAAAAGAGTGAACAACGTGATCTCGCGAGTCATGGATTTCTGGACTGCGCGAACTCTCGAAGAATTTGTGACAGAGTTCGCCATTGACATAAGTACCTCCTTTAGCGAAGCTGAACGACAATTTTTCAAAGGACCAAGGGGTAAGTACTTGAACCTATTTAGTTTGAATATTAAAATACTATTGGCTGAAAAAGGAATCTTGCTTATAGAATCAGATTGTTAGATCTAGTATTGCTAACCTATGATTGGAAGTGACTGGGACTTCGACGAGCAAAGTGGTTTGCTGCGAAGCGGTAAAAGATATAAGAGAGATCTTGGCCCCTCTACTGAGTATACCCTTGTAAGCTCTGAAGCTTCTGAGTCTGTCGAGGCCCCCTCTATTAGAAACCCTCCGATAACCCCGCAGCAGAGACCTATTATCCCCGAGAACCTGTCACAGTCTGAAAGTAACCCTAGCCCGAGTATCCCTGTCACAGGTCAGTCTTCCCCAGCTAGTTCAAACCCTTCCTCCCCCCATAGATCCCAGATGGCCCATGTTCATGATGACATCAAACTACCAATTTTTAAAGGAACTGGGTCAGAAGATCCAGAACAGTTCTGGTTTCTATGCGAAGCTATGTGGAACGCGAAGAACATTATGGACATAGATGTTCGACGAGCGCAGCTAATCACTTCTTTCAGATACCAAGCCCTAACTTGGTTTATGAAGTTTTCTAGCATGCAGAATCCTGTCTTGGCTGACATCAAAGCAGCACTGATCCAAGAATTTAAGAAACCTAAATCAGAGTCGCAGTGCATCACTGAGTTAAAAGAGATTCAGCAGCGGCAAGGTGAATCTGTGTGGGACTTTGATCAGAGATTCAAAGTTCTGCTTGACCAAGTTAGCTTCATGATTGGACCAGCACAACATAAGGAGTGGTTTATTGCAGCATTATTACCTCACATCAGAGCTCCACTCATGCAACAAAAGTTTGCTGATCAGCAAGAGGCCTTAGAGATTGCCATAAAGCTTGAAACTGCACCTGTCGAAGATAATTCTGGCATATCGCAAATTCAAGCGCAGCTCACGGAGATGGATTTAGAGCTTCGCGACATGAAAAAAGGGAAATCCACCCGCGAAGAGGTATGGTGTATACGTTGTCGAAAAGAATGCCACGACAAGGACCAGTGTCCGGCGCTGAGAAACTATTTGAATACTGGTGCACCAAACCCACTAAATCCTAGTGTTCTGTACTATGAGATCTGTCGAACTACTGGCCAGCATCGAACTGAAGATTGCTATCTGTTACAGAGGTATGTTCAAGTCCCGAAGAACCCTTATTGTAAATTCTATAAGTCAGTAGGCCACAATGAAGATGAATGTCGCAGCTTCGACCTTATGAGGGAGCGGACCTACGACACTTATAGGATCTACCCGGATGCACAAGGCAATGATGGATATGGTTACCGAGGTGGTCGAGTAAGTTTTAGAGGCCGTGGTTGTGGTATGCTTGGAGGAGGTCGAGGTCAAGTTATTTGCTATAACTGCAATCAGGCAGGACATCTAGCTCGAGACTTTCAAAACCCATCCACGACATGCCGATATTGCAGAGAAATCGATCATGTCATTGAGCAGTTCACACAGTTGCTAGCTAAAATTCAATAAAGGAGCAACAAACCTAGTCCGAGTGTTCAATTGATTGCTGTCGAGCCACGACCAATCCCAGCTGTTAATGTTGTTACAAGAAGTGGAGCTACGACAGATGCGCAATGCCAGGTGAAGTAGCTTGCCGAAGCTTTGGTTCACAAGGCCATAGAGAACACTCCAGTATTTGATGTTCGATGAGAAAAAGAAATTTTTTTGGAAGCCAGACAAGACTTTGCTGATCCATATTTGCTAGCAGCAAACAAGCAGCATCAGCAGCTGCAATCCCAGGAAGACTCACAAGGCCAAGTAAGTACTTTGTCATCGTTTTTACAGAGTTGCATCAAATTGTTAAGAAATCAGAATGCCTTAAATGAATTACAAAAAGTTATTCAGTCTTGCGAACCTCAGCAAAGCATTGGTAAGGAAAAAGCTGTCAGTAGAATTAGAAGGACTGGAAGAGAGATGAGACTACATGCTCAGATAGGAGAATATGACATGAAAGATATTATTTTAGATATGGGTTCAGAAGTCAATATCTTAACTAAATAGACATGGGAACAAATGGGAAATCCCACCCTTGACTGGTCCCCTATCCAATTGAGATTAGCCAATCAGCAGAGGATTCTTCCTTTAGGAAGATTCCCTAGAGTACCAGTGGATATAGATAGATTCAGCACTGTAGCAGATTTTGAAGTTATTGAGATCATTGATGACAGTAACCCCTATCCAGCTTTGCTAGGAATTGAGTGGGAAATAGATAGTGATGCGGTTATCAATCTTAAAAAGAGACAAATGACTTTTGAAGGGAAGGGATTGAGAGATATACTACCATTGGATCCTTCTCAAGGAGAAAGATATACGGAGCCAGTCAGAGAGGAAGATCAGGATATTCTGGACCATATATATAATATCACAGCTAAAGAAGAAGATTATGTCGAGCCTAATGTCGAAGGTGTAATGGATTGGCAATGTGATAGCTCCTGCATGTCTGACTTAGATGATGCTCTAGAGAATTGGTAGAATCAAATATAAGAGCTACATGGCCATCGGTGCGCACGAATTACCAAATATCTTAGATGCCTTAGTACACAGGCTAGAGATTTGCCTACATATGATGGGTTGACAGACCCAGGAAAATTTATTGCGCAGTTCTCAGAACAAGTTCCAGAATCACAGAGAATGCAGACTCTGGAAGCAGCACTAAGGGCTACAGCAGCGAGATGGTGGAATGGCCACAGGAAGTATATTCATAGTTGGGAAGCTTGCCAGAAATTTCTATGCCTCAGATTCATAGACCAATCTCAAGAGGTGCGAAGCAAGTTCAATGGGCAGAATAGTCCTCAGGAACATTTGAAGCAATGTTATGCAGCATGGAAACATGTACCTCGTGAGGAATGGGTGCATAAGTTTTTACACACTTTGGAACCTATAGCAAAAAACTGGTATACGGAGGTCGAGCTTCAACACGGTACTGTAAGTTGGGATGATCTTGTTTATAGTTTTATGCTTACATTTTCTATTAACGAATTTTTCCCTACTTTAGATGCAGATGTCAGACTGATCCATGACAAGGCAGGTGATGATCAAGAAAGAACTGAGTACCAAACTAAGGAGCAGAACCAAGAAGTTAGTGCACCAAACCTAACAGCCCCATCGCAGCTCTTACCAGGACAGGCCGCGGATCAATGTTGTGCCAAGACTGCTCGTTGTGACAAGGCTAAGACAATGATTTTGCCGGAGCACAAAAACATGGCAAAGCTTAAAATCCGGCCGTTGGAAAACAGTCGAATTGGCGGCATGGGCACTTTAATTACCTTAATTGTCTGTACTAATGAGATCATGGAAAATCCAGTACCAGTTGGACAAGATTTTTATCAGATTTGGTGCCTTAAATGCATCATCCTAACATATTTGATTGATAAATTGTATAAGAAGATCCCTAAGTTGGCAAAAATCGCATTCTGCATTTCCTTGGCATTTACGAGTAAACCCATGATAGACGAGCGAGAGCTTCAGGATCTAGTAAGAGAGTTCAAATAGAGGGGTCTGCAGAGTCATTCCGATCTCCCACATACCTCTGTGCCCCGTGAAGAAGCTCACCCAGCACCGTCGCGGTCGATGCAGACATGGTCCACCAGGAAAAAGTTTAAACCTGAAGTTCATTCTAAGTGGAACAAAGACCGACACAGACAATTAGGAAAACATCAGGGACTCACCAGATGGACCCGCCCAGTTCAGCACAGGTCCCGACTGGAGGAGATGAGCATATTGCACCACCGCGGCCACCGTATCTCTAGCCCGTTTGGCCAGGCGTCCAGCCACCCCGACGGACAAAGCAGTTTACATTAAGCACACCCTCGCTGCCACCGGGTGTACAGCTAGTCGGAACCATGACAGGAAAAATAGACCGGCTTAAGTATGCCGACCATGACACAAATTATCATAGCAAGTTTCCATAGTTCGCACCTGCTCAATACTTGCATCGCGTCAAATACCCAGACAATGGTGCGACACTATTAGAAGTACAACAGTGGGCTGTCGGCTTGGACACAGCTGGCCTGCTAAAAATGCTTGATGTTCCTCATTTTGGGCGCAGCACACAGGTGACCGTCGTGGTTAAGCAACTGCTAGCATTAGTACATGACGGCCACTTGTGGATAGGAGACAAGCAAATTCCTATCAATGGTGAGCTCATTCATAAGATCATAGGATTACCGATAGCAGGGCCTGATCCGGGCATTGAATTTTCATCGAAACACGAGGATACGAATCTCGCGCAGAGCATGAAGGACCGTTTTGGCCTGACCAAGGGGAAACGAGGGTATCACACTTCCACGATTGAGGACCAGAACATCCGCTTTGCAGCTGAGCTCTTAGCATGCAAACTCCTGCGAAAATGCAGGCCTAATGAAGTGCCTGTCCCAGTTATCAGAATCGCTATAAATTGCGCTGAGGGTTACACTTACAACTGGGCAGCATACCTCGCGATGGAATTCATGGAAGATGCCCGTGATTCGCAGGAAAAAGGTAGAACCTTTCACTATTCCTGGCTATTAATACTTATTGCACTAATTGGGTGGAAAGAACCCACTGAGGCTCAGTTCGTAGAGGCACCCCCAGGCATGCCGGGTGCAGTAAGGTATGCATCCCTCTGGATGTCGCCGGACAAAGTATCTCAGCAGATGACGAACACTATGTTCGCCTTTTATGGCATGAGTATACACTACGAGATCTTGCGAACACCATGGCTTACCAATGAGTTGTTCTCTCAATATGAAGGCGCCGCGAACTTCAGTGCCGACATGCATCATGTTTTCATTCAAGCCCGTGCAGATCCAACACATCAGTGGTTCAAGTTACCATATGTAGTAACCAAAGCATATATCCTGGGCATAGTTCAACAGTGGCCGACTGACTGGTTGAAAGATGCAGGAAAAAAACCCACCATTCCAGTTCCCCCTGTTACCAATATAGGCGTAGGTACCAGTCAGACGTAGCAGCAAAACCCCCCAGAAGACAGTGAAGACCTAAGTGACTCGCAGCAAGATGGAAATGACCAAGGTGGAGATGGAAACCATGAAGAAGAGGATGAGGAGTCGTTCAAAAATCTCTCAGATCTTAATCGATCAGCTAAGCGCAAATCGCCAGAGGTAGAGGAGGTAACCAAGCCTCGGCCACGCAAGAAGACAAAAGCATCGAAGGACAAAAATCTAGACGAAGGAGTCACTGTGATGCTGGAAGGGCTTAAGCAAGCTCTCGACAAATCTACTGAAACACTAACTCAAAAGTGGTCACAGTTCGCGGATGTGCATCTTGCTGCGCTCACGGGCGTAGAAAACAGGGTGTCAGAGCTGAAAGAGCTAGCAACAAAATTAGCGACTAATACAGCGACAAGTAGTACCCCAGCATCCGCGCAGCAGGATATGAGGCAATGGCCAACCAGAGATAATAGGGGCCAAG
Organism: Pseudotsuga menziesii; assembly: GCA_001517045.1. Lineage (NCBI taxonomy): Eukaryota > Viridiplantae > Streptophyta > Pinopsida > Pinales > Pinaceae > Pseudotsuga > Pseudotsuga menziesii. The sequence goes on from LPNX011121997.1 coordinate 123,123, forward strand.
TGTCAAGCGCAGCTCTAATACTGGCTGATGCAGATTCCCGACCGCAGATGAGTATGACAGTTGGAATCGATTATACCAAGCTGTCTATGACAGAATTGCACCTCTGCCAGTTAGCCATCACGAAGGAGATCCATGCACGAGATAGCTACTCTCAAATACAGTTGGAAGACACCATGAAGCAAAGCCATAATCTTGCAGCAAGGCTAGAAGAAGTGGCACAAAAGAAGAAAGAGGCTGAACATAAAAGAGCTACACTGGTGCGAGCACTAGATGAGGCATGTCGGAGTCTTCCTGACTTCGACATCCAAGACGAAGAGGAACCGAAGCAAAGAGTTGCCAAGCTGAGAGACTATACCCAACATTCTTGCAGTGAAAATGAAAAGTTAAAAACAGAACACCAGAATCAGATCGCGGAGCTTCAACTTCGCATCCCTCCAGAAACTCCACCTGAGGTCCAAGAACAGCACCACAGGGACATCCAGGCCTCAGAAGAAAAAATATCAGATATTGTGGGTAGCGCAGCAAAGCTGCTGGAAGACAGTATCGAAGCATGGGAGAACCTACAGGACCACCCAGATATAGGTAAGGTACAAGAAACCATCAATCTGCGACAGGCAAAATTGGATGCAGTCAGAGCAGAAATTAAGGCGCTGCCTCCTATGCAGAAAATGGCTAAGGTGAAGCGAAGCAAGGAGCTCCAGCAGGAAATCAACTCTTGCGGAAAAAAGGTAACACTACAGGAAAATTTGTTGCAGCCACTTGTCAATGAAACATTGGAATTGAGCAATGTTGCGAAGAGTCGGCTCAAAGTTTTGAATACCTATGATACTTTTGCGCAGGAAAAGGCTAATGAAGTATCATCCTTAGTGTTACAAGAATGGTGGAAAAAGAGAAAGCAGCTGATGACATTATACACAACCTCAACAGTCGTTTCCATATCCTTGCAAAGATGATTCTTCCACCAGAAGAGTCGCAGAGTGCCCCAGGATGGGCCACAAGTGAGTCTTAGGGGCCTGTTGGGGCTCCGACTCTAAGGGTCCTTAGTTTTGGTAACTCCGTGGTTTTTGTGGAAATGTAAGTGGAGTTACGGCCTAAAATAGTCTTAGGGGTGTCGCGGGTGGGTCGAGACCCCTCTTTTTGTAATTAACCTTTGGGTTAAATCCAGGGTTAGGGTTTTGGGTGCCCATGGTGTAAATCCATGGTTTTGTAACAGTGCGCTATATAAATAGGCACTTATGTAAAGAACTAGGGTTAGGTCTTTAATGATTATCCTACGAAGCTAATGTAATGCAAAGATAAGAGATTGTATAAGGGTTTTTTTAAGAAGGTTAAGTCCCAGCTGTGTGCGTGGACGACCTCTATAGCTGTGTGCGCAGAGGGGTTTTTGGTGAAAAGGAAGATCTGCAGTTGTGTGCATAGAGGCCTGCTACTGTGTGCGCAGCTTTGAGGACTGAAAAAATCTGCAGCTGAGTGCGCATATCAGAACTATCATTTTAGTTGTAAAGAGTTGAATAAAACGCAGTTCTGTGGACATAACCCCTACACTGGGGGTGAACCACGTTACATCTGGTGTTGTGGTTCATTTGTGTTTATTTTCTATTATATTTTATGCACTGCTAAGTAAATAACTGATAAAGTAAGATTGCTGTTAATAACTAGCTTCGCTGTGAATTCCCAGATAAGGGCTGTGCAAGTAACCGTTTGTTTATCTAACCGCGAAGCTACATATTTGATAATACATGCATTGTGTTAAGTGATTATTAATAGTTAAAGATTAAAGGTACAGTAAGATTCTCTCTTCTGCTTGCAGAAACTTGATTCTGCGTCACCCCATAGCTGTTTCGGGTGAGACTGTAGCATGTTCGCAGGATGCTGCCGAAAGGGCCAACACTGTGGGTCTTTTGTTGGTGCGAAGTTAAAGGTAAAACCCAAGTCTGCCCAGTTTAGCCCAACAATCAAATGAGATATTCAGAAGCTCATTCATTGGAGTTATATAGGGGTTATCAAATAATAACAACTTAGTTCAATTTGGTTTATGTGCATGTAGCTACTTATAGTTTTACGTGTTTCATATTATGTCACAAGTATAGGATAGTCATAATCAAAAAACAGTGGAATGTATTTTATAGTACAAATAAAGTTTATCATACATGTTAATATAAAGAGAATAGATTTATTTTAATTTTATTTTTAGTTCACAGGTATTATGAGGAAGATATTCATGAACTTTGTCCATGTGGATAGAGTTCATGGACTCTGTCCATGTGGACAGAGACATGGACAAAGTTCATGAACTCTATCCATGTATGATCTTAGTAGTCTTTTATTGGAGGCTCGTTCCGCGAGGCTGCACAAGCTAGGCCTTTAGTTACTGCAATAAATTAACCTCGTGAGATATTTAGAAGCTCATTCATTAGAGTTCTATAGGAATTAGCAAATAATTACAAATTAGTTCAATTCCTATTAATCTAGTACCACAAATAATTTAGTATCATTCCCATTAATATATGTCATAAAAGAAGCAAAATAACTTGTATAATTCTTATTAGTTAAAATTTAGACTTACAATAATATTAGGACATTGCACTGATTGATCTAAGTAATAAGCCCATAAATATCCATAGATAACCTCTGCATTCATAAAAATAATATCTTTTGGTGGTTAAGCTTTAACATATACAAAGGGTTATGGAAATAATATATATAAGGTAAACTAATTACACCTAAGCTCTAAGTTGAGCTGCTTACAACCTATATCAATATGAAGTAATATGGAAATGATGATGATTACACTTTTCATGCTATAACATTTTGTACATTGTTGGCAGGTATCGTTAGTTTTTTCAATGTTCAGTTTGTTTTGCTTCCTTCGTTGTTCGAATTCAGACGCTCAAGGTCGGTTTGTCGGTGTCTTTCAGTAGAAAAAAATAAAAAAGGTATTCCTTCTAATAAAAAATTAACGAGGGGTCATTTATATTTATTTGTATATATGGGTTGCAGAGTAGTTGGAGTTATAGATATGATTGATCACATCTACAACTCCGATTACTCCACGACTGATACCTACACATAAAATATAGAGGAAGCGAAAGTAGTAATGTGTTTACTTGTTTCTTCTTCAAGGTATGTACAACCCATATGTATCATTCGATAGTTAATGTCCACATGGACAGAATTCATGTACTCTGTCCACATGGACAGAGTGCATGAACTATGTCCATGTGGACAAAGTGCATGAACTCCGTCGAAATGGACAGAGTTCATGAACCTTATCCATGTGGACAGAGTACATGAATTCTATCCAAATGGACAGAGTGCAACATCTTTTTGTTTGGAATTAAATTATGCCATTTCTTCCTATACTCTATTTTATTACAATATGTCTTTGATTATGGTAAGTATGCATATTGCTAATCAGTGTACCTATAATTTCCCACATAGTTAATACAAAATAAATAAATTTTTTTATCCAACTACTCCAAGATTAGCTCTATGATTACAATTGCTTACTTCTTGCTTTGTTCGTATTTGGGTGGCTTAGTATGGGCTTACTAAATAAAGATGACTACTATGATTTTAATTGTTTCTATTTTTTAGTGCTTACATTGTAACCACCTATCATAATAATTCAAATCAAGAACAAATATTTATGATTCTATGGAATAATGAAAATATTTGTAGATATAATTTATGTTTAAATTATTAAAATATTAAATAATTTATTAATTTAGGATTTAAATTAAGATTTAACATGTTCATGAATTGATTCCTTGACATAAATAAATGCAACATTTACTTAAGATTTGACCATTTTGGTTCCATTCATTTAAAACATAAAAAACACAAAGATTGGCACATTAATTTCTCATACATCCAACAATAAATTAGCTCTATTCATTTTAAGAACTATTAGATAATATTAGGTATATCTAGGTACTTATTAAAAAATTAGTCTTTTTAGTAGCTAGGTCTTTGGATTTGAGGAATTAACATGTCGAATTTGAATATTTTATGAGTTGATATTTGTGTAAACTTGTAGATAACATATCAAATGGAAATAGAGTAGTTTTTGAGACAAAATCATAGGAGGTCATCACATTCTTCGGGAGTTGGTGTCCCAAATGATAATCAAAGGTTGACGACTTCACCTCGGGCTTCAAGCTTATTTTACATTTCACATTCATCTGATCATCGACGAGGTGATAGTGGTAGAGATGACCCCCCCTTATCCTTTTTGGGTTAACGTCAATATCGAATTTCCATTGGTATGAACATAGATCTTTTAATACATCTATAAATTGTATTTTTGTGTGTACATAAAGTTTGTACATGTTTACACATAAATTTAGTTGTATTTGAAGCAGAGCATGGTGTAGAAGAATCACGTAGTTTTATAGAGAGGGAGGAAGATAGAGTACGAGAGACAAGCATGGATGCAGAGCAAGGTTTGCAAGAGGCTCGTCATCCTACACAAGGTGGCAAAGGTCGAGCTAGGACGCAATATGTTTAGCTAGCTAAGGGTTGTACACCCATTACAACGTATCCATCAGATTTACTGGAGGAGCTTCTATGGAAAAGTGGTCTTCAACAAACGACCCTTGAAAGCTGTAGAGCTCACTATGACAAGCTCCAACATGATATTTATAGTTTGGATCTCGCTCTAGAGAATAAACAAAGTATACATATGGTTTTGCAATCATTACGAAAATTCATTGAGGTATATGAGGATCTTGGAAAAACAACAAATGGTTTTGTTGACTCGATGCAGAGAAGAAAGGCACAGGTGATGGATCCCGACAAGTGGGTTGTTGTGAAGGAGAGAGTGACCAGAGAATAGGCCAACTCAATGTTTAACTTCAAAGAGGGCCTAAAGCATAAAGCATTGAAAGTGCAATATTTTAAGCACCATGAACTTGTACATTATTTATATGATCAGTCCCTTGCAGCCTATGGTCGATTGCATGGGATGATGAGGTTTCTAATTATTTTTCTATTTTTTTCTATACTTATTTTTTTTAAAATATGAAGCCAAACTATATTGATATTCATTTTGATTTTTATGGATTTGGAAAGGGGAGGATATGCAATTGAAAAGGTGCTCTTAGAGATCCCACTACTCTTTGACCTCCACCTCAGATAACTCATCCACCTAGGCTTGTGCCTTACGAATCAGAGATGGAGCCCAGATCACAAGTTGGGACAACTGCAAGGCATAATGTTGTCGAAGGTTTAACTTTGGCATTTGAAGGAGTTGATGTTGGATTGAGTCGAGAGAGGGCTAGAGCCACTATTAGGAAATGTTTTTTTTACAAAACAAATGATGAGTTAGATCGTTTGGGCATTGAATATCTAAAGGCTTATGCCAAGGTTTGTCGTGATATAGCTTCAGATAGAATATCTAATGACATGTCAAGTATAGGAGAGGTTTGTATACTTTCAATCTATCTACTTTATTTATTTATTTTGAATTGAACTTTTTTGTTACATTATATATATGTATGATATTATTCTTTTTTGATTTATAGTAATAAATACATTACGTAAATGTTCATTGGTTTCAATTTTCTCGACTATTAAATGAGCATAATTTTAGAGTCTCCACTAGTAAAAATGTTGGAAATGCAAAAGAGCATTTTGGAGAGGTATATTTATTACTTACATATTTATATTTATGTTTGAAAGATATTTTATCTTTAAAAAAAAAAATTAACTATGTATCTTATTGTTAATTTGACTTATCCATGCAGGTTTCTTTAAATCCAAACTTTTTAGATGATTTTCCATTTATTGTCAGCTAATGATTTTATTTTTTTTGTGTCACTTTTAAGTTAATTACTTAAGCTTAGTTTTTTTTGCTTGCACTATGATTTATTTATTAACAAAATTTAAATTTTAAGGAAGAGAACATATTGAAATCGGTGGTGAAGATATAGGTTCTCTGATGGATGTGGATACTGGCACCGTGGTAATTTTGTTCATAATTGAACTGTTCTCTAATGTATAAGTTTAAATAATTTTTGGTAGTTGTAAATTGATTTTATATACGTTGAAGCTTGGGTCTCTTCCATCTTTCCGAGGCAAAGGGAAGACTCCACTAGAGGATAGTGGTGGAATTGTAAGTTTAATATTTTAATTTTTTGAATTTAGTCTAAAATAGTTTAAATAATTTGTAAGATTCATAAATTGCTTCTATACATGTTGCAGCTTGGGTCTCTTCCACCTTTTAGGTCTCCTCCACCTTTTAGAGGAAAAGGGAAGACTCTAATGGATGATAGAGAATTTGAGGTAATTTTGTTAATAATTGAATTGTTCTTTGATATTAGTTTAATATTTCAATGTTTTGATTTTAGTTTAAAATTGTTTAAATAATATATGATATTCATAATATGTTTTTATACATGTTACAGGTTGTTACGAGTCCAAGGGAAGACCCTAGTGGAGGATAGTGGTGGACTTCCATTTAGAGAATTATTTATATTGTTCTTTTTTTGTTGATATATATATGGCAGTTGTTTTGGACATCGAGGAGCTTCTTTTTTTGTTGATATATACATTGTAGTTATTTTGGACATCGAGGAGCTTTATTTTTGGATTATACATGTACATTAAACTCACATGTTCATGATTGTTTTTTTTATTATATACATATACATTGACCTTAGATATTGTTTTTTTTGTATTATATACATGTTTATTTAGCTTACATATTATGAATGTATGTAAATTATTAAATTTGTGTATGTTTGTAGATGTAAAATATTTTCAATGTTGAGATGTTGGGAATGAGTGTTGAGAATTAAATGTTAGGAATGTTAGGAATGTTAGGAAGTTTTGATAGGTGCAATCTAATATTAAGAATGAATATGGGGAGTGTTAGGAATCAATTTGGGGAATGTTAGGAATCAATGTTAGTAACTGTTAAGAATGTGAGGAAGTTTTGATAGCTGCAATCTAATGTTAGGAATGAATGTGGGGAATGTTAGGAAGTTTTGATAGGTGCAATCTAATGTTAAGAATGAATGTATGTATTATTAAATTTATGAATGCATGTATTGTTAAATCAATGTATGTTTGTAGATGTAAAATATTTTCAGTGTTGAGATGTTGAGAATGAATGTTAGAAAGTTTTGATAGGTGCAATCTAATGTTAAGAATGAATGTGCAGAATGTTAGGAATGAATGTGGGGAATTTTAGGAAATGTTAGGAATGTTAGGAAGTTTTGATAGGTGCAATATAATGTTAAGAATGAATGTATGTATTATTAAATTTATGAGCATGTATGTATTATTAAATTTATGTATGCTTGTAGATGTAAAGGATTTTCAGTGTTGAGATGTTGAGAATGAATTTTAGAAATTTTTAATATGTGCAATATAATGTGAATAATGAATATGGGGAATGTTAGGAATGAATGTGGGGAATGTTAGGAAATGTTAGGAATGTTATGAAGTTTTGATAGGTGCATTCTCAAATTCTTGAATTCAAGGGAACCTCAACATTGAAATATTGCACATTTAAATCATATTCATAACTCACATCTTGTATTCACAATCAAAGTTTAGATAATGGTCATATTCATAACTAGAATATTATCTCTTGTCATATAACTTTAATTTATTACTTTCCATTGGCAATATGCCTCTCCCTCACATGGAATATTTTGTATTACTAAGGTAACATTAGAAACTTGATTCTCAATTCTAATATTTTTTATTACTAAGGTAACATTAGCAACTTAATTCTGAATTCTAATAAATTAAAGTTCATTCCATGACTTCCAGGTTTAGATAATGGTCATATTCATAACTAGAATATTATCTCTCGTCATAGAACTTTAATTTATTACTTGACATTGGAAATATGCCTCTGCATCACATGGAATATTTTGTATTACTAAGGTAACATTAGCAACTTGATTATGAATTCTAATAAACTAAAGTTCAATCCATGACTTCTAAGTCAACATTAGTAACTTGATTCTCAATTCTAATATTTTTTATTACTAAGGTAACATTAAGAACTTGATTCTGAATTCTAATAAATTAAAGTTCAATCCATGACTTTTAAAATAACATTAGCAACTTGATTATGAATTCTAATAAATTAAAGTTCAATACATGACTTCTAAGGTAACATTAGCAACTTGATTATGAATTCTAATATTTTTTATTACTAAGGTAACATTAGAAACTTGATTCTGAATTCTAATAAATTAAAGTTCAATTCTGAATTATAATAAGGTAACATACTAAATGACTAAGTACACAATGATTATGAATTCTAAAACATCAATCCATCTTTGAGCATGATAGCCAATCTTAACTTAAAACAAGAAATGATATAGTTAAAAACATCATAATGGAATGCCGTCCTCAATTATTCGTTCATGGTTATATTTGGACAGTTTCCATTTTCTATTTTTAAAGTTTTTTTTCGATGGAACTTGTACCAATTTTATTCGAGATGCACATACTAAATGACTATACTGACAACATATAACATCAAGTTCATAATCCTGAAAGTAGACATAATTTTCAGTCATATGGGTCTGTTGCAAAAAATAACCTTTTAAAATGATGGATCCTCTCTCGTATGTAAATCCATTGTCATCGTAGTCCTCCAATAACTTCATCTTTCCTTCAATGTATCGCATCAAATAATATTTTACATTTTCATCGTTGTCTAAAGGTGCAATCACAATGAAAACATCTCCTTTGCAAATTACAATTGGCGTTACAGTTTTTAAGTCAATTAAATTGACTATATACACATAAGGTGATGGACAACAATGAATAATCAACACGATCATTCCCTTTTCTAACAAGATATGAAATTCTATTGCCATAAGATGATATTTCTATTTCTTCTGATTCTAATTTTTCTATAGTTGCTAGTGGCATTTTCCCTTTTGGATTAATCTTTGTGTGTTTCCAATGTTTTACGTAGTTGTTTGTTATGTTTTCCTAAACTTCTGTAGATTCAACATTTTCAGTGCAACTATGACAAAAACATGGTTGCTTTCTACTGTCAAATGCAGACACGTTTTGGAATGCTTTTGTTTGAATATAGTGAAGTTCTCTAGTCCCATGTATGGTGTTATCCTTGTATGGTATTGATCTATCTATATATTCAACCCCAACAAGCCAAACAAGCCTACATGACAAATGATAAATCACAAATGACAAATTTTAATGTTAGTGTACATATACTTCAATGTTAGTACATACATTTTTTAATATTGACAATTAATATAAATTAAAAAAATCATGTACATACATGCACGCATCTTTTGATTGTTGACTAGAATCATGGCTTAGATGTGATTTACACCATTGGACAAACTTTGCAGCTGAATGGAATTGTCTAGAAGAATGGTTCATTTTCCATCTTCAAAGTTCTCTTTTTATGCATGCTCTTGCACCATCATGTTCACCTTTTCGACGTCCAGTTTCAAAGAAATTCCAGCAACGTTTAATGTTCAGTGCTTTACAAAGTCGACATAACCAAAAAAATGACCATGAAGATTTAAATTCTCCCGCACATCCAGCCAACCATATCCAATGTTCATTGAATTTAACTTCACGCATTTTTAGTGAATCATAGAAATTTTTTTCAATACAATGTTGAAAAAAATGTGTATCGTGTGTGCGATCATCGCTGATGTAAAAATGATATTCTTTAATCACATATCAATTGTCACATGTGCTTTCAATGCCATCAACATCCTATTGAGAATGTATATATATAACATGGACAAATATCAAAACTTGGTTAGAATGATAGTATTCATTTTGAATCTCATTTTGTTCAGCAAATGTGTAGTTTTCTGCAAAATCAACCACAGACAAAATTGTTTTGGTTGGAAAAATTTCACAGGAATGTTTGAATTTAAGGTCCTGCCATCATGTTCTATGTGAATGCTTGGTGTATTTATAAATTTCACTTTCAAATTTCTTGAGAAAATCTGTCACACATATTTTATCTTATTGCAAATCAATTCTTTTGGAATGTGCATCACTAGAACTTGTAGAATAATTGTTGTATTCATATCTTCTCCAGTCAATTGTTACATTTGAAAGCGTCTGATCATTATTGATAGGGTATTTATTATGGAATAAAACCATATTTCCACAACGATGGCAATGTTTTCCATTGACACATTTCTTATTATAAAATACTTCATCGTGATTTCTCTCACATAGAGTTTGAGATATGAATTCACATATTGCGGGTGGAGGTGGTGAATTTGTCCAAAACATTTTACCAAATTCAAGAAACGTGTTGTAATATCATTGAAATTGCAGATGATAATGATAACAACATGTGTCACGTATAGTAATAGGTCTAAAATACCATGGTTTTTGTTGCACAAATGTAGTGTTTGACATATTAATTCCACGATGATCCTCCTTGAATTTATTGAACAATTGTACTTGTGTCATTTCCATTATATGTTTTGGATGGATTTCATATACATTTCATGATACTCTTTGTCGTATCACATCCCTTGAATTTGGTGAAACTCAAGCATGTTCCAACCAATATTTCTGTAGAATATCTTTAACACCTTCTCCCATTCTATCTTCGTAAGTTTGTCTACAAATAATTTCCCAACAAGAAGGTTCATCATTTTCATCTATTTGCATTCTGAATTTGCTATGTATATACAATGTCGTTCTTGAGGATCCAATTGCTTGTGCTAGTTGTGTTGTCAAACGTTTCTGTCTAGTGCTAGCTGAAACAATTGCTATCTGAATTTCTCTACGTGTAGCACTGGTATCTTTCTTTCTGGATTTTCCAAAAGAATTTATTGCATCACCTATATTTTCTATCACATTATGTTTCAGTTTCGATTCTTTTGTCGCCTTGGGAATACCCAATAATGATGTAGCACCTTGTAACTTATTAGACACCAATAAACATTTCAAAATTTGCGCTTGTCCTTCTATTGAACAATCCTTGAGAATATCATCATAATTTTTGTAGCACGATATCGTGCAACATGTATGGGTATTTTTTCTCCATATTTTTCAAAATCAATGTCTTCTAACATTTTATAATCAATGGTGAAAGTACCTATAGATCAAGTTAAATTTAATTTAGCATATGTCCAAAAATACAATTCATTATAAAAAATGAATGTGGAAAATACATGATATATACATACCAGGTCCAATTTCTAGATCTTGATTTTGATCTTCAATATTGACTTCATCAACATTAGCATGTAAATCACTATTTACATCTTCAACAATGGTCTCTTCAACTTCCATTTGTTCTTCTTATACCCTATTTTCAATTTCCATTTCACCAATAGTATCATGTAAATTTGTTATTATATCTTCAATTTTCTCTTCCGTTTCTACAACCCTTGCTCTTTTGGCTCTAATTCTAAGTTTTCGTTTTTCCCTATTAGCATTATCATCATGTTTATGATCACTTTTTTCTTTTACGGTTTCTCTTATTGCCTATGATTGTTTAATCTCCTTTGGAAAAACGCCTTGGAAAAAAATAAGAACTCCTTGTAAAGAAATCTTCTTTGTAAATCCATTGGAAAAAAAAACTCTTTGAAAAAATACTTTGAAAAAAAACCTTCTTTGAAAAAAAACTTATAAAAATATTTTGGAAAAAAAAACTCCTTTGAAAAAATACCTTGCAAAAAAACTCTTTGGAATAACCCATTGCAAGGAAACAACCTACTTTGCAAAACTACCTTGGAAAAAAAACTCTTTGAAAAAACCCATTGGAAAGAAATAATTGCTTTTCAAAAATACATGAGAATACAAAATCTTTTGCAAAAGTTTCTTGGAAAAAAACTGTTTGAATGTACCTCTTGGAAAAAATAAGAATAAAAATACTTTTTTGCAAAAAACACTCTTTGGAAAAACCCATTGCAAAGAAATAACCTACTTTGAAAAAATACCTTGGAAAAAAAACTCTATGAAAAAACCCCTTGCAAAGAAATAAATCCTTTGCAAACATACTTTAGAACAAAAAATCTTTGGCAAATGTGCCTTGGGAAAAAACCCTTTGAATGTACCCTTTGGAAATAAATAGGAAGAAAAATACCTTGTAAAGATAATCCTTTGGCCAAAGAAATCTCCTCTGAAAACTCCTTCAAAAATATTTTGATCAGATATATGCGTTCATTATTATAAACTAAGGTTATGGAATGTGTTAATTAATTTATTTTTTTTAAACCTGTTTATTACTATTCTCTATTTTACTCTTCTGGTAGTTAATTTTCTTATGCAAGAAATTTAAATTATAAATTATATGAATCTCCTACTAAAGGTTCCATTATTAACCTAGTGAACTATCAATCAAAATTTCTATTGAACATCAAGAAATTTATAAACATGATAAGGAGAGCCGAGGTGTATTCTTCATAGATTAAAAAACACAACAAAATCTAAAATATTAAATTATAGTATGTATCAATATTAGAGCCGAGAGGCTTCCTAGAGAGATTTCAACTCTGTATAAACAAACACAAATCTAGGTACTAATATAAGTGTCTGGTTTTAGTAGCAGATTCTCTCAGCAGGCTGGTTCTGAAAGCAAAGGGAGAAGGTAATATAACAGGTGTAATGGTCTCAAGTGAGGAAGAAGTCACTCACACCCTATCCGTTGACGATGTGCTACTTTTTGGTGAAGGAACCAAGGATAATGTAAAGGAGCTAACAACACTAATTGAGAAGTATAAGAAGGAAACAAGGATGCATGTAAACATTGAAAAATATCTGATGGTGCATAATGAGTGCTCTAAATAATTTACTCTACACTCCAAATAAATCCTCTCCTATCCAACTTCCAATTTGTCAGAAGGTTTCAAGTATATAGGATTTATGTTAAAACCTAATAGCTATGGTTGTATCAAAAGGTTGAGAAAAGAGTCTCATCTTGGGAAAACAAGTTCCCATCCAGGGGAGGAAGACTAGTGCTAACGAAGGCAGTTCTCCAGAGCATCCCAGCCTACTGGGATTCAATAGAATACATCCCAAAAGGAATCATAATCAAGATTAGGAAAAAATGATTCTCCTTTCTATGGGCAGCAAGCAAAAAACATTAAGGTATCCCCCTAGAAAAGTGGTGAAACATAGCACTATCCAATGAACTAAGGGGCTGGGGCATAAACTTTTCTACAAATTCTTAGTAGCCAAATCACTGTGGAGGTTGGCACAAAACACTAATACCCTTTTGGGAAGAGTTTTCTTCTCAAAATACTTCCCCAATATTTCCCTCATTGACTGGTTCAAACCTACAAACAAGACATTCAAAAATGGGTCAGTAGGGTGGAAGGATCTAGTATTAGCATTTTCCCCTCATCGGCAAATGGGTAGCATGGGAAATAGGAAATGGAAAGAGTGTTAGGATTGCTGAGGATCCATGGGAAGGTGCTAGAGAATATTACAAGTCCCCCCCTGAAATCATTATTGAGCTAAAGGAACAAAGATGTGTGAATCCTGCATATGTTTCAGTGACACTCTAGTATCCATATCAGAAATGGAAAAGTGCTGATGAGCTAGGACTGAGTGGTAATGAAAGATAAAGATGGGATTCCTATGTGCACCTATTGGAAACCAATTTCATCAAACTCAACGAAGAAGATCAGGAATAATTAATTTGGACAAGAAATTCAACAAACGGTGAGTATACAGCAAAAGAAGGGTATCAAATTGCTATAACAGAGCAAACATAAGTGCAAAAAGAATGGGGGTGGGGGGTGTTGTGGGCTTCAAACAGTCCTCTGAAATCCAAACTAACCTTCTGGCTGGAAGCAAACAACAAGATACTAACCTGACAGAAATTAAGAAAGAGGGGTTTTCAAGGGCCTGGAGTGTGCCCATTGTGTAAATCAGAAGATGAATCCACCTCTCACCTTTTTGGTTCTTGTTCATTTGTAGGATAGGTGTGGAACAATGCAACTAGAACACTCACCCAAATAAGATTGAATAGAGATGAAGGTAGCTGGTTACAAAGAGCAAAAGAATGGTGGGGAAATGAAGCGGTATGTAATCATAGTGCTTTTCCTGCTCTATTCATTTACACCATATGGGAAACCCGTAATAGGGACATTTTTAAATATAAATGAACTCCCATTAACATTACAACAAACATTTTGGTGCAGAAGGATAAAAAATACCAGTCTTATCCCAAGAAAGGAAAAAAACGAAATGTCAAGCCTCCAGAAATTGACAAGAGCTGTCCCTGGGCTTATTTTGATGGGGCTAGCGAGGGATACCCCCCTATAAAAGGAGAAGGGGTCATAATTCATCTCGATGAGACCAAAAAAATATCTTTCAAATTTTTGCTAGGAAGAGCAACAAATAGCAAAGCTGAATTATCTCCTTTATTGGCCATAATGAAGATTGCATTCGACAAACAGCTCAAGAAAGTACATATTTATGGGGATTCACAAACAGTAGTATATTGGGAAGTAGGTAAGAATTAGATTATAGGTCCTCATTTTAAAAATATATTGAGGAAAATAAGAATCCTCCAACCTAGCTTTGAGGAAGTCCTCTTCAAACATATCTACAAGGAACATAACATGGAGGCTGATACCTTGTCTAAACAAGCATTAGCCATTCACCTGGGCTTAATAGAAGGAGATATTGCAATAGGATCAGCAATCAATAATTTATTTTATCCACTATAAATAAGGAAACAAAGCCACAGAACCAACAGTGATTATGAGACAGGTAGTTAACAGGCTACAAGATCTGTAGCCTCAACCGTTTTGAGGAGACAATGTCTTTTTTCTGAAGACTGAAAGAAATATGATGGTTTTTTTTTTTTTATGAATCATGAACACTTTTACTGTACATAGAGGTGCTATAAGAACTCTTCAGATTGAGCAATGAGGTGCATTGATGTAAGCTCTTTTACGAGCAGTCCATGTTATTATATGAATAAAGGATTTCTTTCTCTGGAATATATATATATAT
>LPNX011121997.1:138949-149955 GCA_001517045.1 Pseudotsuga menziesii
AAAAAAGATCTGATATAAACAAACATTTAATTAAAGATCCGAGAAATACATTTCATAGTAAATCGAGACTCTATTCAAGATTGATTAGATATACATATATAGGAAGTGACTATCAACCCAAATCATATCCATATCTAAATTAAATTAACATTTAAACAAAAGCACAAATCCATATAGTCCATGATGGTTGTGTGCAATCATTCAAAACTACCCTCCAATATAAATTATAAATAGCAGTATATTCACCAAATCGCAATGGATTTCCAAATCGAATTACAGACCCAAATTCTGTTAATAATCAAACTTATCTTAAAATCGATAGAGGATGTAAAGCCCTTTTTCCCCAACACTCTAAACAGAGAAACCCTGGAGCTCTACCTATTTTCGTACATCAAACCGAGGCATACGTGGAACTGAAAATTCTATCTAAGTATACAATTAAGGTAGCCACACCAGTGTTTACATGCATACATGCATACAATCCTTCTACCGTTATCAACATAAACAACATAAAACAATGTAGGATGGGAGCTCGCCCTCCTCTATGCTCCAACATACAAATCTTCTTATTTTCTTCGTAGAAGGGTTGGTGTACACCCTCCTTGATGCTTCAACATCCGATAGGGAACCTGTTTTCTGGCGTCCAGCTAGATTCCATGCACAAACAATCACGAAGCCCATGTGATAGGATTAAATTCAAGGGATGACATGAGCCATGAAAGGAATTGATATGAAGTCTCCTCCAGCTCTCTTATCTTACCATTGTGACTCTGGCGCAATGAATGTTCTTATTCCTGTAGATTTATTCCAGGCATTATATCTTGCCTTCCTTAGGATAGATGAAAAGGAAAGGTTGTCTAGCACCCAATGTAATGTCCCAAATTTTGCATTGGGTCACAATGGCCAAATCACATTTTCCATGTTCATGAAAGTTGTCAAAGGGATGCTAAAAGTCAAATAATTGCCAAGGAGGAAAATCACTAGTTTCCGAGGTTGGGGGTGGAAGCTTTGATAGTTGGAATAAGGGGGATAATAAATGATTTTTATACATTAGAAGGGGATAAATATTTAATAATTTATCTTATTAAATAAATACAATATAAAATGGAAGTGGCAATGGAGCATGAAGACACATGGAGACTATGGGGCCCACACTAGCTAGAATTCCTATGTTAAATGGTATCTTTCTCTTGCAAATTCGAATATATGGGAAGCCTAATGTTTTTGGATGGATTATAAGGCTAATATACTTGTCCATATACTTCATAGGTCAAATTTGGGATGAATTGTAACTTACATGGGAGAGGAAGAGCCAAATGGGAGTTTCATGGACACTTGGCTAGATTCCCCTTACATTTCTGACATCTATGACACCAATGATGGAGATTCTATGATAGTTATGACACAATTCAGGTCTTAAGGCTGACATACTGACATAATAACATGTCAATACTGAATAGAGCATCCTAGAGGTCGAATTTGGGAGTAGGAGAAGGCCAAGAGGTTCCTACTCAAATTTGGGAGAAGAGGGAAGGTGAAGAGAGAGGCCACATGGCATAACATGAGCATCCACACCAATTCGACTTTGATTTGGTTTATGGATGTATTTGGAACCTTATAAGGATAATAATTTTTATAAAATATAGGGATAATCCATGAGAATAATCTTTTTCTCATTTGTGAAATTGTCATTTGTGAATTGTGAGAGCTAGTGGATGACTAGTTTTCTTTCTTAAGCCAACTTCGAGGGTGAAAGATTCCCATCCTAGTTGGTGTTTGGAAATGCCAATTACGTATTTCATGGAGATTTAATGGAGTATTATTTTTAGGTATAAGCTACAGGAAATCATGTGGATTCTTCTATTGCAGCACTCTCTCTCAACTATTTCCAGTTTTCACACCATATTCATGCCAATGGAGGGATTGCGCTTTTGGTGAGATATTGATCTCTTTGGGGAATATTATAATGACAATTATATTATGTGCTAATTTATATTCTCTGTATTTCATGTTCAGAATAATCTCAGGTCTAAATACCCAAAATAATTCATCTAAAAATGTTGAACAATGAAGAAACAGTGTCATTTCCCCACTATCTTGTTGTGAACAATTGTAATGCTGATGATTTTGAATTGGGAGAGAATTTAAATGTCCATTTATGATTGTAATAAGTTAAATATTCTCTTTTATTCATTATCAGAAAGTTTCAAGTGGAAATTCCCAAGATTTGTATGTCAAGACGACTTTTAATGAGCAAACAATGACCATTTCCACTCCATTTTGATATATGTTATGGTAATGCTTATTATTTCGAATGGAGGAATGTATATCTGATACATTTATGAGGGATGGACTGTAATTAATGTTTATTTCAAGTATCAGTTTCATTACTTAAGCATTGGAATCCATTTTACTCAATTGTATTGCATTGGGAGAAGATTTGGTGCATTTTCCCCAAGGGTTGAAATTGTGACTTGGAAGTTGTTTTGGAAAGATTCATAACAGCCTGTATAAACTAAAAAATGATGCATATTATACTTTGAAAATTTCCCTTACACATACCCACCCCCTGTTCATAAATTCAAGTGACTTTGGGATCATTTGTGAACCCATTTCCGGCAATTACCCAGGGGGAATTGGAGCCCCAATTTGCTAGTAAAGACTCCTACTTTGAACAGAACATTAAACAAGTTTGCAGAAGTAATTGGGAGGTAAAAAAAAATAAATGAGAACTATATTTAAGTTATATTATCATTCATGTACCTCCAGATAAAATTTGGAAGCATTTGGGTCAATTTGGAGGTCTAGACATCAAAACTAGTCAAGGGCCAAAATTGTGAAAAAATTGGAAAATTGGGCATTGTAATAAAATTCCAAAAAGGGGACATTACAGTGGTATCAGAGCATGATATTTTCACCTGATTTGGTATGATATTTATGAGTACAATAATTCAATTACCACCATTATATATTGTAACCAAAAGTGCTTTTGTTGAAGAGGAAAAAAAAAGTAGGAGAAGAAGATAATTTTTTGGAAACTATGACTAGGAATGAAAAGAGAACCTCATATGACGTTGAAGAGATAATAAAAATCATGGAACCTATATTTGAAGACATGAACAAGAATATTATGAAAGGATTTGAATTTTTGGCTATCCAAAGTTGGGAAAAATATATTGATTTTAAGAAAACCAAGGGAAAAAATGCATCAGTTTACTTGAAGGGGAAAAAGGAGGAAACCCATGAACCACCTAGTTCTGAAATAGGTGGAGTGGAAGAAGTAGTACATGAAGATGATATAAATTCAATCCCAAGTGAATTTGAAAAATATGAAGATACATCACATGAGTATGAAGAATTTTTTATTGAAAATACTAAAAATAATTTTGAGACGCATGTTACCTTAGAAATGAAACAAAGAGCATCTACTGACAGATGTTTGAACTATGAAGGATTACCTACTGATGAGTGCTCACAAATATATGTTGGTGACATATATATCATATTTAAAAATATTGCTGCAAGCCAAAATTCCATTAAACATGAAAATTAATACCCTGTAGTAATTGAAGAAGAAACAAGATCAACCTCCCCATCACCACTTGAGCAAGAAGGAAGAATATGAGGAGGTTCATTTCCAAGAGCCTTATTTTCTTGAAGGGTCCTTAAAGATGAATTAAAATAATATCCAAGAATCCCTTAGCATACTCCATGACACTCAATCATTGGTATCAAATTCGTTTTGGAAAGCTACTTCCTTGGAGGATCCATCCTTCCTTGAAGACATGCAGAAGATCGAAAGATAAATGTGCAACATCAAAGGTAATTTCATGTATTTTATTTTTGATAGAAAAATTACATTGCGTTTATTGAATGGTTAAATTAATTATACTTTAATAATAATGAAGTTATTGATAAGCTCACAATTCAAAATGAGCAACTTCTTGAAAAGTTGTAAGACACTTGTTTTTCCTTCGATGTTTCACATTTTCATAAGGTAGATTGCTTGGAGGATTCTCATGACATGATGGATCATGAGAAACATGGAAAATTTAAGGTTATTGATGTGCTTTAGGATTATAGTGATGAGATCCAATCACTAGTAATGGTGGAAGAGGAACTTGATTTGCCTCTTGAAAATGGTTACACAATATTTGAAGAAGTGCATAATTCCACCACCTTGGAACCAACCCATGAGGAAATTTTTGAATTTTCTAGGGAGGTGAATAACCCCACCCCTATGGATAGTTAAAATTATGACAATTTTTCACTTACTGATCATTTGGGTGAGTTGGTTCTTTCTCCTACATCCTACACTTCTAAATTTTGGAGCAGTCATCCTAATGAAGTATGGGTGAAAGGTTTGTTTTTGATGGTGCCACATGAAGAGCATGGAAATTCTATTTCTCCTTTTGATGATGGAATTATTAGAGAACCATATTATTTAAATTTTCAGCAGCATACTTGTTTACATTATGATTATACACATCTACATGGGTGCACCTATGATGTTCATTTGAGTCACTTTAAGACTCATGGATTTTCTTGCTCAACACCTGGTTCGTTTGATGTTGGAGGAACTTCATCCAACACTTGAGTGAAGAGGGATATGATTGAGGAAAATTATTATTGGAAGCAACATCTTTTTTTATTTCATTATGATATACATATTCATGGGTGTATTGATGAGACTTCTTTGAGACACTTGAAGTCTTCGTGTTTTATTTGCTCCTTATTTGGTTCATATTTTGGTGGAGGTTCTTCATTCACTTCTTGGATGAAAGAAAAAATGGCTGATTATTATTTTGATGCATATTAAATTATTTGGGAGAATCATTATAGGACATGGGATCCTCACCTATGTCATTGGAGAATATTTGATTGGTCACTTGAAGCATGTATGCACTTTGCAAATGATAGTCTACTCACTGGGAGGGATACACACTTTCATGATTTCTTGGTAAGGCACTTCCTTGATGTACATTATTATTATGGTGTTATATACTTTGATGATATATATTATGCACTCATTATGTTTGGAAGAATGCATACAAGAAAATGGGATCTAGGAATTCTCTTTCCAAATGGTATGGGTTGGAGAGCACTCTTAATTGTTGGAGTGCAATGCAAGCAATGGGACCTTGGGATAGTTTTTAGTCCCATTGATTTCAAATTCTTTGGGAAACAAGCAATACGGGAGATGGATTCCCCATTTAATAAGGTGATGTTAATCAGAGTAGTGTGGCAGCAAGCATGGTGGTTCCTCTCTGAAATATTCATGGAATCTCAAAGACTCAAGGTGGGCAGCTCAGTGGCAACTTCAAAGAATCATACAGAAAGCAGGTTCTTCAATAACCATGTTTGAAATTGCTTGAGGACAAGCAATATTGGGAAGGGAGGATTTGTAATGTCCAAAATTTTGCATTGGTTCACAATGGCCAAATCACATTTTCCATGTTCATGAAAGTTTTCAAAGGGATGCTAAAAGTCAAAATAATTGCCAAGGAGGAAAATCACTAGTTTCCTAGGTTTGGGGTGGAAGCTTTGATAGTTGGAATAAGGGGGATAATAAATGATGTTTAGACATTAGGAGGGGATAAATATTTAATAATTTAGCTTATTAAATAAACAAGAGAAAATGGAAGTGGCAATGGAGCATGAATACACATGGAGACTATGGGGCCCACACTAGCTAGAATTCCTATGTTAAATGGTATCTTTCTCTTGCAAATTCGAATATATGGGAAGCCTACTATTTTTGGATGGATTATAAGGATAAAATACTTTTCCATATACTTCATAGGTCGAAATTGGAGTGAATTGTAACTTAGATGGGAGAGGAAGAGCGAAATGGAAGTTTCATGGACACTTGTCTAGATTCCCCTTACATTTATGACATCTATGACACCAATGATGGAGATTCTATGACAGTTATGACACAAGTCAGATATGAATTCTGACATACTGACATGTCAAGACTAAATACAGAATCTTAGAGGTCGAATTTGAGAGTAGGAGAAGGCCAAGAGTCTCCTACTCAAATTTGGGTGAAGAGGGAAGGTGAGGAGAGAGGCCACATGGCATAACATAAGCAGCCACATAAATTCAACTTGGATTTGGTTTATGGATGGATTTGGATCCTTAGAAGGCTAATAATGTTTATAAAATATAGGGATAAGCCATGAGAAGAATCTTTTTCTCATTTGTGAATTGTGAGAGCTAGTGGATGACTAGTTTTCTTGCTTAAGCCAATTTCGAGGGTGAAAGATTCCCATCCTATTTGGTGTTTGGAAATACCACTTAGGTATTTAATGGAGCTTTAATGGAGTCTTATTTTCAGGTGTAAGCTACAGGAAAGCATGTGGATTCTTCTATTGCAACACTCACACCTGATAATTGATATAGTACATGACCTCTTGGAATTTTCTAGATCTAAAACATTCATATTCTTTTCAGTTTCTCGGAGCACTTATTACTGATTATTAGTATGAATGTTTGATTACTTCATTAAACTAATGAATTTCCTTAGGTGTCGCTGTAATTCATGATGTATGTCACATGTAAGCATGAACAGAGATGATTAGTCATCAATTTCTATACTGATTTTGGTTAATGCCAATGTTTTAAACTATATGCTATGTGAATGCCGATTTTTTATTTTTCCCTTTTTTGTGTTTTGGTGTAGGGAAATCGGGTAATAGTAGAAATTCAACTTGCAAATTACATATACCCCGCATTTGTCCAGGTTAATTATTCATTTGTGTATGTAAATTTGGATTAATAAATTTGGCACACAAAAAAAGTGTGAAAGGTTTAAATCACGGTTGCTGGACTTTAACTAAGTTCCCCATAATCTAAAAGAATGAAACTTAGAATGTTATTTCAGCAAGCCGTAGTACATGGCTGTTGGGTTATGTTTTCACCCTACATTAGGACCTCCTTTAGTATAACTTTTCTTCGTTTACATATCTATATTATTATATGCAGTGGTTACCTATTTGTTGTGACTAACTAAAATGGTGGAAATTTGTCTTTCTCAAGAATTCCAATTGGAAGTTTGAACCTTCCCAAGGATGAAACTAATCCTATTATATGAAACAGGATGAAATCTATAAAGAAATTTCTATCAACCACCATTTAGTGTCTTCCTTCATCTCAAAACTTGTTCTTTGCATTCAAGTAGATTTACATTAGATGGATTGTAATGCGTTTGTAGACTATTCGAAAGGGAAGTGAGTATTGTCATTGGTAATATTTTTTATTCAATGTTCTCTCTTCTTTCACCGATTAAATATTAGAGAATCTCTAATATAGGCATCAACTCATTTTAAACACTGATTTTTATATGTACCAACAATGATGTTGGGTTTCTGAGAAAACAACCTCATATTTTGCTTGTACAAATATCAAAATAACAAATGAGACGAATTATGGTGCAAAATGGAAGGATGTTAGTATGTGAGAAGATTGTCATGTCACAAGTTTTCTTCATTGGATTCGAAAAAGAAAATCTATTGACAAGTATGTTACCATACTGGAGTCGAACACAGGGTGTCTACTAAATGTATTCGCTCAAAACATGTGCTTGCAAAGCCAATTATTAAAGTCCTTCCATATACATCAGGAATCAATCTAAAACCCCCTTGAACCCCATTTATGTAGAAATTTTATCTTTAAATCCCTTTTTACCCCTTATTTCTTCTAGTAACCCACCCAGGAGCTGAATGGAATAGGAAATATATAGTTCTATTTAAAATTTATGAGATCAAGACATTCGACATAGGTTCTCTCATTCCCTTTCTTGGCAGAGTAAATACCATTATAGATGCATTTATTGTATAGTTATTGGTGTGAATTGAGCTAATGATGTTAAGAATCTAAGATTATGTTTTAATCCTAAGTAATCGCACACGTCCATTTTGGACAACGTGTCCCATGTCTGCGTGTCAGACACAGACATGCTAACAAGCTGTGTTAGACATGCTTGTCTTTGAGAATAGGACACGTGACATGTGAAAAAGATGACCGAGCCCATTTTAAAACCAAAATTTCTCCCTTTTTTCTCATTTGCAAACTGTGGGAGAGCTCTAAGAGGGTTTTTTTTGTAGGTGAAGAGGATTTGAAGGATTTGGAAGGGTGCTAAAGTCCATTGAAGGTGGATTTGGTTGGGTGGATTGCAAGCTCAACCATCAAACAAGAAGAACAATTTCTCATTCAACTAGGGGAGGAGCTAAAGGGCAAAGGAAAGGGAGACATTCCCCATCTATTCCTTCCCCTCCTATTCCTCCAAACACAAGCTCTTCTACTCCTCTTCCTAGTGCTCCATGTGCTTCAAGTAGAGCTCATGCTCCATTGAACCTTGTTTTATCAAGACAACAAGCCCAAGAGAAGAAATACCTTTTGTGGAGGTATGTGACTAGGAAAGAAGGAATTGGGGAAAAGCTAGGTGGGAGAGGCAATGTGTCCTAGACTTGCAATTTTTGCAAGAATAACTTCAAGAGAACATACTACCAAGTTAAGGGCCATTTGCTGGGCCTTCCTAGTTGTAAGATTTATTCTTGTAAAGGTGTGAGTGTTATCCAAAGGAAAGAAATGGGAAATCATGATAAAAAGGGATTAGGGAATGTAGCAGCAACAAGCAATAAAAAGTATGAGGATCCTCTTCCATTCTTAAGGAAATCCTCTACAATTTGGCCTCCATTTCCACCTAGCAGAGGTGATACAAATCTAGAAAAAAGAGGCCACCTTCAGGTGGTATTGGTCCAATGGACAAGATTTTCCAACAAGGGGTGTGAGAAGAGGTTGACCTCACCATTGCATTCTTTTTTTTCCTCAACTTCATCTCATTCAATGTTGCACGGTCACCATTTTGTTTTGTGATGTGTCGAAGTCTCATTGAACGAGCTCCATTTGGTTATGTGCCTCTTGGTTTGGAGAAGCTTAGAACCACATTGTTGGTTAAGGAAAATAAGGAGGTGGACAAAATTCTTGAGCCAATTAGATCAACATGGCCCCCATCTAGAGTGATTATTGTTTCCGATGGATGGACAGATCCAACACGCCATCCATTCATCAATTTCATGGTATCTTCCCAAAATGGACCGGTGTTCTTGAAAGCGGTGGATGCTCTTGGGAAATACAAGGATGTACATTTTATGGGTAAGTTATTCATCAAAACCATTGAAGAAGTAGGTGTTGATTCTTATGCACAAATCATCGCGGACAATGCACCTATTTTCAAGGCCACTGGCATGATTGTGGAAACTAAAAATCCACAGGTATTTTCATTTACGACACCTTTCATTGTTAATGATTTGAGTTGTTAACTTGTTAGTGTTGTAGAGTCATTTATACTTGTCTTTTTTGATCTTACAAGTTTTTTGGACACCTTGCATTGTGCATTCCTTGAACTTAGCACTCAAATCCATTTCTTCAGATGTGACATGGATTGGAAACATTATTGAGGATGCACACCATATCCATAACTTTGTACCAAACCATACAAATGCCCTCACAATCTACAAAGAGTACACACATCTTTCATTGCTGAATATTGTAGATACTTAGTTTGCTTCGTCATTCATCATGATCAAGAGGTTGAGGGAGGTCAAAACCGCTCTTGGGTCCATGGTGATTTCAGAGTATTGGTATTTCTTGAGAAAGACGGATCAAAGTGCTGCAAAAAAGGTGAAGGGCATAGTATGGGATGATGTTTGGTGGGACAAGGTGGATCTTACCATTAATATCATGGAGCCACTCATTTCTTTGTTGCGCTTTGTAGGCATGAACCAACCCATCCTAGGAGATGTTTATGAGGGGTGGGATTCCATGATTAAGTCGATGAGGACCATTGTTATGGAGAATGAGTGTCCCGAGTATGAGACATTAGTAGAGAACTTATGGTACACCATTCAGGATATTCTTATCTCTAGGTGTGATAATAATTGTACACCATTGCATTTCTTGGCCCACTCCTTGAACTCCAAGTTCTACAGTTAGGAATGGATCACTGGTCGGACCCCAGATAGAGTCCCTCCTTACTTGGATGGAGATGTTTCACGTGGGAGGAAGATAACATTTAGGCATATATTTTAGGATATAGACTTACTTAATGAGGTGGAGGCGAGATTTGTAGAGTTTTCATGTGCTACTGGGAGACTTGGAGGCTATGATATGGTTGAAGATAGGGGAGTTAAGAACCCATATAATTGGTGGGAAACTCATAGGGGAACATTCTCTATTCTATGAAATCTATCCTTAAGAATCATCTCTCAAGTTACATCATCCTCTAGCTGTGAGAGGAATTGGAGCACATATGGCAACTTGTACAATTTGAAGAAGAGAAGGCTTCAGCAGTCAAGAGTAGAGACGATGGTGTATGTGCACACCAACCTTAATCTTAATTATAGGAAGAGGGAGGAGTGGGTGAAGGAAAAAACAAAGATGTGGGAGGTATTTCCTAATGATATGGGTTTGGCCAGCAGTACTGAGTTGGCATTATCCCACCTGGATCTTAATGATCCAGTGCTAGAGCAGGTGACATTTGATGATAGTGATCCTTTGGAGGGGTCATCCTCCACACCAGTAGATATTGATCCTCATATGGTTGAGGAGGAGGAGGAGGAGAGCAATGATGAGTTTGTTGATTTAGGAATGGAGGAGGACGAGGAGGACTATTCATAGATGAGACTCTTCATTCTTATATTTTAATCTACACATTTTTGTATTTACTATTGCCAGTGGCATTCCAACATCTATGTAATGCTTTATACAGTATACTGTATACATTTTGATTTTCACGACTTAATGAGAAATATGGTTTTGACCCATGTGTATTGACATCTTGATCTATGACTATGATATCTATGTGTCTTATAATATGATTGTGATCACTGATTATATTTGTAAATGTGTAATACTAATGTTAAATGTGTGTTGATATTGATTTATATTAACTATTTGTAAAAAAATGGATCTATGTGTCTATAATTTTAAATTTTTATTAT
>LPNX011121997.1:150401-200976 GCA_001517045.1 Pseudotsuga menziesii
CTTAGTTTTAATCTAATAAGTGTTTTTCTTCAGCCACTCTTCATAGCTTTTGGGCTTACCATATAATGGGGCACAACCTCCTGTTCTAGAAACAGTGAGGTTGACCATTTGCATGCTATTGAAGTGATGTTTATTTTGATTTTGTATGTTTGAAACTATTACCAATCACTGTTATATCTAAATTGGCAATGGCAATCTCCATAATTGGGTTGTATGACCATTGACATGTGATGAATCCCAATTTTCTTCATCATAGAGGTTTAGTTTCCCTTTTAACATTTACATTCACCCCCTATGTCATGTGTGTCAACTTGACTGTAAAGTTATGTACCGTGACTAATAGTACATACCACTTCATTCACAAACTATTGTGGAAAGGAAATGGAAAGCAAATAATAGCTATAGGCACAGTGTACTATTTATCTATTTTTTTAATGCTATTTGCTGTAAGGGAATACTAGCATAGTTTCCATTGAACACTTGCCCTTACTTTTTGTAGATTATGAATGAAGCTACAAAGTATCGATATCGAAGTGGAAATCAATTTAACTGTGGAGGTATATTGTTTCCTTCCTGAGTATGTTAGATGCTCCAGACCTTATGTTAGCTGCATATGAATGGTTGTTTACAGATGAGTTTCTAGGTGAATTCTATGAACCTAAAACTTGTTTATGAATTGGTACCTCTATAAAACTTACTATAAGAGCTCCTTATGGTGCTGTTGGCCATGGTGGGCACTATCACTCACAATCACTAGACGCCTTCTTTTGTCATGCAATGGGTATTAAGGTAATTCTTCTTTATTATTCCATTCAAGTTTTGACCAAGCATTTCACTTTGTATCTACCTTCCATGTTTCCGGGTTTAAATATGAAACATTTAAACTTATTGATGAAAAACGTTACATGAATTTGTTGTGGATATATATCTTAAAGTTTTGGGTTAGATTATGGTTTTTCAAAAATTAATGCATCGAGGCAGTGTTTTTTGATATGGATGATACTTGGGTCTTGACCCATGCTGATGACAAGGAATCCCACATGGAAATCATGGAGCTACTCAGTCAGCACTGCCCCTTGCTCGATCAGCAGGTCATCACAAACACCTTCGTTAAGGGCTTCATCACTCACCCCTCGGATCCCAATAACCGGGTCTGTAACCCCTTTCCCCATTTATTCTTTGTAATTAATTTTCCAATTCTGTTGCACCTTAATGTGATATAACATTATTCAATATTGTGTAGGGGATTTAAATTTGTAATTGGGTATTGCTTAGGGCAGTTAGCTATCCCTTATAAATTTAGATTTTCTGAAACAAATATGTTCAAGTTTCAAATTGATGTGACTGATTGGAGGGCTCAGATATGGTGCATGGATATGGAAGACCAAGGTGTCACTGATAACCATCATGCAAGAGTAAACCTTCTTTATTTTAGTAAATATCATAGTACTTCATTTAGAATATAGTTAAAATATTTAGGTAACTGGGCGGAGTAGATATCATATGATTCTGACTATTTTTAACTTGCACATAGGAGGTGCAGCACTACTTTGACAGTACTAGAATGATTTCATTCCAATGGTCCCCAGGAGTTGAAGCGGTAACTTTCCATATGCTATGTAAACACCTTGTTTATCTTCCTTCAATTCTTCTTTATTATGATTTATCTTGATATGTGATTTCTATTTTTCTATCATGAATTTCTGGGTTCAAATGTAAGTCTATGTTTATTGCAGCTTATAAATTTTTCTATTGTCATGGCTTACCAGTTCACAAGTTCACTTGCAGCAGTCCAGGTAGCCAGACTCACTCTCAAGATGACCTTTCCCTAAGTGGGGTGAATGGGATAAAATCCCATTAATTTGCTTCTATGTGCCGTGAAGAAAAGATAGAACTTACCCCTGTGGGTCTCATATATGCGCTGGAACATCATTTGGGCAATGTGGGATTATTGCAGTAGTATTAGATTTCCAATGTCCCTAGCTTTAAACCTTGGAATGACATAAACCACCATACTCTCAGAAAATTTATATGTTTGGAAAATTGGGCTTATTAGAAGATGATCCAGTCAAACATTTTATTTTCAATATTTGGAATTTTATAGGCTAAATGGTTTAGGATGAATCGTGGATCATGAACTAATGGGGTCGGCCAAAACTTATAATTCTTGTAGTGAGAAAAAATGGAGAAGTTTATGTACCAACACAAACTCATCTAAAACCTAGTCTTAGTTGCCCCTCCAAGTTGCAAAGCTTGAGGTTCCATACAATGAATTCCAATACTTAATATGTTGGCATTTGTGTGAATATGAGATATACATCCTTGAGCTTTGCAACATCATGTTGCATATTAGACCTTCGTTAGATCTTGGTTTAGATGAGTCTGTGCATTTTCCATATTCGATGCACCCAAGGCACCGTTTGGATTCAATGTACTATTACATAAAGTAGTGATAGGTTTCCCATCTCCACTCAAGCTGTATGAGCACCTCAAGTCTCTTGGTGTAGAATTTATCAATTTTATTACCTAGTAGAGAAATGGTATTAAAATGCAGTCCAGTTTAGACTTCGGGATGGATTTTTAAGGTAGAATAAAGAATGGTTACAAAATAATCAAAGATCCTATTTACAGATTTTGAGCAAGGGAAGATCATAGTTTCAGGGGTTTAATTTAGTGTTACATGGGCATGCGTTCCCCAGGGTCAGGGATGCAGCCCCCTCACTCCCCATGGCCCGAGGACTTGGGGGCTTCTAGAGAAATGTTTCTCCTCGCCCTTAATTTTGTGAAACTCGAGGAAACCCATGGGGGGCTCGTCCCCCTGTTTTGAAGCATGCACCAACGAAGTGGGGGAATCTTAGGCACTCTAGTGGTAATGGTAATATTAAATTCTTAGTAGAATTTTCCTTATCTTTCCTTATCTATCATTTTACTTAAAATTTTAACATTACAATTAATTTATTCATTTTTATCCACACTTCAGTAAATAACTTAAAGGTCAACAAATGTTAACAAATAATGTTAAAGGTTAACTTTAGGTGATTAAACCACCAAAATGGATCTATAACACATTTAATAATGTGGCTGAGATAGGGTGTATTTCAAAGAGTGTGATAGGAGAGATTCTATATGGAAAACTTATCTCTGGCTATCCTTATTGTTTATTTGTTGCGTCATTAATACTATGTTCCCATATTATGTCTACTCTCTCACATTGTTATGTTGAATGTGATGTATTCCAAAACTAAGGTGGAGCAAACAATGAGCTGCAACTTAATATTAAGTGTATTTTTTTATCATGTAAACTGTAATGTTATTATTAGTAATATGACATGTGAGCAATTTGTGACAAATAATGTTAAAGTTTACAATACCAAGTTGTTAAACCACCACAATGGGTCAATTCCATTATTAATAATGTGCGTGAGACATGATGCATTTGATAGGGATGCACATGTGTCTATAAGGGAAACCTATCTCAGTCTAGCCCTGTTATACATTGCCAGAAACATTAATATAACACTGTCTCATATTCTCTTCTGTATTTATGTTCAATTCAATGTACTCTAAACTGATGAATAGAGAGATAAGACAAGATTTAATAATGTATTTCTATTTTTGAGAACTTTGTACACAATTACATTTGCATATATATCAAAGTACTCTATTCATATTTTCCAGTAATGAATGACTCATCTAATTATGTTCTATTACAACATTGACATCTTTGATACACTTACAACATTGATATATTTGTTCTACCACTTTAGCATTTAATTACTAATAGCTTAGGCTAATGAGTCCCTAGGACCTTAGACTTGAGTATGAAAAAATTAACATTACATTATTATCTAAGACTCCCTCTCTTCAATGTTTATTTTGTTGTTTTTGACTCCCAACAGGTTTCTCTAGGACCCTACATTTGAGTTCGACAAAATTATCTTTACATTATTATTATTACCATCCCCTTTCATAATGTTTCTTTATTTATTTGTCATTCCCAACAAGTTCCTATTCTTTATAAACTTGTTGAGTGCTTTCATAAAATATCTGCAAGTTGGTTCCACAACTTGCAAATAAACAAGCTCTATATCTTTATTTTGCACTTATTCTCTAATGTAGTGGTGGTGCACTTTAACTGTTAATGGCTAATATCATAGTTTAACGAGTCCTAGGACCTAAGACTTTAGCGTTACAAAATTAACATTACACTATTTATCTACACCCCTCTCGAAATGTTTATAATATCTATTGTTGTTTGTGACTCCTAACAGGGTCCTAAAAATTTTGAACTTTTCTTTGTTACATGATTTAATAAAAGTACCTACAAGTTTGTCCTATGCCCTGCAATAAATGAACTCTCCTTGCTTTGCACTTGTTCCTAGAAGTAATGGTGGTGTACTTCTATGTGTTTTGTCCATGAGTGAATATTCAAATTCCTTTTCATCTTTATCGTACTTTGGTTATCATGTTGCAAGGTTGGATCACATCTTTTGCATATTGAAATTGCTCAAATTCCTACGCAACCAAACTGTTCACAGGTTGCTCCAACATTTGCTTTATATTCTACTTCTGTTGCTGAGAGTACAACTGTACATTATGTCTTACTCATCCAGTAAAATACAACAGTCCCAAGGCTGGAAGCATAACTAAATGTTGATCTCTTCTCATCAACTACTCCATCCCAATCTACAATTGTGAATCCACATAACCTGAAATTTGGATTCTTTTCAAATTCAATTTCGAAATGCAATGTACCTTTCGAAATGCAATGTACCTTTGACACAATTTAATGCATTTTTTTTTTTTTTATTTCAATGTGTCAGCTTGGGACAGTTCAAAAACCCTGCCTACTTACCATCTGCAAAATTTATGTTTGGTGCGGTTGTTGTTAGATAATCAAACTTCCCACAATTTGATGGTATGCGGTTTCATTTACAGTTCTCTATGTACTCACCATGATCTCATATGTTCTGTGTCATTGACTGTATTCTTTTTTGGTTATAGTTCCACAAAGTTGGTCTAGGTATCACATATGTTTGTTCCATTTTCCACTTCTTAGATTGTATGTTTCCTTTTAAAAAGGTTAGTTCTAGACATTGGAGAGAGATTCCTTTGCTCCTTGCAACAATTGTCAGACATTTGTTCTCTGTACTGGCTCAATTTAATATTTGATATACATGAATGTGTGTGTAGTGCACCTGTCATGATTAACAACTTTTATGAATTTGAAATGTGATGTAAATCATGTGCATGAAAGTTTGACGAGCTTCTCTAGTTTCATTGCTAGGCTGACTGCTTGTCTTTTAGATATGCTGCTTCCTACAATGGTTGTTAATATCTATTATTTTCTTTTATTATATTTCGTATTATTTTCTAATAAATGTTGTTCCTTTCTCTCTTTGTGTTATATCTATTGCCATGAACCCCGGACCTTATATCTTGATGTTGTTATATCTTGCATAGTCTATTTCATTTTGTTGATTTTGAGATCCACTTTCTTTTGGTATAAAATAATAATTACTTTGTGAGTATGCTCACATAACATTTAGGTTCTAACTTCTGGGACACAACTGGAGTAATCCTTTTTCTCAGAGATTAGAGCTTTACATACATGATCCTTATTGTTAATGGGATCAATGGACATGCTTTCTAGCACTGATTTTGCTATAAATTATGGCTAGGCGCACATAATTTTAGAGTAAGCAGAATATGACATTCATTTCAAAATTTGCTGCCTAGATGGTTCCCTAGTGTCCATTTTTATAATTTTTAATTATGAAGTTCATTGCGAAAATTGTTGGATGCACTTTATAGTATGGGTTGTGGGACCACAACCAATTGGGCTTGCTTGATCATTGCTTTAATTTATCAAGTTATATTTTGCATAACAGAAGGATCTATCCCATATAATAGATAGCTTAAATGAAGCTGAATATTTATGAGTGAAGACTTGGGCTGTGAATTTGGGAAGAAATTATTAAGCTTACATGGCTTTTGAAAATAAGAAAAATGTATACACAGAATTGAGCATTGTCAAGTTTTGCAAATGAATAAGATTGTTATAGCCTTTTTATATCTTCTACAATTTTCCTAGAAGTATTCGGTAATTGCTGATATGTTGCTGAAATCTGCCTGTCTATTCAAGTAACAGGTCGTTGCAAAATTAATGATTTTCAATAAATTCCTCATGGGTCAAATTTAAACCTTGATTTTCTGAAATGCAGATAGTTACACAAAAAAGGGCTTTCGAGATATTCTGATGCATATTAGTGTGGCTGATGCAACATATTTTTGGGGAATGTTCAACAAGGATGCACTGGCCTGCATGTTCCTTTACCCTTTTCCCAAACTTGTTATTGGATTTCTTACCGCACTTTGGTCAAGGTTCTTAGGTAAAAGGACTGAATCTAGAAATTGACAGTATTGTATCAATGGGGAAATAAACATCATAGAATGACGAGGATTTCCATGAACTGCTCTTTTTAATGGAAATTTACCCAAGAAGATAATCTTAATGCTAGTTCTGTTTTTCTTTTAGGTGGTGCTGCCTTGGCTTAGCCTGTAGTGACCATATATTAGTGATCGCACTTCCTGCATATTTCTAATCATATTCTT
The DNA here is from genome assembly GCA_001517045.1 of Pseudotsuga menziesii. Taxonomy (NCBI): domain Eukaryota; kingdom Viridiplantae; phylum Streptophyta; class Pinopsida; order Pinales; family Pinaceae; genus Pseudotsuga; species Pseudotsuga menziesii. The sequence goes on from LPNX011121997.1 coordinate 157,017, forward strand.
TAGATATATATAGGCTATTGTAGTTCATTTTAAATCAAATATTAAAATGGGTTAGTGGCTCCAGGATAATGCATCGTCAACTGTGCTTGCAGATACATTGCAACGAGGTTGGACTCTTGATTCAACATCACAGATGCTCACAGTAAAAAAAATTGCCTGCAGTTGTGGACCAGAGATTACATTCTAGTACACTTTGAAATCTAACAGAATATGTTTTCCACTTGGAGCATTGATATCTCCCTTGGGGCCATCTCTTGATTATGCTTTATTCTTTTAAGAGCAGGTTCTGAGGTATGCTTTTTCAACTTCAACCATGCTCATGCATTTAGATGCCTATTTGTAAAGTAGGCTTTATCTTTGGCCTCCATGGATTTTGTTACATTTTTGCCTCTAGTAATAGCAGTGAGGACTAAAAATATATTACCGGTTGCAATGTAACACACTAAAGCAGGTTTTATTTGTTACAAGTTGTGAGATGGCGTTCTGTATTTATGTACTACTACTCATGTATCCTAGAGTTTAACTAATCTCCTGATGGTTATTTGCAGCTTGGATTATTATAGAAAATATAGCTAGGGCTAACCTGAATTGCTTGGAATCTTGATTAATGGAATTTATCGGTATTAAGGCGAGGTGATTTCGAACCTGTCTAAACTGTTCCTTCGAAGGAATTTTTCATAAATCTAATTTTTACTCTTGGTCAAGCTTGTTAGATTTCAGTATTTGTGTTTTATAGAACATTCTTTTTTATTTTGATTTTGTAAAAGATACTTTAAAACATAAGGGTATATACAATGAACTTCATATGCTCTTCCTTAAAGCAACTTAAACAGCTATAAAATCAGAATAGGAGGTCTGGTCCAACAACTTACCATCTTTAATCAGCAATATTCCTTTATCCAGGAGTACCTCATCTTGCCAAAGTTGACAAAAGGCAACTTGGTAACTGACCTCATTTTCAAAACCATACTTGCAGCAGAGTTTCCATAAAACATATAAAGACAAATATGAAACTCTCAAAATGTGCCAAATACCATCCAAGGAATACCAAAAACACTGATTGGGAATCTCTCAACAGAACACCCAACCAATGCAATGGTCCCTGCAGAGTGCTTGTTAACTGGGACTGAACTTACTCCTAACCATAGTTACATATATCCCCCATATTGCAATACATTCCCCGTAGTGATATATCGCCCCTAAAAAAATGGGATAAATGTGATATTTAGAAAATATCATGACACATTCATTACAATGTAATATATTCACAAAATATTGTGAATTGATGATAAATATCACGATGTGGGTAAAAATGCGCCAAATTTAGTATTTATAGCCGTGGATTGAGTTTTTTTTTTAGGGTCATTGTGCATTGTTGAGGAAGGGTGAATAGCTCCAAAAGGTTTGTGACCATTTCCATTGATATAAATAGGGGAAATATGTGGTTCTTGATTCCATTAGTGGATCAATGTTGGAGTGGGGATTCACTACAATCAATATTGTCCATTTTTCCAGGTATGTATTAGATTTCATTCTTGAAATTTGTTTGTTTTTCTAGATTTAGTGTAGGGTTTTCAATGACCATTATATATACCTTTTTGTTTTTGTTTTTCAATCGAATATTTGATCATTCAACACATTTTCAAGCATTCTTTTTAAAGATCCAATAATTCTTTTGTGTTTTTTTTTGTGCCATAGGTTTAATCTCAAGTTTCATTTTTCAAGTCAATAGTAACACAATGCCAATTCCACTGGATCCAATGTGGGTGTATGGTGAGTCAATTGACCCTACTAATAGACAAATAGTTAATTCCAAAAATGTAGCAAGGATATTGATGGTGGAATTAGCTAATTGAAATACCACTTTGCTAAATTTGTTTGGCATGAAGAGGATACACAGCTTTGGTTATCACAAAATATCGGTCACATGAAGCTCATGACCATACAAATCTGCAAGCATCTTCCGAAGCCATACAAATTCCTTACTAGTTGCATTGGCTACAATGTACTCTACCTAGGTTGTACTGAGTGCCACAAAAGTTTGTTTCTTGTTGAACCAAGAAAACGTTGTTGATCCAAAGATAAAACATCACTAGGAGGTGCTCTTTCTATCAACTACACTCCCATCCCAATCTGAATATGTGAAGCCCACCAACTTTAGTCCATCACCTAAGGTATGTCTCAATCCATACCCAACTATACCACAAAGATATCTCAACACTTGCTTAGCTGCTACCCAATGTGATTGTCTCGGCTCGACCATGTGCTGACTCAACGTGAGGACCATGCAGTTAAGTTTTAAGTTAATAATATTTTCATATCATGAAATTGTGAGAGATGCCTTCAATAAGGGATGATTCCTAAATTTGAACTTTATATCTGGGCAGATGGTCAAGAAAATACTACTCAATGGAATTAAAGTTGGCATCATAACCAATGGCCATCTGAAGGTGAGATCAAAACATTGCCTCTTTGTAATGATTTGAAACTCCCAATGGATCATGGTTTCTATAATTATAGTTTTCTACCAATTTTTCTTATAATCTAGCTGATTTATCATGTTCAACGTGCAAAAATTTTTGCTTGCCGAGGAGATGAGCTTTTCAACACAATTCTGGGTGGTGGAAGGTACCTTAGATATAAGAATCTGTGCTTTATAACTTTTTTCATTTGTGCTTTCTCTAGTTATTTTAAGTCCTCTTTGTTAACTCATAACTCTCAATCTATGTTTTACTTTTACATCCCAAGCAAAAATGTAGATGAATTCCCTCATTTATTTACTAGAGCTCGGTGAGTCTGAACATGTGACTTTTGAAATCAGCATAAACTGAACTGTTCATTTTTTATCTACAGAGGAGATTCATGAAAAACCCCATAAAAGAATATTTTTGAAATCCTTTGAGCTTTTAGGATGCACGCCCGAGTAGTCTGTCATGGTGGGAGATAACCTTAAAATAAACATTTAGGTCATGTATTTCAAGCTTTTCCTTGTATAGAACAAAGACAAACAAATGTATCTAGCATAAATTTTTAGATAAATGAGATCCATTGTTTTGATCCTTCATATGGTAGGTTTAAGGTTGATAGTTGTCTTGATCCTTTCTTTTTTGTTAATTTCTGTTCTCTGGATAATGCTTTTTAATATGCATCTCTAAATGTATCGTGATGGGAATATGTCCTAATCTTTTTTCTTAAATTGAGTTTTATGTTTCACTATAGATAGCTATGTTTCTTTATGTGAGGGAGGTAAAAATACAGGTTTTCTGGCAATTGTATGGGTCAACATTCATGGTGCAAATGATCCCCCTCTAGGAGTAGCAAAATCCACTTACACTATTAGGAACATTTGTGAGCTTCCCGAGGTTCTACCCTTTTATTAACAAAATAGGTTCTGCCATCATATTATATGTTTGTATTCATTTTTTTTGTCACTAATTATCTGTCCATGATTGAACTGAACTGAAAATTTGGCTCTGTTTCCAGCAGCAGAGCAAATTTCTTGCTATTTTGTTAAATCTTATACTTCTCAATTGAAATTCTTTTGATAACATCTAGGAAAGAACCTTTGGAAAGGAAATAAAATCACATCGCAAGTATGCAATTGTAACAACTTACAACTACTATCAATATTTCTGTTTGGTTGTTTTCTATCTGTTGTATAACATTTTGGAATGTCAAATCAGCATCTATGTTGTATTTTGCCCAGATGCTGTTGTATGAAGAGAAATTTGGGGGTATGTTGATGATTGTCCAATATGTTCCGGTTGCATAGGTGTTCTTGGTATACTTATGTTGTGTTTTAGATATATTATGCACAAAACGTAACAATGAGTTCATATATTAGAAAGTTAAAAGAGGTGATGTCTCTGGCCAAAAATAAAGTAGAACAAAGCCAGCTCTCTTTTTAGTACTGCAAACCACTATTAACCAACTAAAAGAAGAATACTATACTCTGGCCATTTTGTTGTTAATGACAAACAACATAATATAGCAACTACATATTTTAGACTGCAATTGATTGCAAAGTTCCTAAGGCACATGGCACTTAGGAGCTATGGTGAATGATCTGTAACATTGTAGTAATAATAGATTATTAGATACCATGTGAAGTAAAAGATGAGTGTCATTTTAGTTTTTAACTTTTAATCTCTCCAAGGAAAGTAATGTAAATTAATTTCCCCTTTCCTTGGTAATCTTATGTTTTTGGTATCGTGTCCATGGTCAGTTAAATGAAATTTCTTCTATAGATAGGATACTTTTTGTCTTGTGATCTTATGCATTTATTTACTATGGCTATATAATAGCTTTGAGTTTCATGGGCTTCTATTTTGAAGATTCTTACAGAATTTCCCATAGATATCACAACAGGTAATCATCCAGTTCCTAGGTGTTTAATATGAAATTTGCATAAGATAATGGTGGTGATTCCACATTAAATATAAAAATATTAAGCAGCTCACATGCTAGAGTTAAAATTTGTTAGTAAAGTATCAATATTGCATTTTTCCTGGTCGAGACTATCAAGATTTTTGAATTATTGCATAATTTGTTATATAGCAGAATCATAGCCGACCCAAAATACAGGGATGTTTGTAAAGCATTTTGTAATGGAAAAACCTGACTCAGTCTGTTTGTTTCTCAACTACTTGTGGGTTCTATGCTTCAAGTCGGTATCCTTGTTCTGTATTTCATTTCAAATTTTAGTGATTTTATTGACAGAGCTTCTAATAAATTCATTTACAATTTTAGTGTTGAAAAAAATGTGTTAGGAATTTGCAGTGGCATTCCAAAGAATCAAGAATACTTTTTCATGGATAAGAATCCATGGGGTTTGAATTAAATTAATTTGAATAATTTGATAATTCGGAAAGAAAAATGGGCAAAAGAGAAGATAGGCTAGGATAGATTAGAAATAAGGCCTCATTTTTTAGAGCACAAAATGCAGCGTGTACTAGCTGCAAATCAAATGGTGGGCAGTTTTCCCACTTTGCTGGATAAAGTGCCCACCTTAGGATGTGCATCCATTGCAGGTTGAGTAATTTCCTCTTTGATGCTGCTAGCAACATATCTTAATTTGTGCAATGACAAATCAAGCAATAGAAAGGTTGGGTTTCTACATTCAATCCTATAAAATTGTTCAACTAGAATCTAGCTGTTAGTATCTTCCAAAAACATTGCCAAGATGCAAAGATAATGAGTCATAATTGTCTAATTTAATAATAGGAAATTCAACATTTGAAAGTTGTTGAAATATGAATTGATCTTCAAAGATTTCATTTTGTTGAAGGTGGAAAATGTTATTACTTGGCGCTGCAATGGTGCAGTTTCAAAAGAAGTACCTGTGATGGCATCAATCAGTGTGTAGAATAATAGATCCTACTATAGAATACTAATAGTAGTCAGCCCAATTTCAACTCCAACTAGTCTAGAGTGTACAAGGACGAAACTTGCAACATGATGTTTTAAGTCTATAAAACATTGCCAACGACGAAACTTGCAACATACACCCAATGTTTAAATCCAATGTTTTAAGTCTATATCTTAACTTTATTGGAAAAGAATGAATATTATACTTTTCTGGATGCATTGTCCACCATTTCCTAATTTGTTTCCAAGTCAACAAGTCGGGATCCCAGCCAGATAGGGACATAAATGGATATGCCATATAGGGAAAATTGTACATAGCTCTCAGGAATTAGTTTATCATAAATACTAGTTACTTGTAAGTTGTAATAGTAATAATTATGTAGTTTGTAGATTGCTATCTATCATAAATTTGTTTGAAGATCATCATTGGAAAGAAATAACAACTTTGTAAAGGGTGCTAGCTCAACGGTAGGGAGCCTACCTAATTATAGGCAGGAGGTTGGTGGTTCGATTCCTTCGTGCGCTATCATAAATTTGTGACTACAAAAAATGACTAAATTCGCATATATACAACTATTGGTAGCTAATTTCTCGTATCTTAGTTGTATTTAGATTAGTCATTAATATGTTATCATTGAGTAGTTTATTTAGTCGTATATTTGGTCATTAATTGTTGCAATCAGTGACTAAATCAGTGATTAAATCAATGACTAAATCCGTGACTAAATCATTGACTAAATCTGTTAACACCCATTTAAAATTTGGGCATGGGTGTTCCTTGCATTCTTTGGCCCCGTCGAGAAGTGTCGAGTAGGAAGTAGAAGGAGCTGATGGCGTGCACAGGGAAAGGCTCAGCAGTAGGATAGTCTGAGGATCAGAAAAGCAGAGCTGAGAAGGAGTGTTGGACGTGTTAAAGAAAAGTCTCGATCGACGACTGCAGATGATCAGAGGGGAGATCAACGACATCATATCATTTCGCACGGTGAACTTGCTTGACCAAAGGCCACTCTTGAGCCTTGCGAAATGGTTTAAAGCTCAGGCACATCCGATGATCAAGATTAGACCCCACGAATATCTACAGTTGAGAGTCATTTCGCAGCCCAAACTTACGAGCAAAAAGATGCAAATACAAATTGCGAAAAGCGGTGCAAGCCATTTTGATCAATGGTGCTCATATGGGCAAAGGAAAATCATAGGCTATAATTGATTTCACGATCTGGAGTAGCAAGGGAGGAAACAAAATTTCACCATGCAAAAAAGGGTGGGGTCCGCTAAGATCGACGGTCATGAAGGGAGCTGATCCCGATTGATGGCCAAGTTGCATAAACACAGAATAAGAACATATGTAGAAATGGGAACCCCATAGATCTACGGCCTGAGATCGTGGAAGGTGAATCTACGGTGAGAGCCTCTTGGGAAATGCGAGAGGGTTATATTGTATAAAAGACTATAAATAAGCCCACATGAAGCTACAAATATTTGTCTTTTCTGAACCCTCAAAGTTGTCAAATATGCAAGTCACGAATAGAGCTTCAGTCCAGACTAGCCAGGGGACCATGTTGCAGGACAAGGTAGGCCCTTGATTACTCCCTCAATTTTTATTAAATAAAATGTCTCAATGGGGGTGACAGAGGTGAGAGATGAGATAGAACGAGAGGTATTAGGTTGGGATATAGAGGAACACCTGTTAGATACGAACTCTGATGTTTGTGATACCATCTTGATGGCAGAAACTATTGAAACCACCAGGGGAAAATTGGAGGATCGTAAGAACTAGGGTATGGATACCTGTGGTGTTTTTAAGTCTTTATCTCATTTCTTCTCTGTTGACCAAACCCCCTAGTGCCCTGAGTTTTTCAAGTGGTGTGCAGAGAATTTCTTTGCCATCGAAGGAGTTATCATGAATAAGTCTAAGTCCAAAATCCTTTTCCATGTTCGAGCCTCAGTCATCCGCAAAACCCTTGATATCCCGGACGCATTCGTCGATTTATCCCAAGACTATCGGGAAGAAGACATTATACACTATTTTAGAGAGTCTACGGATGAAAGTAAAGAATCCTTCCTGAATAACTATTATAAGCCAGATAGTGGACCCATTGACTTGTCTTACCCCATTGATCTTAGTCGGTTCAACGAAGAAACTCACTGGTGTATATCCCTAGCCAGTCAATTCCTAGGTCTAGATACCGACGTGTACGTCCCAGAGTCATTGTTGAGTCTTTTATTTGTCTTAGATACTTTCCCAGTCGAACCCGAATTGCCTAGACAATCAAGTCAGTCTTGTCGCCTTAAGTTTGATGAGTTCTTAGATGAGAAAATTCGTTCTAAGTTAACAAAATTCCACAATGCCAGAACATTCAGGTTCTAGTCCTTTTTGTTGAGGATGTTCATACCCTACAATGAGGAATACTTCTAGGTACCAGTGTTGGCCATCACCGCTGAAATGGCCATTGATTACTATCAATTCATGAACGAATTGATGGCTGAAATATATGAAGTTTTCTTTCAGGAGAGGCTTCCTAGGGTGTTGCCGAAAATGAGGCAAATGCTGCAATTGTCGAAAAGCAAGATGATAGGGGATTGGTTCCTCTCAGATTTTGGGACCACCATAAGATTGTATGGCTTCATACATCTACCGTACATCTTTCCAACTTTCTTGACACCCAGGATTTTTAGCTTGGAATTAATCCGGCAAAAAGTTATGGTTGAATAGGAACACTTCTTGAGCTTCAAGAAGTGTTTGAATTTGGTTTTTCCTTGGAAATTAGGACCATACATAGTCAGAAACAGGGCTGCACTAACCCTGGTCTCCAATTTGCTCAAAAGCATGGAATTTCCCCAAGACCAGGTGATAAATTATGATCCTCACCAGGTTATCTCCAAGAGAAAAACTGCTCTCAAATGCTGGCCCTTTGAGCACACGGAGGTGCCTGGACTCAGAGAAAAAGCGAATTGGGATGATTTCCCTAATCCTGACGCAATGGATACTAGCACCGAGTAGGACATGGACTCGCAGCTACCTGGAGCACTTCCCCCCCAACAGGAGTTGGTCGCCGTAGTTGCGATCGCAGGGGGATATTCATCATGGCCAGTTATTCAGTGAGTTTGATGAAAAGGGGGAGTACACAACCCATGGACATCAATGAAGTGGACACTGCCAGCACCCCCAAGAAGTAGAAAATAGAGCCCAGACAACAATTGGTGAAGAAGGGACATGCAAAGAAGAAGAATGTAGTAAAGGTACAACAACAAGTGGAACTTGAATCGGCCAAATTGCAGATACAAAAATACATATTCAAAGGACAGACTCCAAGTGAGTTTGAATCCAAAGAAGAATGGCTGAGGTCTTACAGAGATAGAGCTGACAAAACCTTCGATGAAACAATAGAACTATACAGAGAATCCGTGCGTCTACCTCAACACAATATGGCACTAAAAACTGTACGCGATCATGCCACTAATACCCTCAGCTTAGCATTGGAAGTAGGGAATAAAGTGTATGAGGTCAATGTAAGCCTCTCTAAAGTTCCCACTTCTGACATCATACACCTGAACAATGATATCTGAGACATACTGAATACCAAAATAAAGATGCTATGCAATTGTCTAAGTCAGAGGAGAGTAAGGCTAGGACTTATAATATTGTAAGGAAGTCAAAGGTGGAAATCAAAGCACTTAAAGCCCAAATCAACAATTTACAGAAGGGAGAAATACAAGTGGAGGGAGCTGGGTAGAAATGGAGTGTGGTCCATAAATTGCTTGATGACAAAGATAAATAGATACAGGCTTTGAAAAAGAGGTTAAAAATCCCTAGCTCCTAGCTTTCTCAAGCAAATGAATTGGCTGACTTCAAAAAGGAAAAAGAGGCACTAAATTCTAGGCTTACTGATAGCCAGGCTAAGCTGTTGAAGCTTGAAGGAAAGGGGAGGCAATATGAAGCAGATATCTAGCTCCTGAGGAATAACAAGGCAGAATTAAAAGCTAGACTGATAGATGAGGAATGTGAGCTTCAGAGCATGAATATAGAGAAGGCAATTCAATCCACAGGTATGACTGAAGAAGTAGATGCCAGCTCCCTCTCCAAAGCAATGTCCCAGATAGGCTTGAAGGATACCAAGCTCATTAAACTGAGGTAGCAAGTTGAAGAAGTATAAAAGGAAAGAGTTAAAGAGAAACAATATAGAGAAGAGGCCGAAGAAAAATGCTGAGAGCCAACTCAACAAAATGATAAGTTTAGCTGACAAGTGATCGGGAAGCTTGCCTTGGAAGGCACAAAGCATATGATATGGGATCGGATCATCGTAGAATCCAACAAGTTCTGACCCTATCTCCGTGTTGTTGAAGACCTGGAACTTACTATGAGAGAAGCCAAGAAGCAATTCTAGATAGTAAAGGCTGAAGTCAACAAAAAACCATTGGAGACCACAAAAAATGCCATCACCTACCTGAGCTCCTTATCAGACGAGACCTGTAGTAGTCACGGTCTTCAAAATAGGGTCATTGTTGTCTCTGCATCCTGAAAGGTGATAGCTAAAGATAGGATGAAGGAAACAGTGTAGGCCAAAATAGAGCTCACTAAGCACACAATCCGAGAGGTCATCAAGCTATCTAAACCTTTGATGAGTAAGGGGCTCCCCTTCTTCTAGTAAGAGATGGGTCCTTTACTATCCCAAAAGGATTATAAAGAATTCCTAGTAAACTACCGATTGAATCATAGCAAATTCAAATATCTACAGCAAGCGTTGTGAGAGAAGACCATTTTTGAAAAATTGGCCTATGATTTCGAGTTATGGTTTGACCTTAGGGCCATGTACTCCAAATTCCCCAGGGCATCATACTCAAAAGTGATGGAGCTCAAGGTGCAAGCTTATGACATGGCTATGGTGCCTCTACCCAGTTTTGATACGTGGAAAATCATCAGCCAATATGGGTCAATCAAGCTCCCACCACACCAGTAGAAATAGCAGTGACAATGCATGAAAGATTTTCCAGGTGTTGCTCGCTCACCTGAACGGTCGTTTCTCTCAGAAGGGTCTGTACAGTAATCATCATCCAGATGGGAGTATGGGATATTCTTATGTATTTTCCATCCCGCGTTCCACATTTCACTATCTTTCCGTTTCATACAAGCCGTATCCGATATGCCACATAAGAGGGTGTTAGAAGATGTCTTCTTGTTGTAACCAATTTTGATTCCCGAAGGTCAGTTTGGGAAATCCAGAATGCTATAAATATGCCTCCCGAAGAAGGAGAATGGGTCGAAACCATTGTAATCTTTTGCTGTGTATTTTTTTCAAGAAATTGTTAATATAATCGCAGAGCCGAGATTGGCGTTTTTCACACAAGGATTCCTATGTCGTTTGCACTTACAGTCTATTATTTCTTTTCTTATGTGAATGTTACTCCAGTTTTCCTTTTCCATTATGTTTTTCTTTCATATATGAGACTTAGTGTATAACAGCTCAAAATTCATACTTTCTATGCTCCGTCTGTTGTTTCAGGTATTCAACAAAGTTTCTTCCAAAGTTAATGTAGAATTCATTTCTCACAATGCTCTACATTAATGGCTTGTTCATGTTCTTCCTTTTCACCAGAAAAATATGAATCAACTATGATTGAATGGCTACCTTTCCCTTGTAATGTAAATGTTTTCATTTAAGTTCTGATTATCTTTGTTGTATATCTTGACTCCATCACCCAATGATGTTGTGTTTTCTTTCAACCAATTCCATAAGCAATTTATAGTTTCCATTTGTATATATATATCTAGCACTGTCATACATTTAGTGAGAGATCCATCTCAGAAGAGAAGAAGGCCAGTTCTCTCTTCAAAAGCAGTTTTCCTATTACCCGAAAGAGAGTCCTTCCGCAACCTTTGGTTCAATTCCAGTGCTAACAAATTGGCACCGCTGCTAGGGATGAGTTGAAGATCATCCCTGGGAAGAACAACGAAGATTTAGAGGATAAAGAATTCCTACGAGCAAACATATATTCTTACATGTGAAGAAGGTTGTATCATTTGGCTTGACGACTCCACTAAAAGATTTTGGGAGGTGATTCCACTGAGGAGACCAATGATCATAAAGACGAGATCTCTGAGGACAGACACAAATTTATGAAGTTGTTAATAGGTGGTGCATTTGTACCAGTGACTCCAAATATGCTTCGACCAGTATCGCACTAATATCCTTGCTTCTAGAAAGATCCACATTAGAGGTAACTCTGATACCGAAATTTTACTCAGCATGGATAATCCAGAAAGGATACTTAGAAATAGAATTAAAGAGAAATCAGGTTCTTCGTTGTTCGATACTTCATTGTCTAAGGCTTTGTACGGCTTAGTTGACCCTGAGTGGGGAGTTAGGGCTGAAAGACTGCTAACCAAATCTAAGTCAGAATCTAACCTAAGGAAATTTGGGGTAGACCCTAATATGCTACAATCTTATCCTCCTGATTCCTTGTGGCCAAACCTAGGAACCCCACCAAAAGCTGAAGAGATAGCTTCTTTCTTTCGAAATACCCAAGTACCCAATCCCTTATCCATTCTTAGCCGACCCGCCTCAATGGCTGCTGCTAGATTCGCTCCATTGGCTTTACCTTTGGTCCTACACGACCTCCCCATGAATTATGCCCAAAGGATCGCACTCTATGATGGGGAAGGAAATGTTTCAGCAAGGTACCATGTGGATAAGTTTGATGACTTTATTGACCTGGAAAAGGTAGATGATGAAGATGTCAAAATGCGGCTATTCGCTCAGAGTTTCTCTGCGGTGGCCAAGAAATGGTATAAGGATTTGCCACCTAGGTCTATCCGCAGCTTTGCTAGCTTTTAGACCATATTTCTAGAAATATGGGACAACAAGCAAATCCCACTACAAGTTTTCTCTCAATATAATAATCTCAAGAAGGGAGGTTTTGAATTCGTCCATGAATTTTCTAGCTGATTCATGTGGGTATACAACTTGAAACCTACTGGTATCAAACCTTCACCCAGGGTAGCTAAACTCCATTATGCAGATGCCTTTGACAATGACTTTGCTTTACTATTAAGAGAAAGAAAGTCCAACACCCTCCCGGTCATGTTCACTTACACCCTAGAAGTTGAGGCCAATATGATGGCATGTGGGAAAATTAAACCCAGGGCAGATATTGATAGGAGAAAGGGTCGAGAAGGAGCACACCCCTCTACCTCTTCTTCTTCATCCAGTGATATAAAATTTGACTTGATGCTCAAAACCATGGAAAATTTGATGGACAAGCTGACGGTAGAAGCCAGGCCAATGAACTGGAAACCAAACGAGCCTCAAATAAGGAATCCAAATTTCAGCTGGCCATTCCCTCGCCCACTCCAACCCAATAGAACAAGGGATGTGAGGAATCTGAGAAACCCTGAAGAGCAGCTGATCAGGCCTCCTTTCCTCGAAAACTATGTGGCTGCTGAGGATGAGGCTGAGTCTGCTGAATATCACATCCATCATTTCGGCGACTTGGACTCTGAGATTTACTTGACAGAAGAGGAACATGATATGTTCGCTCAAGTAGATGGAAAGACCCTAACTAAGGAATTAGATCAATATCATAAAGGGTATATGCATGCTATAGACAATGTCAGGAAGATCAAACTAACAAATAGGGACGTGTCCATATAGAAGAAAGGTGGCGACTCTACTGGTGACACCGCTGTATCTAAAGGAGGGTTAAACCCATATCATCCTTCTAGTAGTCATGCCGGTCCAGGGAAAGAAAATGACAAGCGAAAAGGCTCGATGGCGCCTATAAATGCAGGAAAAGAAAGCAGTAATGCAAAAATATTGGAACCAATGGCGCCCATAGAGCTGATCAGGACCTTCCCCACATTTGACCTCCAAAACGAGCTAGGTAAACTATATATCTTGATCCCTTCTAATGAATTGTTGAGGAATCAGGAATACAGAGACACCATCATGCATATTATTGTGAATCAAGGGGAAGCTCACCCTGATATCTTGGAGCTGACCGAAGACAATCCTACCATTGTTCTAGGGTCTAAGATCGATAGTGTGGACAGCCAAGATGAGGAGGTGCCCCCCTTTTACATGAGATTGAACATGCATGATATGGTGTTACACAATTCCAAGTTGGATTCAGGAGCCCCACACAATCTGGGTCTTAAAGGAGTGGTGGAAAGCATGGGGTTGGATATTACTAGGCCCTACAAAGACTTGTATTCCTTTGACTCTAAAAGGGTGAAGTGTTTGGGACTAATCAAAGATATAGTGGTTTCTTTAAATAAACTCCCCTCCAAGGTTGTGGTCATGGACGTCGTCGTGGCCGACATTCCCCCCAAGTTTGGTATTCTGTTGTCAAGATCTTGGACTTTGAAGCTGAAGGGAAGCTTGCAAATGGACATTACTTATGCTACCATTCCTGTTTGGAATGAAAGCAAGAGGTTATACAGTGAGAAGAGGTTTCCTTACGTAGTGAGCAGTCAGGCTTAACCCAACATCCATCACGTCTATGCCATTGACACAGACTTAGGGTCCTTTATTTTCTTCAATGATGTGCTTCCTTGCGAATCCAAGATCGATGGGCCACACAAAGATGAAACAGGGGCTAGCGAGATTGGGGCCGAGGAAGGAAGTCAGAAAGATTAAGGACTGTTGAAAATGTATTTTGACAACTCTGTGTCCAAAGCTGGTGCTGGTGCAGGTGTGTATATTATCTCCCCCATTAAAGATACCAAAGCTCACTCTTACAAGTTAATTCTTGAATGATCTAACAATGTAGTAGAGTACGAGGCCTTGTTGCTAGGCTTACATGCACTGAAGGTTGTAGACGCGAAAAGGGTCCAAATTTTTGGAGACTCAGAGCTTGTGGTAAATCAAGTGAATGATGTCTATCAGACTAAACATACGAAGATGAGAGCCTACCGAAACAAAGTGTGGGATATGTTTAGGAATTTATTCATCGCACACATAGTCCAAGTGATTCCTAGAGACGAGAACACAGTGGCAGATTCTTTGGCGACTATAGTAGGGATATTTGAAGCTCCAGTGGCACGAAAGAAGAAATATAAGGTGGATATTATGAACAGACCTTCCATACTATATAACACCAAACATTGGAAGGTCTTCGAAGATGATATGTAGATCAAAATATTTTTGGAGATGTCTGGTGAGTTTGTGAATACTCACATTGATGAAGGTGGCTATGACCCCGAAAACCTCCTAGACGTCAAAAGGGAAGGAGAAGAAGCCCTAAATACAGGGAAACTAAAAGACTACTTGGGAGGCAAGGATATAGTCCAGTTGAAAACCAATCATATCCCCAGGGGCCTAATACCCTTAGAGTCTATTTTTTACCAGAATGATGTAGCCAAAGAGCCTAAAGTCGATCCCGCCACATATGTGGTCGAAGATATAAATATCGGTACTGAAGAAGACCCAAAGATTATAAAGTTGTCTAAGAAGTTACCCGCTGTAGAAAAATACGGGTACGTGAAGCTGATGAAGAAGTACATGGATGTGTTTGCGTGGAGTTATGAAGATCTCAAAGAATATGACACCTCCATCATCCAGCAAACCATCCCAATCAAACCCGGAGAAAAACCTTTCAAAAAAAACTTCTGAGGATCAATCCAAAGCTAGTGCCTATCATTGAAAAGGAAGTGAAAAGGTTGTTCACTGCAAAGATAATAGTTACTTTGAGGTTTTCCAAATGGGTGGCCATTTTGGTTCCTGTACGAAAAAATAATGGGGAAATATGGCTATGTGTGGATTTCAGGAATTTGAACAAGGTCTCTTTGAAATATAATTACCCTTTGCTGAAAATGGACCAGATCCTACACCGGGTGGTAGGCTCAGAAAGGATATCCACGATGGACGGGTTTTCTGGGTACAACCAAGTGAGGGTGTTACCTGAAGACCAAGAAAAAAATTCCTTCACCACACCTTGGGGTACCTTCATGTACGCAAAGATGCCATTCAGGTTGATCAATGCTTGAGCAACGTTCCAACATGCCATGGATATCGCTTTTGCAGAAGAGAAAGAGAAATTTGTTGTGATATACATGGATGACATTATTGTGTACTCCAGGTGGGATAAAGATCATATCAGGCACTTGGAGAAAGTTTTCATCAAATGCAGAAAGTATGGCATTTCCTTGAACCCCAGGAAGTCAAATTTTTCTCGTGAGGAAGGGACATTGCTTGGACACATCATCTCAAAGGAAGGGATCAAGATCAATCTAGATAGGGTAAAGGGAATCTTGAAGGTTGAAAAACCAAGGAGCAAGAAAGAAGTCCAATCCTTCCTCGGTCAGGTCAACTTCTTGAGAAGATTCATCCCTAACTTTGCTAAAATACTAATGGACATCACTGACATGCTAAGGAAGGATCATGAAATTAAATGGACGGTCAAACCCAAGAAATATTTCAAAGGTATAAAACATGCCATTTCATAAGCTCCTGTGTTGATCAGCACCAATTTTGAAAAAGATTTTCTGGTATTCTCTTATGCTTTAGAACACACCGTAGAGGCAGTATTGCTACAAAATAATGATCGGGGTGAAGAACAGGCTATAGTGTTCTTTAGTAAGATATTGAGAGATGGAGAATTAATATATAGCATAATGGAAAAACAAGCATACGCCTTGTTCAAAGCCTTAAAAGATTTCAGGATCTATCTCCTCCATTCCCACATCGTCGCCTTCGTACCATGTAGCGTAGTGAAGAGCATACTTACACAACCTGACTGTGAACGAAAGAGAGCCAAGTGGGTTGTGGTGCTCCTGGATTATGACATAGAAATAAAGCCCATGAATTTGGTCAAAGGGAAAATATTGGCTAAAATTATGACAAACTCCCATTGTAACTCTTTGCAGCTGAATTTTCTGGCCTGTCAATTCGGCCCAGAGGAGGCCGAGGTGCAGGTGAAGCCAACTTTCTATGTGTCCCCTTGGTATGCTTAGATTGTTTTTGTGTTTAAGAATTTACAACCTCCTGATGGTCTAAGAAAAACTCGAGCTAGATCCATAAAATTGAAAGTTGCGAAATTTTGCATCATAGTGTTAATGTAATTGTAACTTCAGAATGTATTCACTTGTATTTCTTATCTATTGTAACCCGATGTTCATTCCAGGATGTATTGTAATGTATTTGAGTCATGTCATACCCCGATGTTTATTTCAGGAAGTTTCTATAATGAGAAAGTCATGTCAAGCCATTGTGGGTAACCCTCCTATTGGTCAAGGGTTAAAGTCCCCACAGTTGTGGGGCCCTTGGGTTATTAGACTATCCTAGTGAAGTCAACCCTAGGTGAGCCATTGTAAGTCAGGGAAATAGTCCCCACCATTGTGTTACCCTCCTATTGGTTAGAGGAGGAAAATTCCCCACAAGTGGTGGGGCACTAGGGTTATTAGACACTCCTGGAGATGTCGGCTCTAGTAAGTAAATGTTAAGTGAGGTCGACATGTTGGAGTGCACTTCAAGTGAATGAAAGAATATAAATAGAGAGTGAGCCTCTCTATTTATCTCACTTGCAATATACACACTTACTCATTGGGGCGCATGAGTGAGAGGAGAAGCTCTCTCACTGTGAGAGAGAGAGACTGCTGTTGTGTGGAGATCATCTTACTGTTTTGGGGATTTTACTGTTTTGGTGCTGATTCTATCTCCGAGGAAGTTGTGGGGTTTTCTCCTTTATGGTTTCCCCGAGTAAAACTCTTTGTGTCTCTTGTCTCTTGTGATGTGCTTATGTTTTATTAATGTGCTTGTTATTCTCTCAGTGAAAAGATCCTAAGATCATAATGCTAGCTTATATGATGAAAAACTAACATGGTATCAGAGCTAACCTGAGAAGAAGACATTGTGTAGCTACAAAATCTAGGGCTTCTTAATTTTTGGGTCTCTCTCCACAATCCATCAGAAAACGTATGCTAGGTTGACTCTCCATTGAAGGGCGCATCTTTCTGTCGAAGTGGAATTCGATTCCGAGCATTTTCAGTTTTCGGTATGGAAATTACGGATTTCTACAGAAGAGGAATTTTTGAGTGAGACCAGCATAGAATTTTTCTCCTCATCAAAACCGAAGTTTAGAGACCTGGATCAAGAAATTTGGTTGGTTGAAACTCCGGGAAATTCAAACCCTAGTTTGACCCTGAGCTGGAAAAACCCTAAATACTAAAACTGATAGGTTTTGGTACATTCACTATATTCCGAGGTTGGAGAAGTCTCAGAAGCTGAAAAATTGAGGGGCAGACGATAAAATCCTGATGAACAGTGTTTCCAAAATGCAGCCTCATATTCGTTATATTTTGGGAGATATGATCCCTCCAAGTTAGGTTTCCAGCCTCTTCCAGAATTCATCCCTAAACAGGACACCTGGGGAGAATCGCAATATATTGGGATACCAAGGTCCAAATGGAATCCCTAAAGATGTTACAGAAAGTGCACGGAATTTAATTTTGGTTTTCTGAATATCAGACTTAGAAGATGAACCAATGACACGTGGCATGTCGTACAACTTCGCTATTCTGAACAGTCCTATAACAGGTCACCTTGGGAAAAGGGTCATAAATCCCAAATGGTGAAATAAATTCTGATCAAACCTATGGTTTTGGATCAGGGACATGTGAGGTTACCTCAGTACGAAATTTCAGACACAGAGGAGTATAAATTTCAGAGATATGATAGAAACAGTAACAGGCATTTCTGCAGAAGAAATTGGAAAATTAGGGCTTCCTAGTCTGAGAGCTTCCCTCCACTGTTTTCAGAAAAGGATTACATTGGACATATCCATTTGAAGATATCTATCTATCTATCCAATCATATCTAAAAGATTCCAAGTTTGGAAAATTAGGGTTTCTATGAGAAACCCTATATCAGCGAGCTCCGGAACCAGGACGAACACCTCAAATTGGTAAGATCTAAATCCTTTGCTATTTTCATTTGAGGTTCTCATTTCAAAGTGGTCCATCACATCAGCTTGATGATAAGATTTGTGAAGTTGGCAACTTCCAAGTATGAAAGTATATGATCTCCCTAAAGAAATGAATTGGACACCTACATGAGTAGAGAGGTTATAGTTCCAGAGGGAGATGAGGCTCAAAGCCTTACTCAAGAAGAACTTGGTCAAGGCCAAGAAGATCATTGCTGATTCAGTCATGAATCAACTTGTATTACAAGTGTCTCCCCAAAGACACTGAAGATGTTTGATTCCTTGGCCAAGCTATTTCAAGGAAAGAACATAAATCAAAATATGACTTTGAGAAAATAGTTGAAGGAAGTGAAGATCCAGAATGCAGAGACCATGTAGTCATACTATACAAGGGTCTCTCAAATCAAAGAACAACTTGAAGCGGAAGTGAAGAATACAGAAGTGGTGATGGCCACCTTGAATGGCCTCCCAGGATCATGGGATTCATTCATTCAAGGAATTTGTGCTATAAGGAAGTGATTACTTTCAGCAGACTCTGAGAAGAAGAAGAAGATCGACTCATAAGAAGAGAATAGAAGATGGAAGCAACTGAAGATCAAGCTCTCACCTTCCAAAGAAGATCCCTCAAATGATGAGGAATATGAAGGACTCAACTCTTGAAGAACCCCTTATCCATCTTAGAATTTGGATAAGAAACGATGCTATATTGAATGAAGAAGATGATGAAGTTGAAGGCTCAAGAAGGAGTCTACCCACGAAACAAATAAAGATGAGTATTCAATTGTCATTTCATGATATTATTTTGTTATGCCTTTGTCTATCTTCAGTTGATGTATTATGCATGATAGGATGTTTTGCATTAATGACAGTATACTACTAATATGCATGTGATGGGTAAGTAGCTCATGGTGCTATACAACTCTCTATTGCTACTTATCTAGAATGAAACCTCTTTGCTTACATATTGGATTAGTGCACAATCGCGATGTTGTTCTGGTAGAGATGGAAGGAATCTAGAAAGTTTCAGTGAGATATGGATGAATGTTGTATTGGCTAAAGTAGTTTCATGATCATATATCTATGCATAAGTATTTTCCAGTATGAATATTCCTTATGAAATGTTCTAACCATACAAATGCATTTGGCTTGTAGGAAAGACCGCATACATAATCGCCTACAAGCAAAGAAGAATGAAGACTTCTTCCGAAGAGCAAGTGACGACATTTCAAAATGAAGAATAATATGACAAGTGTAGTGACATCATTGATGCAGAACCTTCTAGCCACCAACAAGAAAGGGAATACCAGTTCAAGAAGAATGATGTCAAGGTGCAGTATCGAGACCTGAAGTGAAGTTCATAGTTCCATCATGCAATAGATGGAAACATCGTGGGATACAAAGCAAGATACATAGCACGAGGCTTCTCACGAAAAGAAGGCCTAGACTATGAAGAGACATTTGCATCCACTGGAAGTGAAGTCACATAATCATGTGTGCAAATGAAAGAAGGCCTTGTACGAGTTCAGAAGACACCCATGGGATATCACATACATGATGAGCTTGATGAATATTCCAACCTTTACTACAAGGTTGAAGATGGCAACCCGATGATGCATTACTTTCTAGGTATGGAGGTGTGGAAGAGTACAGATGGAATATTTCTTGGACAAGGGAAGTATGTAGTAGAGATCCTAAAGAGGTTTGGTATGATGGACTGCAAGGATATGACCACACCAATGGCATCGAACCTGAAGCTATTGAGTGATGCTTCATCAGAGTCGGTTGATGCTACGACGTATCATCAGATGATTGGGTCATTGATGTACATGACAAACATGAGACCCGACATTTGCTTTGCTATGAACACCTTGAGCCAGTACTTGACAGATTCGAGAAGTGTTCACTTGACTGCTGCAAAGCATATTCTAAGGTACCTGAAGGGTATAGTTGATTATGGCCTCAAGTACGATGCAAATCAAAATATTAACCTATAGGGTTATGTTGATTTAGATTGGGCAGGCAGTGCCATCGACAGGAAGAGTACTTCAGGATGTTGCTTCAGTATGGGATCAGGTGTGATCTCTTGGTTTAGCAGGAAGAAATCCTGTGTGGCACTGAGTACAGCTGAAGCAGAGTATGTCGTAGCTTGTTCAGCTAGTTGTGAGGCAGTATGGCTGTGGAAGCTACTGTCTGATTTATTTGATCTCCAGTTGGATGCTACTTGTATACATTGTGACAACCAGAGTTGCGTGAAGTTGTCAGAGAATCCAGTGTTCCATGACAAGTTGAAGCATATCGAGATCAAGTATCACTATATCAGGGATATGGTGCAGAGAGGAGTAGTGAAGCTCCAATATGTTGCGACGGAGGAACATATAGCTGATGTATTGACGAAGCCATTGGCTAGAGTGAAGTTCGAGTACTTCAGGGAGAATCTTGGAGTTCTCCAGATCGAGGTTTCCTCCAAGGGAAAGTGATGAGTCCCATAGCCATTCTAACATGGTGAGAGGATTGGTTCCTTCCATGGTTAGATGTAAGGGCTAAGCCATTCCGTCATGGTGAGAGGAATGGTTCCTTCCATGGTTAGATGTAAGGGCTAAGCCATTCCGTCATGGTGAGAGGATTGGTTCCTTCCATGATTGATATGAGTGTTGAGATCCATAGCCATTCTAACGAGAAGGTTAGATATAAGGGCTGAGCCATTCTATCATGGTGAGAGGATTGGTTCCTTCCATGACAGATGTGAGTGCTAAGCCATTTTGATATGACTGTACGATTGGTTCCTACATGATCAGATATAAGGACTATTGCCATTCTTGGAATGGAGCTGCCTGGTGAGGTACCAGAAAAACTCAGTTTATGACTGAGGGCTGTTCTGATATGATCGTGAGATTTGTTCTCACATGATCAGATATGAGTGCATGGCCATTCTGATGTGACAAAGGGATGTGTTCCCACTTGATCAGATGTAAGGGCTGAAGCCGTTCTGTCATGGCTAAAGGATTAGGTTCCTCCCATGTCAGATATGAGTGCTAAGCCATTCTGACTTAGTGTGAGATATAAGGGCTACCACCATTCTTTGAATGGAGCTACCTGGTGAGGTACCAGGGATCCTCAGTCTAGAACTAAGAGCCTTTCTGATGTGACTGAGGGATGTGTTCCCACATACTTAGATGTAAGTTTAGTGGCCCTTCCACAGATGATAGTAGTTTGATTTCCTATCATGTTGGTGGTTGTAAGTGCTGAGCCGTTTCACAGATGATAGTAAAGTTGAGTTCCTATCATGCTGATGACTATAAGTGCTGTGCCTTTTCACAGATGGTAGTAGTTTGAGTTCGTACCATGCTGGTGATTGTAAGTGTTGAGCCTTTCCATAGATGGTAGTAGTTTGAGTTTGTACCATCTTGGTGGATGTGAGTGCTATGCCTTTCCATAGATGATAGTAGTCTGGGTTCCTATCGTGCTGGTGGTTGTAAGTACTAAGCCATTTCATAGATGATAGTAGTTTGAATTCCTATCATGCTGGTTAATGTGAGTGCTGGGCCTTTCTGATATGATTATAGGATTGGTTCCTACATGATCAGATGTGAGTGCTGGGCATGCCTTTCTGATGAGTAGGTCAGATGTAAGTGCTGGGCGAAATACCTACATGGAGGCTAGGCCTACAACCAACATGAAAAAGGGATGTCTCTGTAGAACTTCCTGTGACAAGAAGAATCATGAGATAGCACCAGGGATGATATAGATCGAGTGATGATCGAGATCCAGTGATGATAGCCAGTGATGATCCAGATCAAGTGAGGATATAGATACAGTGAAGATGATCCAGCAGAGATGATCCAGATCGAGTAATGATCCAGATCCAGTGATGATGTCCAGTGATGATCCAGATTGAGTGATGATCCAGATCCAGTGATGATGATCTAGATCCAATGATGATCTAGATTCAGTGATGATGATCCAGATCGAGTGATGATCCAAATCCAGATGAAGATGACTTGAAAATGAAGATGAATTATAGATAAAGATGACTTTGAAGATGGCAAAGACTTGACGATGATTCAGATGATACAGAGAAGAAGACTTGTGCTGATAAATTGTGTCGAGAGAATACCTTCCTAGTTAAGAGGGAGTGTTAATGTAATTGTAACTTCAGAATGTATTCACTTGTATTTCTTATCTATTGTAACCTGATATTCATTCCGGGATGTATTGTAATGTATTTGAGTCATGTCATACCCCGATGTTTATTTCGGGAAGTTTCTATAATGAGAAAGTCATGTCAAGTCATTATGGGTAACCCTCCTATTGGTCAAGGGT
The DNA here is from genome assembly GCA_001517045.1 of Pseudotsuga menziesii. Classification (NCBI taxonomy): domain Eukaryota; kingdom Viridiplantae; phylum Streptophyta; class Pinopsida; order Pinales; family Pinaceae; genus Pseudotsuga; species Pseudotsuga menziesii. The sequence continues at coordinate 179,619 of LPNX011121997.1, forward strand.
TAAAGTCCCCACAGTTGTGGGGCCCTTGGGTTATTAGACTATCCTAGTGAATTCGACCCTAGGTGAGTCATTGTAAGTTGGGGAAATAGTCCCCACCATTGTGTTACCCTCCTATTGGTTAGAGGAGGAAAATTCCCCACAAGTGGCGTGGCACTAGGGTTATTAGATGTCGGCTCTAGTAAGTAATTGTTAAGTGAGGCCGACATGTTGGAGTACACTTCAAGTGAACAAAAGAATATAAATAGAGAGTGAGCCTCTCTATTTATCTCACTTGAAATATACACACTCACTCATTGGGGCGCATGAGTGAGAGGAGAAGCTCTCTCAGTGTGAGAGAGAGAGACTGCTGCTATGCGGAGATCATCTTACTGTTTTGGGGATTTTACTGTTTTGGTGCCAATTCTATCTCTGAGGAAGTTGCGGGGTTTTCTCCTTTATGGTTTCCCCAAGGAAAACTCTTTGTGTCTCTTGTCTCTTGTGATGTGATTATGTTTTATTGCTGTGCTTGCTTGTTATTCTCTCAGTAAAAAGATCCTAAGATCATAATGCTCGCTTATATGCTGAAAAACTAACACATAGAACAGTACCTTTATTGGAAGGACCCTGGGGGATATTGTTGAATTGTCTTCTGGAGGATGAACCTCGATGCATGGCAAATGAGTTCCATGAAGGGGACTGTGGGGGACATCATTCCTAGAAATTCACCGCAAACAGGATCCTAAGGGCAGGATTTTACTGGCCTTCATTGTTCTTAGACGTTTATAAGGAAATGACAAGGTGTTACCAGTGTCAAATATTTGAATGAAGAGGGAAGGTGGTGTCTCTCCCCCTCAACCCTATATCTCTGGAGGCTCCATTTCAGCAATGGGGGTAAGACTTCATCGGTGACATAAATCCAAACTCTTCTAGACAGCACAAGTGGATTCTGATTGCCACTGATTACTTCACAAAGTGGATTGAAGCCATACCCTCTCGGAGGGCTATAGAAGAAGTGATAATGGATTTCATAGAAAACAATATCTTAGTGAGGTTCGGCTACCTGAAGCGAATAATGACTGATAATGCCCTTGCATTTAAGTCCAAGAAGATGATCAATTTCTGCCATAAATACCATATAAACCTAAATCACTCTATAGCTTATTACCCACGGGGTAATGGGTTAGCTGAGTCCTCTAACAAGAGCCTGGTGAGGATTATTAAGAAGCTATTAGAGGACAATAAGAAAGCTTGGCACACCAAATTGAAATATGCTTTGTGGGTTAACATAATCAGCACCAAAAGGGCCATTTGTATGTCCCCTTTCCAGTTGGTATATGGGGTTGAGGTAGTGTTCCCCGCCTCTCTGGGCATCCCAGTCACAAAATTATTGCGAGATCCGTTACACGAGCTGAATCCCATTCAAAGAAGGATCAACCAAATCTTGAGCTTAATGAGGTAAGAGACAAGGCTTATCATAAGGTCCAAATACACCACGAGAAGATGAAGAATACCTTCGACAGAAAAATAAAGGAGGATGTTTTCCAATTCGATGAGTTGCTACTGAAATGGGTCACCCCCCATGAATATAAAGGTAAACATAGGAAGTTTGAGCATTTATGAGTAGGTCCTTACCTTATTGTAGCTCACAGACGAGATAATGCCTTCATTTTAAAATATCTGGATGGGTCGCAGTATGATGGAGGCACAGTGAATGGGAGGTTCCTAAAGCATTACTTAGAATGAGGGGAATAGGTCCCAGGTACCATAGTGTAAATACATTTCACTTTTAAGTCAGTATAGGTGGTGAATTAGACGATTTGAAGCCCATGGAGAAGGACCTAAGATCAGAAGAGGTAACCATCCTTTTAAAGTTTGTTTTTGTTTCAGACAGTTAGGTGATATAATATTTTCAATGGTTGAGGCACCTAGTCTATGGGGGTTCTTTGCTACCTCATTGGGAGGATAGCATCCCTCGTGGATCCGGTTGTTAACACCCAATTAAAATTTGGGCATGGGTGTTCCTTGCGTTCTTTGGCCCCATCGAGAAGTGTCGAGTAGGCAGCAACCCTGTCGAGAAGTGTCGAGTAGGCAACAAAAGGAGATGATGGCATGTGTAGGGAAAGGCTCAGCATTAGGATATTCTAAGGATCGAGAAAGCAGAGCTGAGAAGGAGTGTTGGATGTGCTAAAGAAAAGTCCCAATTGGCAACTGAAGATGATCAGAGGGTAGATTAACGGCATCAGATCATTTCACATGGTGAACTTGCTCGACCAAAGACCACTCGTAAACATTGCGAAATGGTTTAAAGCTCAGAAACATCTAGCGATCAAGATTATACCCCATGAATATCTATGGTTGAGAGTCATTTTGCAGCCCAAACTTACGAGGAAAAAGATGAAAATAAAGATTGCAAAAACAGTGCAGGCCGTTTTGATCAATGGTGCTCGTATGGGCAAAGACAGATCGGTGACTATAATTCATTTTGCAATCTAGAGTTGCAAGTGAGGAAACAATATTTCACCACGTGAAAAGGGGTGGAGTCTGCTAAGATCGACAGTCGTGAAGGGAGATGATATCGATTGACGGCCAAGCTGCATACACACAGAATAAGAACACGTGTAGAAATGGGAACCCCACAGATCTATGACCTAAGATTGTGGAAGGTGAATCTACGGTGCGAGCTACCCAAGAAATGTGTGAGGGTTATATTGTATAAAAAACTATAAAGAGGCCCACGTGAAGCTACAAATATTTTTCTTTTCTGAACCCTCAAAGCTGTCAAATATCCAAGTCACGAACAAAGCGCCATCCTGGACCAGCCAGGGGACCATGTTACAGGACAAGGTAGGCCCTTGATTACTACCTCAGTATTATTTAAAAAATTGTTTCAATGGGGGTGATGGAGGTGAGAGATGAGATAGAACTAGAGGTATCAGGTCGAGATATAGAGGAACACCTGTTAGATGCGAACTATGATGTTTGTGATACCATCCTAATGGGAGAAACTATTGAAACCTCTAGGGGCAAATTGGAAGATCGTAAGGGGCAAATTGGAAGATCGTAAGAACCGGGGTATGGATACCTGTGGTGTTTTTAAGTTTTTCTTTCATTTCTTCTTTGTCGACCCAACCCCCTAGTGCCCTGAGTTTGTCACGTGGTGCGCAGAGAATTTATTTGCCACCGAAGGAGTTATCATGAATAAGTCTAAGTCCAAAATCCTTTGCCTTGTTTGAGCCTCCGTCATCCGCAAAACCATTGATATCCTAGACGCATTTGTCGATTTATCCCAATACTATCGGGAATAAGACATTATAGACTATTTTAGAGAGTCTACTGATGAAAGTAAAGAATCCTTCCTGAGGAAATGTTCTAAGCCCGATAGTGGACCCATTGACCTGACTTACCCCATTGACCTCAGCCGGTTCAACTAAGAAACTCAGTGCTGCATATCTCTAGCCATTCAATTCCTAGGTCTAGATACTGATGCGTATGTTCTAGAGTCATTGTTGAGTCTTTTATTTGTATTAGATACTTTCCCAGTTGAACCCGAATTTCCTGGACAGTCAAGTCAGTCTTATCACCTTAAGTTTGATGAGTTCTTAGACGACAACATTCGTTCTCAGTTAACAAACTTCCACGACGTTAGAACATTTAGGTTCTAGTCCTTTTAACTGAGGATGCTCATATCCTTCAATGAGGAAGAATTCCAGGTACCAAAGGTGGCCATCACCACTGAAATGGCCACTGATTACTGTAAATTCATGAACCAATTGGTGGCTGAAATATATGAAGTTTTCTTTTAGGAGAGGATGCCTAGGGTGTTTCTGGAAATGAGGAAAATGCTGCAATTGTCGAAAAGAAAGATGATAGGGGATTGGTTACTCTCAGATTTTGGGACCACCATAAGACTTTATGGCTTCGTACATCCGTCGTACATCTTTCCATCTTTCTTGAAACCCAAGATTTTTTCCTTGGAATTAATCCGGCAAAAAGTTATGGCCGAAGAGGAACACTTCTTGAGCTTCAAGAAGTGTTTGAATTTGGTTTTTCCTTGGAAATTAGGACCATACATAGCTAGAAACAGGGCTGCACTGACCCTGGTCTCCAATTAGCTCAGAGGCATGGAATTTCCCCAAGACCAGGTGATAAATTATGATCCTCACCAGCTTATCTCCAAGAGAAAAACAGACCTCAAATCCCAACCCTTTGAGCACACGGAGGTGCCTAGACTCAGAGAAAAATCAAATTGGACATGAGATCGAAGATGCTTGGAGAAGTTTCCCCCCAACAGAAGTTGGCTGCTGTAGTTGCGATTGCAGAGGGATATTCATTATTGGTCAGTTATTTGACGAGTTCCATGAAAAGTTGAAGTACACAGCCATGGACACTGATGAAGTAGACACTACTAGCACCCCCAAGAAGTAGAAAATAGATCCTAAACAGAAATTGGTGCAAAAGGGACATAAGAGGAAGAATAATGTTGTAAAGGTACAGCAGCAGGTGGAGCCCGAAGCAGCCAAATTGCAGATACAGGAATACATATTCGAAGGGTAGAATCTGAGCGAGTTTGCATCCAAACAAGAATGGCTGAGGTCTTATAGAGGTAGAGCTGACAAAACCTTCGGGGAAACAACAAAACTATACAGAGAAGCCGCGTGTCTACATCATCCCAATGTGGCACTAAAAATTGTACAGGATCATGCCACTCATACCCTCAGCTTAGCCTTGGAAATAGGGAACAAGGTGTCTGAGGTCAATTTAAGCCTCTCTAAAGTTCTAACTTCTGACATCATACACCTGAACAAAGAGATTGGAGACATACTGAATACTAGAGTGCCTAAAGTTGCTATATAATTGTCCAAGTCAGAGGAGAGTAAGGCGAGGACTTCTAATCTTTTAAGGAAGTCGAAGGTGTAAATCAAAGCACTTAAAGCCCAAATCAATAATTTACAGAAGGAAGCTATACAAATGGAGGGACCTGGGTAGAAAGGGAGCGTGGTCCAGAAATTGCTTGATGACAAAGATAAAGAGATACATGCTTTGAAAAAGAGGTTAAAAATCCCCTGCTCCCTACTTGCTCAAGCAGATGAATTGGATGAATTCCAAAAGGAAAAAGAGGCTCTGAATTCCGGCCTTACTATTAGCCAGGCTAAGTTGTTGAAGCTTGAAGAAAAGGGGAGGCAATGGGAAGCAGATATCTAGCTCCTGAGGAATAGCGAGGCGAAATTAAAATCTATACTGACAGCTAAGGAAAGTGAGCTTCAGACCATGAATACAGAGGAGGCAATTCAATCCATAGGTATGATTGAAGAAGTAGACACCAGCTCCCTCTCCAAAGAAATGTCCCAGATAGGCCTGAAGGATACCGATCTCATTAAACCAAGGCAGCAAGTTGAAGAAGTAGAAAAGGAAAGATTTAAAGAGAAACAAGGTAGAGATAGGCCGAAGAAAAATTCTAAGAGATGACTCAACAAAATGATAGGTTGAGCCGACAAGTGATCGGCAAGCTTTCCTTGTAAGGCACAAAGCATATGATATGGGATCATATTATCATAGAAGATGACAATTCTGACCCTATCTCCGTGTTGTTGACGACCTGGAACATGCTATGAGAGAATCCAAGAAGCAAGTCCAGATAGTAGAGGCTAAAGTGAACAAAAAACCATTGGAGACCGCAGAAAATGCCATCACTTACCTGAGCTCCTTATCGGACGAGGCCTCTAGTAGTTACGATCTTGAAAATAGGGTCGTTGTTGTCTCTGCAGCTCGAAAGGTGATAGCTAAACACAGGATGAAGGAAACAGTGCAAGCCAAAATAGAGCTCACTGGGCACAAAATCTGAGAGTTCATCAAGCTGTCTAAACCTTTGATGAGTAAGGGGATCCCCTTCTTCTGGGAAGAAATGGGTCCTTTGCTCTCCCAGAAGGATTATAAAGAATTCCTACTAAACTGCCAATCGAATCATAGAAAATTTGAAGATTTACAGCAAGCGTTGTCAGGGAAGACAATTTTGGACAAATTCGATGATGATTTCGAGTTATGGTTTGACCTTAAGGACATGTACTCCAAAGTCCCCAGGGCTTCATACTCAAAAGTGATGGAGCTCAAGGCACAAGCTTATGAAATGACTATAGTGCCTCTGCCCAGTTCTAATACATGGAAAATCATCCGCCAATATGGATCAATCAAGCTCCCACCACACCAGTAGAAATAGAAGTGACAATGCACAAAATATTTTCCAGGTGTTAATCGCACACCCGAATGGTCGTTTCTCTCAGAAGGGTTTGTACAATCATCATTAGCCAGATGGGAGTATGGGATATTCTTATGTGTTTTTCATCCTATGTTCCACATTTCACTGTCTGGCCGTTTCATACAAGCCGCATCCGATATGCCACATAAGAGGGTGTTAGAAGATGTATTTTTGTTGTAACCAATTTTGATTCCCGAAGGTCAGCTTGTGAAATCCAAAATGCTATAAATATGCCTCCCAAAGAAGGGGAATGGGTTGAAACCATTGTAATATTTTGCTGTGTATGTTTTTCAAGAAAGTTTTAATATAATCGCAGAGCCAAGATCGACGTTTTTCACACAAGGACTCCTGTGTCGTTCGCACTGACAGTCTGTTATTTCTTTTCTTATGTGAATGTTATTCCAGTTTTCCTTTTCCATTCTATTTTTCATTCATATCTGAGACTTAGGGTATAATAGCTTGGAATTCATACTTTCTATGCTCCATCTATTGTTTTAGATTCAGCAAAGTTTCTTCCAAAGTTAATGTAGAATTCATTTCTCACAATGCTCTACATTAATGGTTGGTTTATGTTCTTCCTTTTCACCAGAAAAATATGAATCGAATGTGACCAAATGGATACCTTTCCCTTGTGATGAAAACATTTGCATTTAAGTTCTGATTATCTTTGTTGTATATCTTGACTCCATCACCCAATGATGTTGTGTTTTCTTTCAACCAATTCCATAAGTGATTTTTAGTTTCCATATTTTATATATATATCTAGCACTGTCATACATTTAGTGAGAGATCCCTCTAGAAAGAGTAGAAGGCCAGTTCTGTCTTCAAAAGCGGTTTTGTTGTTACCCGAAAGCGAGCCCTTCCGCAACCTTTGGTTCAATTCTGGTGCTAACAAAATTATTGAATATCAATGACTAAATCATTGACAATAAATGACTAAATCATTGACTATAAATGACTAAATCAATGACTAATAAGTCAAGCTATTAATGACTAAGTGAAATACGACTAGCTATAAGATAGTGGAAGTCAGCTACTATTAGTTTCCGACTCAAAAAATGTCGTTTATAGCCTAATTTTAGTCATTTTTTTATTCTTTAATTTCTCATTTTGTACTAGTGGTAAAATCTGTTTATTATTATTATTTTACAATTTTATTGACTAAAATTGACATTGTTTGAAGCACATTTGATATATTAATTTATGTGTATATTTGTTTGCAGGTTATATAGTCTTTTGGATGAGTTGAAAAATAGACACACGTTCAGCTAGATATGCGTAGAGCATATCCATCTCTCTGTCTAGATTACTGTCCAAATCACTAACCATACTGCGCGCTATTGATAACATATTTCAAGCATTTAAATGTTGAAATTGTGAATCATTGTCCACACATCCGGGTGATGGAGAAGCTCATGTTCTAGAAGACTCTCCATCATGATGCCTCTGCTCAACACCACATCACTAGTTCATGCATTTGGGTGATGCAATGGTTCATGTGCTAGAAGAATTGCCAATGTGCTCTCCCTTGTCCAACACCACTCCACGTGCTGCGCTTAAGAAGGAGATGTATGTCGCATCATGCACACTGAAGAGATTTGTTCACGTTGAACAAGGAATAGTGTTGTGCATTGGCGTGTGATTAGTTAATGGTTATAATGGTCGACTAAATTTAGAGAGAATTTGACCACTAAAGGGTTGACTTGCTCATCTCTGTAAACAATATATATATCAACATTTATGTGAGAGTTCAGTTAGCTAACAGTTTTATCAGTTTATGCATGTGATTCGTCATTCTTAACCATGTTGTAATTTTGTTCCATATTTTTAATAGAACTTGTATGTTCTTTTGTTTATGATTGTGTTCAAGTAAGAGTTAGCTAGGAATCAACCCTGATTGCTGAGAGGGGCACCCCTCATCAACCTGAGTTTCCTTTTTTTGTAGTTTTGTTATCTTTTCTTTTGTAGTTAGTTTGATTTCTAGTTTTTTTTGTTATTAGATTAATGTAAACCTTTATTTCATTGCTTTCTATAATTCATTAGTATACTTTTATTTTCAAAGTTAAATAGCTAGTTGTGCGCATAGTTTGATTTCAATTTGTTTTCAGTCATTTCATTTCTAGTTTTATTTACAAGTATATATGATAGCTTGCTTTTATTTAAATTCAGTTCTCTTGATTTCCAGTCTGTCATCAGTTTATTCAAATTCTAGTTTATTTCTTAGTGTAATATGCAATGTTTTCTTTATGTTTTATGAATTAGTTTAATATTATTTTGCTGCTAAATTAGATTAATAAGTATGTTTACTTATTTCCTTTATGCATTATATTTATATATGCGCAAATTCAGCTGCAGATTAGATCATTTAGGTTATTTTCTGGCATTTTAATTGTGCAGACTGTCATTTGGAGAGGATGTTTAAGTTGTTATTCATACACCCCTTTCAGACCCACAGTTCAGTCTGTCATCGATTCCGTCGTTTTGTTTTTAGTAATTTTAATGTGTTTTGAAAATGTTTTAAGTTCTGTTTCTTTAGCATTTGAAGTATGCTTTGACTATAATAGCTAGATTATAGTTCTATCTAACATTAAAGTTAAAATTATATTATTTTAGATTATTTATTAAAGTTTTATCCTTATCCCTACCTCTTTTAACTTTCAACATATTTTGAGCTATGTTGTGTTTTGTTTCTTAAGTTTATTTCTGATTCCTTTTTACTTTTGTATTGTTTTGTAACCATGCCTTTAGATTTATTTATCCATTTACATGCAAAACATAGTATTATATGTGTTATTCTTAATAAAATATATCAGTACTTTGTAGATTGTTTCTTTTTCATTGTGTGATTACTCAAAGAGACTTGTAGGATGTAAATCAAAGCCATTCCTATTAAGTTTTCTACTTACTTATAAATTAGGCCTTCCTTGCATCCTAGTCTTTCACTTGAAAAGTTAGTTGTTGACAATACCTTTTTAGTCTAAAGTTATTTTCTTATATAAAATAAATCATCAATCATTTGGTTTAGTATTCTGTTCCAGTTCAATTACCTTAATAGTTGAATTCTTAGGAGTTTGACTCAGTTTTTCATTTTAAAATATCTTTCGATATTTTGTTTGTTAAAATATTTCCACAATATCATAGGAATCCCTCTACCTTCTCATATATTTTGTGTCAACTCTAAGTCTACCAGCCCCGGTCGATAATTAAATATTAGGTGAATTAATATAGACGTTATAACACCCAACATTTTGGCGTCATTGCAGGGGAGTTGTTCTATAAGGTAGAATAGATAGAATTCTTACAAAATCTTAGTAATAGGTTGGTGGTGGGGGCACGATAAGATGAGAGATAAGAACCTGCGTATCTGTTAACTGGCACCCCCAAATCCAGCATTAGTAGTTCCATATTTTCTTTAGCTTGAGTTTTTCATGAGTAGACTTAGATATCCTGAGGGTAGATTTATTAAGATAGGAAAACCTATTGAAATCCCTACTAACTTTCATAGGCGACATAATTTCCAGCTACTAACTCACCAAAAAGGTATCAAAAGACAGCTGTCGGAGGTATTTCTACTTGGAAACCTAAGGAGACTCTCTCGGGGGATCTTACTAGGAAATTAATAGAAGGATAAGGAACGTTGAAAGGAGGTCCTAAGGACCCCATTCCTAAGGAAGTTCAAGAAGATCATCCATTAGGAACCTCGAACCCTCCACTAGTTGTGAATCCAAATAACACAACATTTTCACTAGTAGGAGATGCAAATTTCATTGACTTTGTCGATCCTGCCCAGGTAAAATCTCTCTTTGGAAACTCTATAGATCCATTTATCTCACAAATTGAAACTTCCACGGTAGACCCTACTTTCCCTCTAGGATTCAATAAAAACATGGTTGATCAGAGGAAGATCTGTCCTGAGAAAAGAACGTTGGGAGGACCCATTATCACCTCAAAAGGATCCTCCTAGTTATATTTACGTTAAAAATCCATCCTATAAGGAGAGATGGGGAGAAAACAAATATCATGATGAAGTTAGAAATGAAGAAGGAGAAGGGAAAAATCAAACGGAGGTTACCTTCGGGTTTCCTATTTTTGACACTATGCAGGATGTAACTATGAAAAACATCCCTCCTTCCTCCTTACCGACTTTCTATGGAAAACATAATGAGGACATAGACACATTCCTGTTCGAGTTCGATATCCTTTGTACGATCTATAATTATCTACAATATGCTTACAAACTAAAAATATTTCTTGCCACACTAAAAGATTATTCCTTGATATGGTTCATGGGATTTGGTGAATCTACTATCAGGACTTGGGATGAAATGAAAACCTCATTTTTGTGAAAATGTCAAGACTATTGCAAACCTAAGGACTCTCAACATTATATATTCAAGATACAACAACTTGAAGACGAAATCCTAAATGATTATCTCGAAATGTTTGTTTATACATTACATAAATCAAAATATAGTGACCTCCGAGAAGATTCAATACACACACTTTTCCTTAAAGGAATTAGAGGAAATTTCAACTAAAAATGGGCATTTTAACTCTAATTCAAATTCCATGTCATCATGTGTTAGCCAATGAAATTGCTTTGAATTTGAAATACCTTATAGGTATGAAAAAAAATTTAATATAAATTTGGGGATAGATATCATAAAAAAAATACTTTTTTGTTTGTATTTTCGACATATCTCCCCGTGTTTTTACTCAAATTTTGAATGGGAGAGCTCATTGGATGTGGAATTAAATTTTGCATCAAACGAATACCCACTCAACATACTTTTGATGGACCCCGATACCCCAAAAACAAGAAATAGCTGAAAAAACGTGATGATGAATGCATCTCTAAGGACTTGATAGAAATTCTTAATCTAATCCCATCTGGTGATATTTCTCATAAAACCTTTGCAAAAATCAGTGATATGTGTAAAAATTATTCTATAAGTAGGGGGAAGGTTGGGAAAAACTTTTGAGATCCTTATAGTATAAATGTAAGAAGAAACATTCCCAGTTCAGGTTGAGTTACAAGGATATAGTTAGGAAACCTTTTGGAGAATTTTAAAACTGGTATCTTAGGAAATGGATTCTCAACTAGATGATTTACAAGACAAGAAAAGGAAAGATGAATAATGAGTAGCAATGAGCATTTTTTGTCCAAGATGTAGGACCAAACATCCCCAAAGGGAATGTCCATTAAATAACATCTTCGTATGCCACATATGTACAGAAGAGCATCCAACATATAACTGCCCATCATTTCCTGGGTTGCAAGCCATCTATAAGAGTGGGGATGTAGGTGAAACATCTAGGAGGCCTCCTTGGAAACCTAGAGACCAACCAGCATATCAAAATTTTCTGCCACAACCTCCACTCTATTATCCTCCATATAAACCACCTCAAAAATGGAACAATTGAAGTTGGTAGAATTGGCCACCTCAATACCCTCCTCCTCAATTTCTATAGCACCAATATTGTTCACAAGGATGTAGAGAACAACCATATCCTTAGTCATAGTATGTCTCTACACCTAATCTTCCTTATCCTGAGCACCAAACAAATTTCTAGCAGATTTTTCCTGGATTTGTTCCTCTAGTTCCTCTCATTGCACATCAACCTCATCACTTTTAGAATATAAATACTTCGTGACCGACATTATTACCTACACAACTGATACCTAATGAAAATAATAAACTAACTCAATCTCTTAACAACATTGAGTTGCAAACTCCTCCATCATACCTTATTTCGACTGTACCTATACATGAGATTCACTTACGATCTGGTAGAGTTGTGAATGACAAACCCAAGTCACCAGTCATCATCCATGAGGAAAATGAAGAAGAAGAGGACTCAAATAAACCTGTGAATGATGTCATTTTAGAGGATGTGAAAATTCCAAATCTTTCAGTACATAACCATCCTCCACAATAACCCATTCAGGAGAAAAGCATTCCTCCATTTCCGAAAATACTACTAATAGAAAAACCTATAGTTCATCCTTAGTATGAAATTTTGAACGAATTAAAGAATATCTATTTCAAAATTCCTCTATTACAAGATATCAAGGACATACCAATCTACAACAAGGTAATAAAGGAAATATGCAGTAAACGCCCATGGAAGAAGCAACAGGACCCCCTCACAATTCATGTTATAGGAGAGATGTCTGAATGTATGATAGATCAGTCTCGGATTGTAAAATAGACAAATCCAAGAGCCTCGATAGTGACTGTAATTGTAAACAATACCACCATATAAAATACATTAATCAATTTAGGATCTGCTATCAACATGATGACCACCATTGTCTTAGAATTTTTATAGTTGGGACAATTTCTTTGACCTACCCCTTCCACCCTAGAACTAGTAGAATGTACTACAGTAAAACCTGCCGGAGTCCTAGATGACGCTATTGTATCAGTAGCCTCATGGGAATACCATGTCGAATTTATGGTCATAGAATTAAAGGATCCTTATAAAGGGAATCCTATTATCTTGGGAAGACCATGGTTAGCTACTGCAAATTCTTTTATAGGATGTAGGGATGGAGAGATGACTATTTCCAATGGGTTATCTACATAGAAACTTATTTTATAGCCCCCAGCAAAACAAATAACTGAAAATTCATGGTGGTTAAATTGTTCTTTCCGGGAAGAGGAATTTGATGACCTCTCCCTTCCTAGTGATTTTTCTTGGGCACTTTAGGAGCATACCACTGAGAATGTATTAAACCAGTTTGTTTCTTCAACAACTTGTATATATTTTCCTCAGTCTTTTCTCAATTCGATCAGATTTTTGGAGACAAGTTCCAAGAGAATATGGCTCTCTAAATGTTTATGGAGACACCTTGTGTATTCACAATTGAATAGAATATAATACCCTATACCATACCTTGTGAAGTTGGCCCTGGAAATTTTCTACATATAAACGCATGATTAAGTGAAAACCAACAAGCACAGCTGCTTGAGGTTCTTGAAAAACAAGCTGGAGCATTTGCATGGGAATACATTGATATGAAGGGTATGCACCATAAAACTTGTATTCACCATATTTATATGAATCCAAACATTTCACATGTAAGGAATCCTCAGAGGAGGATGAATCCTTCTCTAAAGGATATAGGAAAAGAAGAATTACAAAAACTCCTCAATGTTGGTTTCATCTATCCTATCTCCGATACTAAATGGGTGTCTCCTCTAGTTGTAGTCCTAAAGAAATTCACAGGAAAATGGTGCATTTGTGTTGATTTTATAGAGATAAACAAAGCTACACTCAAAGACTACTTTCCTTTAATTTTTATTGATCAAGTGTTAGATACTGTGTCAGGTAAACAATATTTTTCCTTTCTTCACGGATATAGTGGTTACAACCAAATTCTAATAGCACTTGAATATCAAGAAAATACAACTTTTACATTCCCTTGGGGAACATATTCTTATACAATTTTTCCATTTGGATTATGTAATGCACCTGCTACTTTTCAGATAGAAGTATTAGGAATGTTTTCTGATCTTATACATGATTGTGTGGAGGTATACATGGATGATTTTACAGCCTATGGAAATACCTTTCAAGAAGCTCTTGACAACCTCGAAAAGGTCCTCATTCGATGTCAAGAAATGAATTTATCCCTTTGTCATGAAAATTGTAAATGTTACTGACAGAAGTTATGGTATTAGTACATCATGTTTCCTCCCAAGGAACTAAGGTAGATCCTGTTAAGATCGTAGTAATTGTTGGAGTTCCCTCTCTAAAATCTCAAAAGGAGGTAAGAATCTTTCTTGGTCATGTAAGATATTACTGCCACTTTATTCAAAATTTTACTAAACTAGTTGCACCAATGTTTAAATTTCTTACAAAGGATGTGGAATTCCAATGGCCAGAATATTGTCAAAGTTCTTTTGAAATTCTAAAACCTGAACTATCGGTGGGACCAATAATCAGGGGTCCCGATTGGTCCCTTCCTTTTCATATATCCACTGATCCCTCTGATATGACCATAGGAACAGTCCTAGGCCAAAAAGAGGGACAAGCACCTTATGCAATTTATTTTATTAGCAAGAATTTGACTTGTGCCGAACTAAATTACATTGTTACTAAAAAAGAATTTTTGGAGGTAGTTTATTCTATTAATAAATTCCGCCATTACATTACGGGTCACAAAGTTTTTGTACATACTGATCACTCTACCATTATATTTTTAATGAATAAGCCCATTACCAATGGTAGAGTGACCTGGTGGCTTCTTTTATTGCAAGAGTTTAACATCACCTTTCTTGATTGACCTGGTAAAGAAAATCTAGTAGAAGATTTTCTCTCTCACATTCAACATGATGATGGTGCTAAGCCCATTGATGACACTTTTCCTGATGAAAATTTGTTTTATGTGTCTATTCAAACCCCTTGGTTTTTAGATATTGCGAATTATTTATCAACTGGGAAATTACCAAACCATTTTTCCCCACATGATAAGCGTCATATTATAGTACAAATTTCTAGTTATTCAGGTTTTGATAATGACCTCTTCCGCATTGGTCCAGATCTTATTATTCAATTACGTGTGTGGGAGGATGAAATGACAGAAATCCTCCATGCATTCCATGATGGGCCATGCGAAGGACATTTTTCTAATATCCAGAAAACATACAAAGTATTCAATCTGGTTATTACTGGGCAAGCATTTTCAATGATGCTGCCAAGTACGTTAAAATATGTGATAGTTTCCAAAGAATGGGTAGACCTACATCATCTGATCAGATGTCCTTACAACCTCAGGTCATGATTGATCCTTTTGAAAAATGGGCTCTTGATTTTGTAGGACCAATTTCTCCCATGTGTCATAAAAAGGAATATATCATGGTTTGCACAGACTATGTCACCAAATGAGTAGAAGCTAAAGCTTTGTTTAGGGCTACAGAGAAATCACTGGTAGAATTTATATATGAAGAAATATTCACCCTGTTTGGTGTACCTAGATAAATTGTCATAGACCAAGGTACTCAATTCACTTCCAAATTAATGAAAGAACTCACTACAAAATATGGCAACCGACATTGAAAATCCTCACCGTATCATGCTCAGGATAATGGTCAAGTAGAATCATCTAATAAAGTATTAGAAGTCATTTTAACCAAAACCATTAATTTACATCATAAGGATTGGGAAGATAGACTCCCGGAGGCCTTATGGGCCTATAGGATAATATGGAGAAACACTACTGGACATACCCCCTATGAGTTAGTGTATGGCAAACAAGTCCTTTTACCTATTGAATTTCAAGTTAAAACCTTTCGTATGGCAACATAATTAGCCATGGATTTGGATGAAGCACAGAAACAAGGAGTGTTACAGATTAATGAGTTAGATGAAATTAGACAAGATGCACTCCTAAGAACCATGCTAATACATAATCAAGGAAAGACATGGCATGATAAATTTATTAAGAAAAAACAATTTAATACTGGAGATTGGGGACTACTATTCGACTCACGGTTTAAAAATTTCAAAGGAAAGGTAACTACACGTTTGATGGGCCCATATGAAGTAGTTATAGCCTTTGACAGTGGGTCAGTATAAATTAAGACAATTGATGGTTCACGAGTTTCCTTTGTAGTAAATGGTCATAGACTTAGATCTTATCACCAACCAACATCTAAACAGGATTTCATATAGAATGTTTTGCAGCAAAAGGAAATGGAATTAGTTAAAGGGGATGTTATTCTTCCTCCTCCTTATCCTTAGAAAAAATATTTTGGGTTATCATCACTTGTATGTATGTAAATATGTGTTTGTTTCTTTGAATAAATAAGAGTAATTTCTAATAGATTGATTACAAGGGACTCTTTTTCTTTTTATAATGTTATATATGTTTTCATGAGTAAATTGAATCATCTAACAAAGTGGTTTTGCAGTTTGATTACAAGTACTTTATCTCTATAAGCAGCTCATGGAGTATTATTTGGAAAAGGGAAGTACACTAAAACACTCACTAGGTATCTTAACCTTTCTTGGGGTACTCTTGAAATTTGCAGCTTATAGTGACAATACAAAAAAACAATCCTTTGTAACCAACTCTTCTATGATTCATATAGTTTTTAGTATTTTAATTCAGACATGTATATTTCTGATTTTCTCTTTTGGACAGTTGCTTGACAGACCTACTTTCATTATTATATTTTTCACAATATCATCTTACACCTATGGATTACAAGTTCATCCTATATTTGTTATCAAAACTTGTCTCTCAAGTATTTTTGTGATAACTCGAGAGTAAGTTGAATATTTGTTTGTGGGGAAAATTACTTATCTCTTATGAAGAAGAAGGACTGTAAGGTCAAAGAACAACTTTAAGTTATTATCTTTTGGCATGATCTATGGTTATGGCCATTATAAAAATTTACTTATGAGTTTATTTTACAAAATTGAATTATGTGTTCAGCAGGGCTTACCAATCAGTGTTGACGTATATGTAACTTCGGAATGTATTCACTTGTATATTTCATGTATTGTACCCCGATGTTTATTTCGGGAAGTATCTATAATGTAATTGAGCCATGTCATGCCCCCGATGTTCCTATCAGGAGGTTCTATAATGTAAACAATCCATGTCAAGTCATTGTGGGTAACCCTCCCATTGTTTAAGGGTTAAAGTCCCCGCAGTTCTAGGGCCCTAGGGTTATTAGACTCTCCTAGAGAAGTCGGCCCTAGTGAGTTATTTTCAAGTTAGGAATTAGTATAAATAGAGAGTGAGCCTCTCTATTTATCACTCACTCACTCACACTCAGTTGTAGCGCATAGATGAGAGAGAAGAAGTTGTTGGGGCTAGAAAGAAAGAGGCTACTACTGTCGGGAGATCATCTTACTGTTTTGGGGTTTTACTTTTGGTGTTGATTCTATCTCTGAGGAAGTTGGGGGATTTTATCCATTTATGGTTTCCCCGAGGAAAAATATTGTTTTCATTGTCTCTTGCGTTTGATTTTTGTGCTTGTTATTCTCTCAGTTAAAGATCCTAATATAATGTTAGCTTGAATGATAAAATCTGACATGGTATCAGAGCTAACCTGAGAAGAAGACACTGTGCATCTATAGGAACTAGTGATTCCTAATTTTTGGATCTCTATCCATAGATTTTCAACAAAAGAAGGTTGGGCTGACTCTCTTCCCTAGGGCACATCTTTCTATCGAAATAGAATCCGATTCTCAGTTTTTTCAGTTTTGGACACGACATTACTGCCGGATATTAGGGATTTCCACAAAAGTGGGATTTTTGAGTGATCCCAGGCCTAGATTGATCTCCTCCTCAAAATCAAAGTTTAGAGATCAAGATCAAATAATTTGGTTGGACAGAACTCCAGGAAAGTCAAACCCTAATCTACACCTGAACAAGCACTGCAGAAATTCAGCTCCAAATCCAGATCCAACATCTTTACCTGGTAAGATCTAAATATTTTGTATTTCCATTTGAGGTTCTCAGTCAAGATGTCTCATCATACCAAGCTTGATGAAAATCTTGAGGGAGCTGATAACTTCTAAGCTTGGAAGTAAAGGATATCCCTCGTCCTGGAAGAAAATGAATTGGACTCCTATATCAATGAGGAGGTTCCAGTTCCAGAAGGAGATGAGGCTAAGGCATTACATAAGAATAAATTGGTCATGGCTAAGAGGATTATTTCTGATTAAGGATCACCTCATACCACAGGTGTCCTCCCTAAAGACAGCTAAAGCTATGTTTGATTCCATGACCAAACTGTTTGAAGGGAACAACATAAACTGGAAGATGAATCTGAGAAACCAAAAGAAAAACATAAAGATATAGAATGCATAGACCATCCAATATTACTTTACAAGGGTATCTCAGATCAAGGAATAGATGGAAGCAGTAGATGAAGAAGTGGAGAATGTAGAGATTGTGATGACCACCTTGAATGGTATCCTTAGATCATGGGACTCCTTTATTCAATGGATCTGTCAAATTTAGTAGACTATGGGAAGAATGCTCTCAAGAAGAAGCTTGGATAGGAGATCGAGAA
Source organism: Pseudotsuga menziesii (assembly GCA_001517045.1). Classification (NCBI taxonomy): domain Eukaryota; kingdom Viridiplantae; phylum Streptophyta; class Pinopsida; order Pinales; family Pinaceae; genus Pseudotsuga; species Pseudotsuga menziesii. The sequence continues at coordinate 197,889 of LPNX011121997.1, forward strand.
GAAAACATGGGAAGTGAAGATCAAGCTCTCATAGTTCACTCCAAGAAAAGCAAAAGAAGTTCTCATCACTCCATAGGTAAGCATTTCCACAAAAGTAATAGTAGAAAATATTTTTCTAGAATAAGATGTTATACATGTGATGAAGTAGCACATTTTGCAAAGGATTGTCCTAAAAGACCAAATAAGAAAAAGGGAAAGAACAGAAGACATCATGGTCATGCTGTAGAGGATGATGAAACTTCCACAAAGAGAATTAGACAAGAAAGTGAAGATTCTTCAAGTGATGAAGAATATGTCTTGATTTCCTCTCTCATAGGAAACATCACACATGGAAGCAATGATTGGCTTATAGGTAGTGGGGATTCCAAACATATGACAGGATTCAAAGAGTCCTTTGTGAAACTATCAGAACATGAATCACCCCACAAGGTGAAACTTGGAGGTGACTACCAGTATCCAATAAAAGGTAGTGGGGAATCCTCCTATAAGCTAGACTCTAGAAAGTCTATGAAGATGCAAGATGTATTGTTTGTACTAGGACTAAAGAAGAACCTCCTCTCTATATCTACATTAGATGCAAAAGGCATTAGAGTTTAATTTATAGATGGCCAAGTTATCATGTGGCGAAAGGGAAAGACTGTTAATGATGCAGTAGTGATTGGGGAACAAGAGGGAGGTCTATACAAATTGAAGGGCCATCAAGAACAAGCTTTGGTCCATGACATAGTAGATCCAAATGAACTTTGGCATAGAAGGCTTGCACATGTGCATTACAGAGCACTACCAGTTGCAAGCAAAGCTATTGAAGGTCTTCCAAAAATTTAGGAAAAAAATGATGGAGTCAACAAAGGACGTGCGAAAGGAAAGAACACAAAGAAAACATCTCCAAGTAGCGAGAGCAAGGAAAAAAGAATCTTGGAAATCATTCACTCCAATGTTTGCGGTCCAATGTCATCCAGTTCTTTAAGCGGGTATGTATATTATGTTTCCTTTATTGATGATTTTCTAGGAAGACATGGATATATTTTATGAATAACAAAGATGAAGTTTTCAGCAAGTTCAAGGAATTCAAAGCCTTGATCGAGAACCACACTGAAAAGAAGATCAAGACCTTTCGATTAGATAATGGCAGAGAATTCACATCAAATGAATTCAAAGAGTTATGCAAAGATTCAGGGATTAAGAGGGAGTTATCCACTCCATATAATCCAAAATAGAATGGGGTTGCAGAAAGAAAGAATAGAACAATCATGGAAGCTGCAAGGGCTATGCTTCATGATCAAGATCTACCCATGCATCTATGGGAAGAAGCTACCAGAACAACGGTGTATGTACAAAACCATACTCCACATAGAGTAGTCAAGAACAAGACACCTGAAGAAGTCTTTTACTGCAAGAAACCAGAAGTCAAACATCTCAGAATATTCGGTTGTCCGGTGTACATACACATTCCAAAAGAAAAGAGGACACAGTTAGATCCTTCAGAAAATAAGGGTATATTCGTGGGATACTCTGAAAGCTCTAAGGCTTACAGAATATACTTGACAGGATTCAAGAAGATTGAAATCAGCAGGGATGTCACATTTGATGAAGACTCATCTTACAACAAATCCAGAAAGAGACCTGCTGAAGAACCTAAAGAAACAGAAGCACCCAGAATTCATGAGACAACTGTTGGGGAGCATACTCCATGTTTGGGTAACTCCGCGGTTAATTAGAAAATTTGTAAGCGGAGCTATGGGCCAAAATAGTCTTAGGGGTGTCAGGGTAAGTCAAAACCCTCTTTTTTGTAATAAACCCATGGTTTAAATCCAGGGTTTAGGGTTTTTGGGTGCCCATGGTTTAAGACCATGGTTTTGTAAAACTGCGCAGTATAAATAAGCGCTTGCGTAAAAAGGATAGGTTAGGATTTTTGATGAAAGGAAAGATAAGGCAAAGTAAGGTTGGTTTTTGTAAGGAAAGGATAAGTCCCAGCTGTGTGCGTGGACGACCTCTGCAGCTGTGTGCGCAGAAGCCTGCTGCTATGTGCGCAGCTGTTAAGGACTGAAGGGATCTGTAGCTGAGTGCGCAGATCAACTGTGGTTTTGAGGAAAGAGGAATAAAACGCAGTTTGTGGACGTAGCCCCTACACTGGGGGTGAACCACGTTATATTTGGTGTCGTGGTTTTATTGTGTTGTTTCTGTTTCTGTTATTTTCATGCATTAAATTGAATACATCTGATAACATAAGATCACTACTAGTAATAAGCTTCGCTGTGAATTCCCCGTAGTGGGTTATGCAAGTTTAGTTTGTTTATTGTGCTGCGAAGTCATATGTGAATGAATGATAAATTTACAAGTGTTGATTAATAATTGCTTTTAAAGGCTAAGGTACAGTAATACCCCTCTCTGCATGCAGAAACCTGATTCTGCGGCACCCCATTGCTGTTTCGGGTGAGACTGCAACCTGTGCGCAGGTTGTTGCCGAAAGGGCCAACACGGTGGGTCTTTTGTTGGTGCGACGCATAAGAATTAACTCGATTCTGCCCTATTGCCCAACAAATTGGTTCCGTTGCCGGTTGAACTCAGTACCTGCTCAAGAGGGGTTTACCTTGTACCACAAGGGCTATGTTTTGGAGGCCCTCTGTGAAGGACATCAGTGATTGGTTTGCTGAGATCTGTTTGCAATTCGCGCAGCAAGAGAATACGAATCCGTGTCGAAGCGCAAGTGAATTTTTACAACGGTATGTCTTTTGTGATACTTATGAAATTTTCTTTGGTCGTTTCCACATAGAGTTGCACCAGTGGTTGTCTAGGTTAACAGAGAGGAGGACGAACTTTCAAGCTCGACGGATTCCTGTCTGGACCCCCGCAAAGGTCAACCTTATGCAACACGTGAACAACGAGGTATCCTGCGCTGTTGATTTCTGGACGACGCGCACATTGGAGGACTTCGTGACAGAGTTTTCCATTGATACAAGCACTTCTTTCAGCGAAGATGAACGGCAGTTATTTAAAGGGCCCCGTGGTAAGTTTTTAAATTCCTTAAGCTTGAAGATTAAAATACTATTGGTTGAAAAGGGTATCTTATTATTTGAGTCAGACTGCT
>LPNX011121997.1:201035-323236 GCA_001517045.1 Pseudotsuga menziesii
ACTTGGACCAGAGATTCAAAGTCTTATTAGACCAAGTGAGCTTCACTATTAGTCCTGCGCAGCACAAGGAATGGTTTATCGCTGCGTTATTGCCGCACATCAGAATTTCGCTCATGCAACAGAAGGTTGCTGACCAGCAAGAGGCTCTGGAAATCACAATGAAGCTAGAGACCGATCCCGTCGGAGACGATTCTGGTCTTGCTCAAATCCAAGCGCAGTTAGTAGCAATGGCCCTGGAACTTCGTGACATGAAGAAAGCTAAAACCAGTCGAGAGGAGGTCTGGTGTACACAATGTCGGTCCGAGGGTCACGATAGGGACTAGTGCCCCATGGTCAGAACCTATCTTAGCACAGGCACGCCCACCCAATTCAATGCCGGTGTGATATATTATGAGATTTGCCGCACCCCTGGCTAGCATCGCCCTGAGCACTGCCCTCTTCTCCAGAGATATGTCCCAGTTCCAAAAAACCCCTACTGCCAGTTTTGTAATTCCATTGGCCATAATGAAGAAGAATGTCGTAGCTATGACCTTATGCGAGAGAGCACCTCTGATGCCTACCGAGTCCACAATGAAGCCCAGAATAATGATGGCTATGGATACCTTGGTGGCACCTCCGGTAGAGGTGCTTATGGTGGTCGCGGCCATGGTGGGATGACCGGCAGAGGTAGAGGCCAGGTTGTGTGTTACAATTGTAACCAAGCTGTTCACTTGGCCCGCGACTGTCGGAACCCCACTACGACATGCCGGTATTGCCGCGCAGTAGATCACGTGATTGAACAGTGCCCCCAGCTCCTTGCAAAGATACAGGAAAACAACCGTAGCCCTAATCCAAGTATTCAGTTGATTTCCGTGGAGCAAAGACCTGCCCCAGCCCTCAATGGGGTCACCCGGAGTGGAGCTATGACACATACTCAAGACTCGCCAAGGAAACCTGCCACGATGTGCGCACAACAGGCCTCCAAAAAAGTCCCAGCCCTTGGCCCAGCGAAGGATTACACACTAGTCCAGGAGGCCCGGTGCACTAATGTTGATGGCGCTGTAGAAATATCTGTGCGGCAACACCAGCAGGCTTCGCAGCTACAGGGGGCCTCGACGGATAAAGTAAGTACACTATCCTCTTTCTTGCAGAGCTGTATGAAACTCTTGCACAATCAGAACGCTCTAAACGAGCTGCAAAAAGTTCTTGCTGTCACAGACCCTCAGAGAGGAATTGATCAGGAGAAAACTGTTAGTCGTGTCCGAAGAACGGGAAGGGAAATGAGGTTGAACGTTCAGATAGGAGAATATGATATGACTGATGTCATCCTGGATCTTGGATCAGACGTCAATGTCCTCCCTAAGCAGACCTAGGGACAAATGGGAAAGCCTTCCCTGGTTTGGTCACCTATACAGCTGCGACTAGCTAACCAGTAAAGGATTGTACCGCTAGGGAGACTTCTTAGTGTCCCAATTGACATCGATGGGGTAAGTACTCTAGAAGACTTTGAAGTTATTGAGATCATTGATGACAGCAACCCTTACCCAGCCCTGCTGGGAATTGAGTGGGCCATGGCCAATGCTGCAATCATCAACCTTAAAAGGCGACAGATGACCTTCGAAGGAAATGGCCTGCGCGTTATTATACCCCTCGACCCATCCCAAGGAGAAAGATATACAGAACCACTCAGAGATGAAGGGGAGCAGGATACTCTAGACCACATCTATAACATCACAGCCACGGATGCAGATTATGTCGAGCCTAATGCTGATGGTGTAATGGATTGGCAATGTGATAGCTCCTGCATGTCTGATTCAGACGATGGTCTGGAGAATTGGTAGCAACGACTGTATGAGCTACATGGCCATAGGTGCGCACAGATCACTCAGTCTCTTCGATGCATTAGCGCACAGCCTCGAGAAGTGCTTGCACAGGTTGGGATGACAGACCCTGGAAAAATTATTCTGCCGATGCCAGAACAAGTACCTCAGTCACAAAACATCCAGCATCTGGAAATATCAATAGACGCTACCGCAGCATGGGGGGCCGATCCTACAGACCTTCAGCTCCGTCGGAGAACCTACCAGAAAGTCGCGCGCCCCACATTTATAAGGCAAGCTCAAGAAGTGCGAAGTAAGTTCAAGGGGCAGAGCCAAGACGCTCGCACCTCAAATTTAATAGTCCTATCGCAGATATTATTGGGTCGGGTCGAAGGGCACTATTGGGCCAAAGTTTCTTATTGCCCCGAGGCTGCGACCATGCTTCTGCCGCAGCCCAAAAATGTAGCGAGGCCCAAAATTCGACCGTTGGGAGGCAGCCAGTTTGGCGGCGGCAGGATTTTAAGTGCTTTAAATGACTGTACTAAGACCAGTACCGGCAATCGCGCTTCGCATGGACAAGATTTTCATCAGATTTGGTGCCTTCAATGCACTGTCCTCCCTGATTTGATTGATGGTGTGTATAAGAAGATGCCTAAGATAGGAAAAATCGCATCCTTCATTTCTTCAAGCTTTTCGAGTGAACCCATGACCACCGAACGCGAGATTGACGCCTTGGTCAGAGAATTCGAGCAAGAGGGTCTGATCACCTGCTCTACTCGGCCGCCTGCCATAGCTCACTGTGAAGCCACTCCCCCAGCACCACCACGGCCGATGCAGACACGGTCTGCCAGGAAAAAGTCTAGAACTGAAATTCGCACCAAGCGCAACCAAGACCGGCCGCAGCAAACAGGGCAAACACCAGCGGCTCATCTTATGGAGCCCTATGGTTCCGCACAGGCCCCGGCCGGGGGAAGGGAGAATATTCCACCACCACAGCCACCATACCTACCACCTATTCACCCAGGCACCGCGTTACCCCGTCGGACAAAGCAATTTACATTAGCCACACCTTCGTTACCACCAGGAGTGCAGCTGATTGGCAGTATGACAGGGAATATTGATCGGCTTAAGTACATCGATCATGACACCAATGACCATGGAAATTTCCCACAGTTTTACCCAGCCGAATACTTGCACCGCGTCAAGTACCCCGACCATAAGGTCACACTACTGGAAGTGCAAACATGGGCTGCGGGTCTGGACAAAGCTAGCCTACTCAAGCTATTCAACATTCCCCATTTTGGACGCGGCATACATGTGACTGTAGTGGCCAAGCAGTTACTAGCCTTGGTGCATGACGGCTATTTATGGATAGGGGACCAGCAAATTCCTATTGACGCTGCCCTCATCCATAGGATCACAGGTTTACCCATGGCAGGACCAGATCCAGGAACCGAGTTTCCGTCCAAACATGACGACACAAAGCTCGCGCAAACCATGAAGGAGCGGTTTGTCCTGACAAAAGGGAAACAAGGGTATCATACTTCCACGATTCGGGAGCAGCCCATTCGGTTTGCAGCTGAACTCTTAGCCTGCAAACTCATAAGGAAATGCAGGCCAACTAAAGTACCTGCCCCGGTTATCAGGATTGCTATGAACTGCGCTGAGGGGTATACTTATAATTGGGCCGGCTATCTTGCGAAGGAGTTTTTGGAGGATGCCCGCGATGCGCAAGAAAAAGGTATACCTTTTCATTATTCGTGGCTTATAATCCTTATTGCATTAGTTGGGTGGAAAGAACCTACTGAAGCCCAGTTTGTCGAAATAAACCCCGGCACGCCAGGAGCAGCAAGGTATGCCTCCCTTTGGGTATCCTCAGATAAGGAAACTCAATAGATGACGAACACTATGTTCGTCTTCTATGCTATGAGTCTTCACTATGAGATAGTGCGAACACCTCGACTTACCAATGAAGTGTTCTCTCAATACGAGGGGGTCGCGCACTTTAGTGCCGACATGCATCATGTTTTCATTCAAGCTCGTGCAGATCCTCAACGGCAATGTTTCAAATTACCATATGTAGTCACCGAACCAGATATCCGGCGAGTCGTTCAGCAATGGCCGGCCGAATGGCTGAAAGATTTAGGGAAAAAACCCTCTATTCCGATTCCTCCAGCTACCAATATTGGCGCAGGTACTAGTCAGGCGCAGCAGCAAAGCCCATTGGAAGATAGCGAAGACCCAAGTGATTCACAGATAAATGACAACGGCCAGGGTGGAGATAGTGAACAGGATGAACAGGATGAGGAGTCGGTCAAGACCATAACAGATCCTACCCCACCAACGAAGCGCAAGCCACCAGAAGTAGTCGAGGTAACCAAGCCATAGTCCCACAAAAAGGTAAAAGCATCAAAGGATAAAGATATCGAGGAGGAAGCCACTGTCACGATGGATGCACTGGAGCATGCTTTCGAACATTCTATGACAGCGCTTACTAAAAAATGGTCCGTATTCACGGAACTACATCTTTTCGGCCTCGCAGGTATCGCAAACAGGGTATCGGAGTTAAAAGAGCTAACCGCAAAATCAGCGCCCAGTACTGCGACAAGCAGCACTATGGCACCCACGCAGCAGGACATTAGGCAATGGCCACTTAGGGATCCCCAGGGACAGGTATCAAGTGCAACTCTGATGCAGCCTGACATCGATTCTCGACCCCAGGCAAATATAATCGCGGAGCTTGATTATACAAAGATACCTATGTCAGAGTTGCACCTCCGTCAGCTCGCGATTATAAAGGAGATCTATACCTAAACTCAAGTGTCACAAATCCAACTGGAAGACTCCATCAAGCAAAACAAAACTTTCACCGCACGCCTAGAAGAGATCGCACAACAGAAGAAAGAGGCTGAACAGACAACAACTACGCTAATGCAAGCATTGGATGAGGCATGTCGGAGTCTTTCTGACTCCGACATACAGGAAACAGAGGAACCAAAGTAGAAGATTGCTAAGATGAAAGACTATGCCCAGCAGTCCCGCAGTGAACTGGAAAGGATGAAGATACAACATCAGCAACAGATTGCAGAACTTCAATTGCGCATTCCCCCTGAGACTCCACCAGAGGTCCGAGAACAGCGCCAGCAGGATATCAAGGCTTCAGCAACAAAAATATTAGACAACGTGGCTAGTGTCGCAAAACTAATGGAAGACAGCATAGAAGCATGGGCAAACCTGCAGGACCATCCAGATGTAGGGAAGATTCAGGAAACCATCAAGTTGCGCCAGGATGAGTTAGATGCAGTCCGAATAGAAATCAAGACGCTGCCACCTATGCAGAAGATGGCTAAAGTAAAGCGCAGCAAGGAAATTCAATAGGAAATCGAGTCTTGCAGGACGAAGGTGACGATGCTGGAAAATGCGTTATAGCCCCTGGTTGATGAAGCATTAGAATTGACCAATACTGCGGAGAGCCAGCTCAAAATTTTGAAGACCTATGACACTTTTGCGCAGGAAAAGGCTGACACAGACTCTTCTTCAGTATTACAGGAACTGGTGGAAAAGGAGAAAGCTGCTGATGAGATACTGCATAATCTCACCAGTCGCTTCCAGGCCCTCGCACAGAAGATTCACCCACCAGAGTCCTCGCAGAATGTCCCGGGACGGGCCACTAGTGAGGCTTAGGGGCCTGTTGGGGCGCATACTCCATGTTTGGGTAACTCCGCGGTTAATTAGAAAATTTGTAAGCGGAGCTATGGGCCAAAATAGTCTTAGGGTTGTCAGGGTAAGTCAAAACCCTCTTTTTTGTAATAAACCCGTGGTTTAAATCCAGGGTTTAGGGTTTTTGGGTGCCCATGGTTTAAGACCATGGTTTTGTAAAACTGCGTAGTATAAATAAGCGCTTGCGTAAAAAGGATAGGTTAGGCTTTTTGATGAAAAGAAAGATAAGGCGAAGTAAGGTTTGTTTTTGTAAGGAAAGGATAAGTCCCAGCTGTGTGCGTGGATGACCTCTGCAGCTGTGTACGCAGAGGGTTTTTGTAAGAAAAGGAAGAAAGATCTGCAGCTGTGTGCGCAGAAGCCTGCTGCTGTGTGCGCGGCTGTTAAGGACTGAAGGGATCTGTAGCTGAGTGCGCATATCAACTATGGTTTTGAGGAAAGAGGAATAAAACGCAGTTTGTGGACGTAGCCCCTACACTGGGGGTGAACCACGTTATATTTGGTGTCGTGGTTTTATTGTATTGTTTCTGTTTCTGTTATTTTCATGCATTAAATTGAATACATCTGATAACATAAGATCACTGCTAGTAATAAGCTTCGCTGTGAATTCCCCATAGTGGGTTATGCAATTTTAGTTTGTTTATTGTGCTGCGAAGTCATATGTGAATGAATGATAAATTTACAAGTGTTGATTAATAATTGCTTTTAAAGGCTAAGGTACAGTAATACCCCTCTTTGCATGCAGAAACCTGATTCTGCGGCACCCCATTGCTGTTTCGGGTGAGACTGCAACCTGCGCGCAGGTTGTTGCCGAAAGGGCCAACACGGTGGGTCTTTTGTTGGTGTGACGCATAAGAATTAACTCGGGTCTACCCTATTTCCCAACAACAACCATGAATGAAGAATATCAAGAAGAAGATAGATAATTTAAAGAACCTTAAGAACATGTAGATCCACCTTAGGAGAAAAATCCTTGCAAGAAGAAACCTGCTTGGGTATGAGAAGCTATCCAAGGTGCAAAAAGATATGGGTCTCCAGAAAAAAATCATAGAGAAAGAAAGAGGACCAGGTCCTACTCCAGTTATGTAGATTTATTATGTGACTTTATCAATAAAGAACCTTACAACTATGAAGAAGCGACAAAAAGGAAACAATGGAAGGATGCTATGATCGAAGAATATCAATCGACCATGAAGAATGGTGTTTGGGATGTTGTCGAAAGACAAGAGGGGAAGTCTATTGTAACTTCCAAATGGATCTACAAGATCAAGCATGTTGCAGATGGAAGCATAGAGAAATATAAATTAAGATTCGTGGCTCGTGGCTTCTCATAGAAAGAAGGAATAGATTATGGAAAAAACTTTGCACCTGTAGCTAGATACACTTCCATCAGATCAGTACTTGCTCTAGCTGCAGTGATGAAATGGAAGATAGACCAAAGGGATGTCAAGACTTCTTTCTTGAATGGTGTAGTGGAAGACGAAGCGTATGTAGAGCATCCACTCAGTTTTGAGACACATGACAGGGAGTTTCATGTGTGTAGATTGAGGAAATCCCTGTACGGTTTGAAATAGGAACCCATGACATGGTATGGCATAATTGACAGCTTTCTATCCTGTTTGGGATTTACCAAAAGTAAAGCAAATTCCAACCTTTACTACAAGGTTGAAGATGGCAATCCAGTGATACTTCTACTATATGTAGATGAGATATTTGTAATAGGTATGGATGGGTTGATTGCTAATACAAAGAGAAATCTTGCTGCTGAATTCAAAATGAAGGACTTGGGTATGATGCATTATTTTCTAGGCATGGAGATGTGGCAGAATGCAGATGGAATTTCCCTTGAGCAAGGGAAATATACGGTATAGATCCTAAAGAGTTTCGGGATGATGGACTACAAGGCCATGACCACACCTATGGCATCAAACCTGAAGCTATTGAGTGATGCTTCATCAGAGTCAGTTGATACTATGATGTGTCATCATATGATTGGGTCCCTAATCTACCTGACGAACACGAGACCAGATATTTTCTTTGTTGTGAACACCTTGAGCCAATTCCTGACAGATCCAAGACATGTTCACTTGATTACTGGAAAGTATATTCTGAGATACCTGAGAGGTACAGTTGATTATGGGATTATGTATGAGGTGAATCAGAAGATTAACCTAGAGGGTTATGTTGGTTCATATTGGGTAGGTAGTGCCATCAATAGGAAGAGAACTTTAGGGTGTTGCTTCAGTATTGGATCATGTGTGATCTCTTGCTTTAGCAGGAAGCAATCCTATGTGTCACTGAGTACAGCTGAAGTAGAGTATGTCGTAGCTTGTTCAGGTAGTTGTGATGCAGTATGGCTGAGGAAGCTATTTTCTGATTTATTTGATCTCCAGTTGGATGCTACTTGTATATATTGCAACAACCAGAGTTGTGTGAAGTTGTCGGAGAACTTGGTGTTACATGAAAAGTCGACGCATATCAAGATCAAGTATCACTATATCGGGGATATGGTGTAGAGGGGAGCAGTGAAGCTCCAGTATGTTGTGACGGATAAACAGATAGCGGATGTGTTGATGAAGCCATTGGCCAGAGTGAAGTTTGAGTACTTCAGGGAGAAGCTTGATGTTCTCTAGATCAAGGTTTCCCCCAAGGGGAAGAGATGAGTCTATGAGAAATTTTGACATGGTGAGAGGATTGGTTCCTTCCATGTTCAGATGTAAGGGCTAAGCCATTCTTTCATGGTGAGAGGATTGGATCCTTCCATGTCAAATGTGAGTGCTAATCCATTTTGATGTGACTATAGGATTGGTTCCTACATGATCAGATATAAGAGCTATTACCATTATCTGAATGAAGGTACATGGTTAGTTACCAGGAATACTCAGTCTAGGACTGAGGGACATTCTTATATGACTGTGGGATGTAGTCTCACATGATCAGATATAAGTGCAAGGTCATTCTGATGTGATTGAGGGATATGTTCCCACTTGATCAGATATAAGGGCTGTTGCCATTCTCTGAATGGAGGTACCTGGTCAGTTACCATGAACCCTTAGTCTGGGAATGAAAGTCTTTCTGATGAGTCAAAGTCAGATGTAAGTGCAGTGCCTTTCCACAGATGGTAGTAGTTGTGTCCTATCATGTTGGTGAATGTAAGTGTTGTTCCTTTCTGATGAGTCAAGGTCAGATGTAAGTGCAGTTCCTTTCAACAAATGATAGTAGTTGTGTCCTATCATGTTGGTGGATGTGAGTGCTATGACTTTTCACAGATGATAGCAGTTGTGTCCTATCATGTTGGTGAATGTAAGTGTTGTGCCTTTCTGGCATGGTGTTTGATGTGTTCCTCTCATGGTCAGATGTGAGTGTTGGCCATTCTGGCTTAGGGTCAGATATAAGCACTGAAGAAGACCTACAAGGAGGATAGACCTACAACCAGCATGAAAAAGGGCTAGCTTTGTAGAACTTCCTATGACGAGAAGAATCATGAGATAACACCTATGATGATCACCCAGTGATGATCCAGATCCAGTGATGATGTCCCTGTGATGATCCATATCAAGTGATGATGTCCCCATGATGATCCAGATCGATTGATGATCCCCATCCAGCAGTGATGATCCAGATCCAATGATGATGTCCCCGTGATGGTCCAGATTGAGTGATGATCTAGATCCATGTTGATGTATTTGTAACTTCGAAATGTATTCACTTGTATATCTTATTTCTTGTACCCCGATGTTTATTCTAGGAAGTGTCTGGAATTTATTTGAGTCATGTCATGCCCCGATGTTTCTATCAGGAGGTTCTATAATGTAAACATGTCATGTCAAGTAATTGTGGGTAACCCTCTTATTGTTCAAGGGTTAAAGTCCCGGCAGTTCTAGGGCACTAGGGTTATTAGACTCTCCTAGAGAAGTCATCCCTAGTGAGTCATTGTCAAGTCAGGAACTATTATAAGTAGAGAGTAAGCCTCTCTATTGATCACACACTCACTCACACTCAGTTGTAGCACATAGCTGAGGAAGAAGAAGACATTGGGGCTAGGAAGAAAGAGGTTACTGCTGTCGGGAGATCATCTTACTGTTTTTGGGGCTTTTCTATTTGGTGTTGATTCTATCTCTGAAGAAGTTGCGGGGTTTTCTCCATGTATGGTTTCCCCGAGGAAAAACACTGTGTTCATTGTCTCTTGTGTTTGATTGTTGTGCTTGTTATTCTCTCTATTAAAAGATCCTAATATAATGCTAGCTTAATGTTAAAAATCTAACACGGTATCAGAGCTAACCTGAGAAGAAGACACTATGCAGCTGCGGGAACTAGGGATTCCTATTTTTTATATCTCTCTCCACAGATTTGTAGCAAAAGAAGGTTATACTAACTCTCCTCCCCAGGGCACATCTTTCGGTCGAAACATAATCCAATTCTGAGCTTTTACGGTTTTGGAGCAGAAACTACTACCGAAAATTAAGGATTTCCACAGAAGTGGAATTTTTCAGTGAGCCTAGGTCTGGATTGATATCCTCCTTGAAATCGAAGTTTAGAGATCAATATCAAAGCATTTGGTTGGACAAAGATCAAGAAAAGTAAAACCCTAATATGCTCCTGGACCACCACTAAAGAATTCCAGCTCTAGATCCATATCTGACAACTTAACCTGGTAAGATCTAAATCTTTTGTATTTCCACTTGAGGTTCTCAGTTAAGATGCCTCATCATACCAATATTGATGAAAATCTTGAGGGAGATGATAACTTTTGAGCCTAGAAGTATAGGATCTCCCTGGTCCTGAAAGAAAATGAGTTGGACTCCTATATCAATGAGGAGATTCCAGTTCTAGAGGCAGATGAGGCTAAGTCCTTACACAAGAAGAAGTTGGTTATGTCTAAAAGGATTATTGTTGATTCAATCAAGGATCACCTCATACCACAGGTGTCCTCCCTAAAGACACCTAAATCTATGTTTGATGCCCTAACCAAATTGTTTGAAGGAAAGAACATAAACCAGAAGATGAACTTGAGGAACTAGTTGAAGAATGTGAAGATCCAGAATGCATAGACCATCCATTATTACTTTACAAAGGTCTCCTAGATCAAAGAACAACTTGAAGTTGTAGATGAATAAGTGGAGAATGTAGAGATTGTAATGACCACCTTGACTGGTCTCCGTAGGACATGGGACTCTTTCATTCAAGGGATTTGCGCCAAAAAGAATTTAGTCAAGTTCAACAGACTATGGGAAGAATGCTCTCAAGAAGAATCTCAGATAGCAGCTCGAGAAGAAAATATGGGAAGTGAAGATCAAGCTCTCTTAGTACAATCCAAGAAAGCCAGATCTAGACACCACAGAAGTAAGTACTCTCATAAAAGGAATAACTTTAGAAATCCTAGAGATATTTCTAAGTACATTTGCTATACATGTGATTAAAGAGGACACGTTGCTAGAGATTGTCCTAGAAAAAAAAGTAGCTCTCACAGGAAGAAGGGAAATAAGAGAAGGAATCATGCTCATGCTAGAGAGGATGATGAACCTTCCACAAAGAGAAGCAGACAAGTTAGTGATGATTCTTCAAGTGATGAAGAATATGTTTTGATTTCTTCTCTCATGGGAACTATCACACAGGGCAGAAATGATTGGCTTATAGACAATGGTGCTTCCAAACATATGACAGGATTCAAGGAATCCTTTGTGAAATTATCTGAACATGAATCACCTCACAAGGTAAAACTCAGAGATGACTACCAGTATCCAATAAAAGGTAGTGGTGAATCCTCATACAAGATAGACTCAGGAAAGTCTATCAAGATGAAATATGTATTGTTTGTACCTGAACTAAAGAAGAACCTCCTCTCCATGTCTGCATTAGATGCAAAAGTAATGAGGGTTGCATTTGTAGATGGCCAAGTCCTGATGTGGCCAAAGGGAAAGTCTTTCGATGATGCAATAGTGATTGGGGAACAAGAAGGAGGACTATACAAATTGAAGGGACAACCAAAAGAAGATTTGGTTCATGACTCGGTAGAACCAAATGAGCTTTGGCATAGAAGGCTTGCACATGTGCATTACAGAGCACTACCACTTCCAAGCAAATTTGTTGAAGGTCTCCCAGAAATGCAGACAAAACATGAAGGTGTATGAAAAGGATGTGCAAAAGGGAAGAACACAAAGAAGACATTTCCAAGTAGCGAGAGGAAAGCAAAAGGAATCTTGGAAATCATCCACTGCGATGTATGCAGTCCAATGTCATCCAGTTCACTAAGTGGGTATGTATACTATGTTTCTTTTATTGATGATTTTCTAGAAAGGGATGGATATACTTTATGAAGAACAAAGATGAAGTATTCAGCAAGTTCAAGGAATTCAAAGCCTTGATTGACAATCACACAGAAAAGAAGATCAAGACCTTTCGATCAAACAATAGCAGAGAATTCACATCAAATGAATTCAAAGAGTTCTGCAAAGACTTATGGATTAAGGGGGAGTTATCCACTCCATATAATCCACAATAGAATCGGGTTGCAGAAAGGAAGAATAGAACCATCATGGAAGCTGCAAGAGCAATGCCTCATGATCAAGATATTCCCATGCATCTATGGGCAGAAGCTGCCATAACAGTAGTGTATGTACAGAACCGTACTCCTCACAGAGTACTAGAGAACAAGACTCCATAAGAAGTCTTCTTCAGCAAGAAACCAGAAGTCAGCCATCTCAGAATATTCGGTTGTCATGTATACATACACATTCCGAAATAGAAGAGGATGAAGTTAGATCCTTCCGGAAAGAAGGGTATATTTGTGGGATACTCTGAAAGCTCGAATGCTTATAGAATATACTTCCCAAGGTTGAAGAAGATTGACATTAGCAGATATGTAACATTTGATGAAGATTTAGCCTACATCAAATATAGGAAGAGACCAGCTAAAGATCCTGAAGAAATAAGAGCACCCATAATTCATGATACAACCATGAACGAAGAAATTCAAGAAGAAGATTGAGAACTAGAAGAATCTCAAGAACCTATAGATCCACCTTAGGAGAAGAATCCTCATAAGAGGAAACCTACTTGGGTACATGAAATTATCCAAGGTGTAGAAAGATATGGGGCTTCAGATGAAACACCTAGAGGAATAAAGAGAAATAGGTCCTGCTCCAACTATGTATCCTTGCTATGTGACATTATTGATAAATAAGCTTCCAACTATGAAGAAGTGACACAAAGGAAAGAATGGAAGGAGGCTATGATTGAAGAGTATCAATAGATCCCATAGAATGATGTTTGGGATGTTGTCCCAAGACCAGAAAGGAAGTCCATTGTAACTTCCGAATGGATCTACAAGATCAAGCATGCTGCAGATGGCAGCATAGAGAAATATAAAGTAAGATTCATGGCTCGTGGCTTCTCCCAAAAAGAAGGAATAGATTATAAAGAAACCTTTGCACCTGTAGCCAGATACACTTCCATCAGATCAGTACTTGCTATGGCTACAGTGATGAAATGGAAGATACACCAGATGGATGTCAAGAGTGATTTCTTGAATGGTGTAGTAGAAGAGGAAGTGTATGTAGAGAAACCACTCAGTTTTGATACACATGACAAGGAATCTCATGTGTGTAGATTGAAGAAATCCCTGTACAGTTTGAAACAGACACCCAGGACATGGTATGACAGAATTGATGGTTTCCTATCCAGTTTGGGATTTACCAAGAGTAAAGCAGATTCCAATATTTACTACAAGGTTGAAGATGGAAATCCAATGATACTCCTACTATATGTGAATGATCTGTTTGTGACAAGTGTGGATGAGTTGATTGCTGATACAAAGAGGAAAGTTGCTTCCAAGTTTGAAATGAAAGAATTGGGTATGATGCACTATTTCTTAGGCATGGAGGTGTGCCAGAATGTGGATGGAATCTTTCTTGGAAAAGGGAAGTATGCAATAGATATTCTGAAGAGATTAGGGATGATGGACTGCAAGGCCATAACCACACCTATGGAATCAAAGCTGAAGCTATTGAGTGATGCTACATCAGAAGCAAATGATGCTACGATGTATCATCAAATGATTGGGTCCTTGATGTACCTGATGAACATGAGACCAGACATTTGCTTTGTTTTGAACACCTTGAGCCAGTTCCTGACAGATCCAATACATGTTGACTTGATTGCTACAAAGCATATTCTGAGGTACCTGAAGGGTACAGTTGATTATGGACTCAAGTATGAGGAAAATCAGAAGATTAACCTAGAGGGTTATGTTGATTCAGATTGGGAAGGTAGTGCCATCGATAGGAAGAGCACTTCAGGATGCTGCTTTAGTATGGGATCAGGTATGATCTCTTGTTTTAGCAGGAAGAAGTCCTATGTGGCACTTAGTATAGCTGAAGCAGCACAACTTGTTCAGCTAGTTGTGAGGCAGTGTGGCTGAGAGAGCTACTGTCTGATTTATTTGATCTCCAATTAGATGCTACTTGTATATATTGCAACAACCAGAGTTGTGTGAAGTTGTCAGAGAACCCAGTGTTCCATGACAAGTCGAAGCATATCAAGATCAAGTATCACTATATCAGGGATATAGTGCAGAGAGGAGCAGTGAAGATCCAGTATATTGCGATGGACAATAAGATAGTTGATGTTTTGATGAAGCCATTGGCTAGAGTGAAGTTTGAGTACTTCAAGGAGAAGCTTGGTTTTCTCTAGAGTCAAGGATCCCTCCAAGGGTAAATGATGAGACCTAGAGCCATTCTAACATGGTGAGAGGATTAGGTTCCTTCCATGGTTAGATGTAAGGGCTGAGCCATTCTATCATGGTGAGCAGATTTGGTTCCTTCCATGTAAAATATGAGTGTTAAGCCAGTCTAATGTGACTATAAGATTGGTTCCTTCATGATCAAATATAAGGGCTGAATGCCATTATTGGAATGGAGGCACCTGGTTAGTTACTAGGAATGCTCAGTCTAGGACTGAGCGCCATTCTGATATGACTGTGGGATGTAGTCTTATATGATCAGATGTGAGTGCATGGCCATTTTGATGTGATTGAGGGATGTGTTCCCACTTGATCGGATATAAGAGCCGATGCAATTCTCTGGGAGAATGGAGGCACCTAGTCAGTTACTAGGAATCCTCTGTCTGGGACTGAGAGCCCTTTCGATGCACTGTTTTCGAACATGGTCGAATGTAAGTGTAGAGCCCTTTCAATGTGGTGTTTTCTAACATGGTTGAATGTAAGTGTTGAGCCCTTCCAATGTAGTGTTTTCGAACATAGTCAGATGTAAGTGTTGAGCCCTTTTGATGCAATGTGTTTAAACATGGTCAGATATAAGTGTTGAGCCATTATGGTGTGATGTGTTTACACATGGTTATATGTGAGTGCTGGGACTTTCTAACAAGATGAGATCATATGTGAGTTCTAGGTGTGCCTTTCTGACAAGATGAGTTCAGATGTAAGAGCTCAGTGGATCGTTTTGACTTAGGGTCAGATATAAGTGTTGAATACCTACATGAATGGTAGGCCTACAACCAGCATGAAAAAGGGCTGGCTCTGTAGAACTTCTTGTGACGAGAAGAATCAAAAGATAGCACCATTCTGAGATAGCACCGATGATGATGGTCCAGACTTAATGATGATCTAGATCAAGTGATGATCCAGATGTGATGATGATCTAGATCAAGTGATGATCCTGAGTTGATGATGATATAGTGATGATGATCCAACAGTCATGATCTAGCAGTCATGATGATCTAGATCCCTTGATGAAGAAGACTTGAAGAAGAATATGACTTAGAAGAAGACTTGAAGATGATGATGACTTGAAGATGAATAAGACCTGAAGATGAAGACAACTTGAAGATGCCGATGATGAGATGTTCTAGTTGATACAGAGAAGAAGACTAGTGCTGAAATTTGTGTCGAAAGAATACCTTCCTAGTTAAGAGGGAGTGTTGATGTATTTGTAACTTCAGAATGGATTCTTTTGTATATCTTATGTCTTGTACCCCGATGTTTATTTTGGGAAGTGTCTATAATGTATTTGAGTCATGACATGCTCCGATGTTCCTATCAAGAGGTTCTATAATGTAAACAAGTCATATCAAGTCATTGTGGGTAACCCTTCTATTGTTCAAGCGTTAAATTCCCCGCAGTTCTAGGGCACTAGGGTTATTAAAATCTCCTAGAGAAGTTGGCCCTAGTGAGTCATTGTCAAGTCAGGAATTAGTATAAATAGAGAGTGAGGCTCTCTGTTTATCACACACTGACTCACACTCAGTTGTAGCGCATAGTTGAGGAAGAAGAAGACACTTAGGCTAGGAAGAAAGAGGTTACTGCTATCGGGAGATCATCTTACTATTTTTGGGGCTTTGCTATTTGGTGCTGATTCTATCTTTGAGGAAGTTGCGGGTTTTCTCCATTTATGGTTTCCCTGAGGAAAAACACTGTGTTCATTGTCTCTTGTGCTTGAATGCTGTGCTTGTTATTCTCTCAGTTAAAATATCCTAATATAATGCTAGCATAATGTTAAAAATATAACAATCGAGTGATGATGATCCAGATCGAGTGATGATCCATATCCAAGATCAAGATGACTTGAATATACATATGCATTCAAGATGTAGATGACAAGATGATCCAGAGAAGAATACCAGTGCTGAAAAATTGTGTTGAGAGAATACCTTCCTAGTTAAGAGGGAGTGTTTACGTATATGTAAATTCGGAATATATTCACTTGTATATTTCATGTATTGTACCCCGATGTTTATTCTGGGAAGTATCTATAATGTAATTGGGTCATGTAATACACCCTATGTTCATATCAAGAGGTTCTATAATGTAAACAAGTCATTTCAAGTCATTGTGCGTAACCCTCCTATTGTTCAAGGATTAAAGTCCCCACAGTTCCGGGGCCCTAGGGTTATTAGACTATCCTAGAGAAGTCAACCCTAGTGAGTTATTGTCATGTAGGGAATTAGTATAAATAGAGAGTGAGACTCTCTATTTATCACTCACTCACTAACACTCAGTTGTAGCACATAGCTAAGAGAGAAGAAATTGCTAGGGCTAGAAAGAAAGAAGCTACTGCTGTCAAGAGATCATCTTACTATTTTGAGGTTTTACTTTTGGTGTTGAATCTATCTTTGTTGAAGTTGTGGGGTTTTCTCCATTTATGGTTTCCTCGAGGAAAAAAAATGTGTTCATTGTCTCTTGTGTTTGATTGATGTGCTTATTATTCTCTGAGTTAAAGATCCTAATATAATGCTAGCTTGAATGATAAAATCTAACAATTGGATTCCATATACTTAATATCATTATGCAAGGAATACCCATCGGGGTACTGAACAGGCCTGCTGGAAGCAGGCAATGCTAAGTAATAACTTCAAACAAAGAAGCTCGATAAAATGCAAGTAAACCCGTCGGGGTTGTTAACAACCCTACCTAGCAGAGGCTCGAAGGGACCATGATAAAAATAAAATAATGGTTGCTTGTCAAACTTTGGTTAAGTATTATGGTATAAAGGTATGACAAAGGATGAGTAAGAGGTGAATTGTCGCGGAATCCAATGGTTCAAAGCGAGGAAATGGAAATCGACAGTTTATAGCATGTCCGCTTTATAAAGATGCAAGAAGGATAAAGGCATACTGGACGTTTGATGAGACGTGAATATCAACGATCGTCGATCCAGCTCGATGAAATCTACGGTCATTGTGAGCTCCACCCGGTAGACTTGCACACTTGATCAAATGAAGGATCCCAACAGAATTAGGTACGTGTTGCTTGATCTGATGGCTGGGAAATAAAGGTGAATTACATCGACGATCGTGGATGGATCCGGAGTGGGAAGTTGCGCGGTAGGTGGAGATAAAAAGTGGTAGTGGAATGGAAACCGCGAGACACGTGGTCGATTGTGGTGCATTCTAGAGACAAAAGCGGTTTGGTGGAAACCGCCAAAGGGGGGCCTCCGGAGTGGGGTCCTATAGAAACAAAGTTGACTTGCTCAAGTATTATTTTATTAGCACCGGACGAATGAAAAAGGACCTGCGTGCTCGTCAACCTCTACAATCAATTTCGAACACATCCAGCCACAGTAACAGGTAAGGGTCAAACGCCCGAAATTCATCCATCTAATTACCATTATTGACCGAATTCTGGACCAAGGAAAAGATTTGGAAGGGTTTAGTCGTATTTTGGATGACAGAGAAGACTATCTGGTTGATAGGGATAGAGGAGTGTGTGACCCTTTCCTGTCCGTAGGAAGTGTATCAGTCAGCAAAGAGAGGTTGTGGCAATACAATTCATAGGTAATGATGTCCTAAATGTTTGTAAATCGTTTTTATATTATTTTGTTGTCGAGCAAACCCTGCATTTTCCCGAGTTCGCAAAATGGTGCGCAGTTAACTATTCCCCTTCTCAGAGATTCTTTATGAGTCATTCTACGTCTAGGATACTATGTAAGATTGACGCCAAATTCATCTATGAAAACCTGAAATTTCCTTATAACTACCCTGAAAGTCGTGAACCTATAAATGAGTCCATTTTAGCCGAAGTGTATAAAAATTGTGAAACCGAGGTCCGTTGTGAATTCTTGTCGAATATTCTTAAGGATGGTCAGTCATTAGATGGTATTTTCCTACCATACCGTGTTTGTATTTTCAGAGATGAAGTTCAATTAGTGGTGTCATTAGTCTCTCAAGTCTTGGGTCTAGATGATGACTGTCATGTAAATGAAGTCATCCTGGGCTTTCTGTTAAAAATAAGTTCATTGAGTTTTGAGTCTCAGTCAATTCATGTATTCAGTCTGGACAAATACTTGGCAGAAGCGATACATCTTCAATTGAGTGAATTTCCAAAAGTTAGGTTCTTCAAGTTTCAAACTTATTTATTGAACCTGTTGCTGTGTTTGAACGTCACCGAGTTGCAGTTTTTAAGTACCATGTTCTCTAACGATTTTCCCAAGCAAATCGGCATGTTTGAATTTACAAATTCAATCATGTCAGAAATATAGAAGATGTTATTTGATGAAATGTTACCCTGGGTCTTAGAAGAGATGAAATGCATGATGCAGCCCTCACCTGAGGATCGAGTCCGAGATTGGTTCCTGTCTAAGGATTCCACTATTTTGAGGATATATGGATTTACTGGGGAGCCTTATAGGTTACCTACTTTCCTTACTCCTAGAATTTTTGCATTAGAGTTTATGAGACAAAGGTTGCATTCGGAGGAAGAACATTTTGGGGCCTTTACGAAATCTTCAAATATCAAGTTCCCTCTCAAAGTTGGTTCTTTTATTTTCAAAAGTAAAGGTGCCCTAGTGTTTATAGAAAAAATGTTGAGAAGCATGGACTTTCAAAAAGAGCCAAGGGTAAATTATGATCCCCATCATATAATTTCCCTGAGAAAGCAGGAAAACAAAAACAAGCCATTTGACCACCAAGTTATTGAAGGCCTGAGTGAGACAGCCAATTTGTCTCATTTTACGGAAATTCCAAGATCTGATGAAAGTGCATGTGCTATACCAGTTGCAGTATCTCAAGTGACGGAAGGTCCTAATATTTTGATTAAAAGGAGTCTGTCTGAAATTGAAAGCATGGAAGTGGATGAGGATGGGTCACACAAAAAGGAAAAATTGTTTCAAGTTGGTGGAGTTTTAAGTGAAGAGATTTCAGAAGATTCAAAGAGAGTTTCTTTAGTTCCAACAAAATATGTACAGGTAAATCAGTTTTCTTTTAAAGGTTTAGATAGTTCAGAATCAAGCCCAATTTTCAAGTCCAAAGAGGAACTCATGGCCAGTTATATGGAGAAACGAAAACAGTCCCTAGAAGAGACAAGGAGTTTACTCCCGCAGGTAAGGAGTTTGAACAATCCGAAAACCTCTTTGGTTTCTACCAGAGATATAGAAATAAATACATTTAAATTGGCCATGGTAAATGATAAGAAGGTGTCAGAGATAGAAGTAAGATTAGACAAGATTAGTGTACCCGACAAAATACAGCTACATAAGCAAACAAGTGACATTATTTATTCAGATATATTGCAAGCTATGATGAGAATCAATAAGTTACAAATTTTGGTAGACAAGTTAGAAGTTCAGTTAAAGCATGAAAAAGTTGAAAATAAGGCCAATGCCATTCAAATTAAAAAGCTACAAGTAGACATTATCAGTTCAGGAAATGAGAGAGATAACACCCAAGCAATCAGAAGACTACTAGAAGAAAAGGACAATGCCCTCCAGGTTTTTAAGAAAAGGTTAAAGATCCCAAACACTGAACATGTTCAATCATCCGAATTATTAGCAGTGCAAGAAGAGAAGGACAAGATCTACCAGGAGATGATGGAGAATAAAGGAAGAGCTATCAAATTACAAGAGGAAAAAGACAAATGGGAAATAGAACGGAGTGAGCTTATATCGTAAATCTCCGTGTTGAAAAAGGATCAAAATGATGAAAAGGAGATCATGGAGGAATTGATGAGTCAGAATCCTACTGACGAGGACCTGTCTATTGTAAATATTGAGAAACCATTAGATGTTTTTTTTGCAGATGACTTGTTAGTACCCATGTTCCAGTTCAGCCTAAAGGATGAAGAAATAAAAGAGTTAAAGGTGGAAAATGAAAACATCAAGTCTGAGTTAGCCAAAGTGAATGAGAATACAAATAAAATATTGCAAGATAGAAATCATATACAAAAGAAATTTAATGAATTGAATGAAAGAAACATTGGGAAGGGTCATCTCCAGGGGGCGAAACACATAATTTGGGATACATTATCCTTATAAATTACTAAATTCAGGCACTATTTAAACTTTGTTGATGATCAAAGCATATTGATCAATATGGCCAATCAAAGACTGAAGTTAGTAAATGAAACTGTGGAGAGGAAACCCCTTGCTACAACCCAGAATGCGTTAAATATCTTAAATTCATTAACATATCAAAGGTTGCATGATATAGGAGTGAAGGACAGAATAGCGATGGTACTATGGGCCAAAATTTTTATCCATAAGCATCACCTGATGAAGGCAGTCCAGGACAAAGCTGATGAAATGATCTCACAGGTTGATGACTTCAAACAGGCCTTCAAATAACTATTTCAAGATGGCCTTCCTTCCTTTTGGGATGAAGAGGGATGAATGTTTTCTCAGCAACACTATCACAACCTGTTGGGACAAGTCCGAATGGATCATTCCAAATTTGACGATCTGGAAAAGGGGCTGACAGGGAAAGTCATCATGGATAAATTGACAGAGGATTTTGAGATATTGCAGAAGTTCCTAATCATTAGAGGAAGGCTGCCTAAAGTGTCATATGAAGCCTACATGGAGCTGGAAGTGTCCATCTGGGAGATGATTGAATATGATATTCCCAGAGCGCGGAGCAATGGAGAGCCATAGAGAGATTCGGGAAAACAAAGTACATCCTTCATTCATGAAGACAGGTGTCGCCTGCGGAGGGGCTGCTTAGACGAGGCCATGTTACCAAGTTGATTTTAACTTAATGATCTATTAGGATCAAAGCTAGTAGTTTATTCCTAGGAGTTAGGAATTTAGTTACAAGACTTTGATTATTCAGTTATTCAGTTATAAATATTCTTGGAAGGTGAAATGATTTTATTTATATAAGTGCATCTATTTTATATGATGGGGGTTGGAACCCATATGGTTGTGAAATGTTTCTTTTGAAGACATATATTTTTTGAATAACAAAGCGAATGCGTAAGAGTTATTAGAGATTCCTACGTCATTTACCTTACAGTCCGTATTGCTCTTCTTTCTGTGTTTGTTTTTTCCAGTGTAACACTTCATTCTTTTTTTCTTCATATCTAAAAACATAGTGTTGAATGATTGGAATTCATAGTGTTTATGCTCTGATCGTTGTTTCAGATATTTTATACATTTTCCACTAAAGTTAATATAGAATTCGTGAAAGGGATAGCTTGCTTTTATTTAAATTCAGTTCTGTTCATTTCCTTTTATGTCATCACATTATTCAAATTCTAGTTTATTTCTTAGTGTAATATGCAATGTTTTCTTTATGTTTTATGAATTAGTTTAAGGTTATTTCGCTTCTAAAATTGATTAATAAGTAGGTTTACTTACTGCCTTTATGCATTAGATTTACATATGCACAAATTCAGCTGAATATTATATCATTTAGGTGATTTTCTACCATTTTACTGGTGTAGAGTGTCATTCAGACAACCTGTTTAAACTGTTATTCAGACACCCCTTTCAGACCTGCAGTTCAGTCTATCATCCAGTCTGTCGTTTAGTTTTTAGTATTTTAATGTGTTTTGAACCTGTTTTAAGTTCCGTTTCTTTAGCATTTGAAGTATACTTTGACTGTAATAGCTAGATGATAGTTCTATTTAACATTAAAATTAAAACTAGATTGTTTTAGATTATTTATTAATATTTTATCCTTATTCGTACCTCTTTTCACCTCTAATATATTTTGAGCTATGTTTTGTTTTGTTTGTTAAGTTTATTTCTGATTCCTTTTTACTATTGTACTATTTTGTAATCATACCTTTGGATTTATTTATCCATTTGCATGTAAAACTTAGTATTAGATGTGTTATTCTTAAGAAAATATATTAGTACTTTGTAGACCGTTCCTTTTTCATTGTGTGATTACTCAAAGAGACTTGTAGGATAGAATTCAAAGCCATTCCTATTAAGTTTTCTACTTGTTTCTTTTTATTAAGTTTTCTTTATTAAGTTTTCTACTTGCTGCTTTTTATTAAGTTCTCCTATAAAGTTTTCTACTTGTTTCTTTTTATTAATTTTTCTACTTACTTATCAATTAGGCCTTCCTTGAATCCTAGTGTTTCACTTGAAAAGTTAGTTGTTGATAGTACCTTTTCGGTCTAAATTTATTTGCTTATATAAAATAAATCATCAATCATTTGGTTTAGTATTCTATTCTGGTTCGATTACCTTAATAGTTGAATTCTTATGAGTTTGACTCAGTTTTTCATTTGAAAGATCTTTCGATCTTTTGTTTGTTAAAATATTTCCATGATACCATAGGAATCCCTCTACCTTCGCATACATTTTGTGTCAACTCTAAGTCTACCAACCCCAGTCGATAATGAAATGTTAGGTGAATTAATCTAGATGTTATAACACCCAACAAAGACCTTACAAGGCTTTATAATTTGATGAAATATTTTTCAAGTTTTTACAATATTTTATAATTCAGTGAAATATTCATGAAGATTTTACAATATCTTATAATTTAGGAAACAATTTGCTAAGATTTGCAAGACTCTATAATAGAATGAAAGATTAGCAAAAAAAACTATATATAATTATTATATTATTGATAAAATAGCCTTCATTTTTTATATATATTTAGGACAGTTTCCCATTTATTATAGATATAATTTTGGGGGTGTTCTTAAAATTACCCCTACTCTATCTGTCAGCAGGTCCAATTGTAACCGTAAATTCCTTCTCTCCTCCAACTACTGCTACTGATATTCCTCTTGCCATTATTCCCTACAACACTCTCTATTTATCCTATCTTAATCCATCCATTTGACCCTCTGGATAATCCTTTGAACACTTCTAATAAGATTTCAGACTCCGTCGTTGACATAACAATAATTTTCATGAAAAATTT
Organism: Pseudotsuga menziesii; assembly: GCA_001517045.1. Classification (NCBI taxonomy): domain Eukaryota; kingdom Viridiplantae; phylum Streptophyta; class Pinopsida; order Pinales; family Pinaceae; genus Pseudotsuga; species Pseudotsuga menziesii. The sequence continues at coordinate 224,162 of LPNX011121997.1, forward strand.
CTTGTTTGTCCATTTTATCTACATAGAGACAATGCCATGCTGTATTTATACTTCCTAGGAATACAAGAAACATATATTCCTATCTATCAATGATTTTACTTGTAAATAAACCCCTTCCCCCTTTTTATTATATAAACTCAGATCATTATCTACACCATAACAATTTATGGTCATTCAAATCAGTTTACCTCTATCAAAAATACTCTTGTACCTTCCAATAGTAATTAAACATTGTATTACTATCATAATATATGAGCCTAGACCATTAAATACACCATGATTACGATTTATGAGCATCGAAATCAATTTACCTTTATCGAACGTGCTCTTGTACCATCCAATAATTTCCTCGATTCGATGACATAAGGCATTCCCAATATGCATGTGAGAGTGGGTTATGACAATGGTTGAGGAAATCCTTTCATCATTCCTAATTTATTCATCATTTTACATTACATGAACAAAATATTGAGTGTAAAACTTCTCTTCCTTGGCTCTATACTCAATTTAATGTGAAGTGAAACCACCATGTTTAGATTGGTACCTGTGGTGTCCCCCACGTGTCTCTTTGAAAGGATTATGATGATAACTGGTGGGACTAGACAAATTCAATGTTTAAACTTATTCATACCGGTATTGGGAAGTCCTTTAGAACACTGACTATGGATTTGATCAAGAATAGTAGAATATGAATTTGAAGGTTGGAGTGGTAATTATATATTTGTGTTATGGAAAGTTGTCTTGAGGATGTACTTATTTTTGTGTTTTGTGGGATTTTTATTCAGATAGGATTGTTAAGAAAAAGAGGATGCATTTTGTGCATTATGTGGAAACATAAAACTAAGGCATTGTAAGCTATGTCAAATACTTGGACATAAGAGACAAGAAAATTTTAAGGTAGCCTTAATCTATAACCATGATATGATTCCCTAAGTATATTGGAGTGACAAATTTATTCCAAACTATGTATTGAAATGATGGCTGTAACCCAAACTCAAGAAGTCGTTTCCACTAGCAATGACCTTAAGTTCTTTTTTAGTTTTATATAGGATGAAAATACTACTTTTATTTTGAGTACGTGATTTCAAAGTCTAGGAAAAGATACTATCTATGGACTGTTGTGGGGTAGTATATTATTGTTCACAAAATTTGGGACAAGAACATAAAAATTTTAAAACTTCACTTGCTCCATTCTAAAACGAAGCTCATGCAAGAGAAACTCAATCCAACTGTCTCTAAACTTCTATTTCACATGGGGAATTCCTCCATTGTCCTCTAGAAAATGTGATCAACACTATTTCTATACAAAAAATACCATTAATAAATTATTTACACACATATTACAATCTTAATAATATTACAATGTAATACCATCTAGCAATCATAGACTCATCTAATCTAGATGCATCCTAACTATTATCACAAAGTATCTCATGCATCTCATCCACCTAAACATTCTCTTTCAGATTACTCACTAACTCTTCAAATACCTCAGTAGGTTCCTACGTGATGAACTAACCATGAGTGTAATGTTCCAGTCTAGTTTTTTTTCTATTGGGGTCTTCTCCTTCAATATTCAAATTCTTCTATACCATGTTAATATCATCCATGAGGTATCCAAGAAATTACACCCAATTATTCAGTTATCCAAAGAAAAAATCTAAATTTCCTTCTATAGTTAAACTACAAGCAACTTCAACATGCCTTCATGTTGTTAAATCTTCTAGCTCAGGGAAAATTTAAAGATCCATACTTATTTAAAAGTGTATAAACCTCCTTTAATCTTACCAATTCTTAAAATGTCAACTATAAAATATTTGGCTATATTTTTATAAAAATATTTCAATTTTGAGGATTTTATATAATTTATATGATAATTTGGCGATTTTTAGAGTAAAAAGAATATACCCCATCCAAATTGGGGGAAATAGGGATTAAAAAAATGCAAATTGTTGGATATTTTTTATTGAAAAAAACATGGAAAAATCACCCATGGGATAAATTTTACCCCTAAAATTTTCCTTGTCTTTGGTGCTCAACAAATTGAATTAATTAGAACATAATGATCTACTTCTCAAAAATTATATTGAGAAAAAAACTACATTAAGAGAAGTAAAAATTACAAGACTAGTTGGATGGTTTCATGTTTTTCAATTGTAGAGAACAGTGGAGACATGGGAGGGACAATGAAATCTCATAGAAAGGAGCAAGATCTTGGGAAATTATGTAATTCTCAGTTGAAATTGGACATGGAAAGCACCCCTGTAAGTTAATATAGGGTGTTATATACATAAGTAGAAGGCTCCATTGATTAATTTATAATAATGGCAATAGTTGGTAGTCAGTGAGATGGATATGGCATATGTGTATATTGGAAATATTTTCTACTCATTGTTTTGATAATTATTGTATTCTCATTTAAAATATGTTTTTCATTGTTGTGTTGTGTGTTGTAATCACAAAAAGGTATGTGTAGAGTTGTAGAGAATATATTTTTATTTCTAAATGATGTCCCAAATAGTTTTTAAAAAAATACAAATTTATTTTTCTATTACTCTCTTTCATATATGTTACACAGGATTAATATATGCTCACATTTAGATGTTTTCCCAATGAGAGTGATTGCATTTTTCTTGAGTTCCATGATCACAGTATTATCAACACTTTTTGGAGGTGCTTATGGTTAGACCCATTGATCCTTCCGTTAGAAGTACTGTGTCTTAATGTCATTCCTGACTACCTCATTGTCATGCTTGTATCCCTAAGTTTGGTGTTTGGGGATCCTAGGGGAATACAATTGGGTCACGTGACCCCCTACTTGTTTTCAAAATAGGTAACAATGTTTCATCTCTAAGGCACTTTCCTCCTCTTTGGGTCACCCTATGCACCCATCTTATCCCCTTTCAAGCATAGCGCCCACTCTCCTTGGTTCCTTCTTAATGATGACATCATCCTTGGTCACCAGGCGTATAGGATCATAGTGAGGGGACATTGAGTTTTTTTAGCATAGTTGTGGTTAGATGGGACATAATTTTTACTCTTTTCTCACTTCATATCTCAAAGTGAATATTTTTGTTCAGTTTTAGCTATTTTTAGCATTTTTGGGTAAACTATGGGGAAAATGCCCTAAGGTATGCACATATACTATTATTCTATGTTATTTCATGTTTATATTTTTACATTGACATTATATTGTCTTATAGGGGTAGCTATTTTGTAAAAGTGAGTTGATACGACTACAAATAAGCCTCCTCACTTAATTTGTAAATCATAACACATGGGATAAAAAAAATTATGCCCTCCTTTTTCATCTCTACTTGGGATAAATGAGGCACACTCCTTGAAGATGGTTTGTTTTTTCAAAGTAAATGTGGATGTTTTAGGTATTGCACACTTATATAGTTTCATGCATGAATGGTATGATAATACTCTTGCACATTGGATGACCCATATCTTTTATATTTGCTCATATTTTTTCTAAAGATTGTAAGTTTTCCCTTCTACTTCTAGTTGAATGATACTAATTTGGTGCATTCTTCTAACCTAAGTAAGGATTTCTTATTAATTTTTGTCATCTTGTGGATTGGACACCTCCATTATTGGAGTCTTCCATGTTGTTGCCATTATAATTCCATTTTTTCTATAATTTAGGTCTTTCTGTCATTAGTATTTAATTTTGGTGTCGTTGTATGGTAGACATGTTCTTGATTCTAGTATTTATGGGAGATAAGACGTAGTGAAGAGATACACATCCTTCGATAGACTGAAGCAGGCTTGGCCTCATAAGTTCCAAGGTATGTAGGTTGCATGAATATTTTTCATTTGATTGAATTTTACGTGAGTGTGAATTTTCTTTATTCACATTTAGTTTTATTTCATTTTCAATTTTTCAAGCACAAATCCTATCATTCCCCTTAGTGGTGTTGCAAGAACCACCCATTCTATTAACAAGTTTTCAGGACCATTCGAAGAAGGAGCCTTATAATAGCATGTGAAGAAACTAATGAAGAGATGGAAGGTAAGAAAGATGCATAATTTTTTACCTTTGAATTCCCCGTCAGAAAATCTAGGAAGAGTGGCATAAAGGCAAGTCATTTCCCCATTTTCTTTACCAATTTTTTACAGTTTGGAAAACGAAGACCCTGATGCTTTTTTATTTCAATTTGAAGTACTTTGTAGAGCCTATGGTAATTGTACTAATGATTAAAGATTGAATATGTATCCCCTTACTCTAAAATGAGCATCTCTCCGATGGTTCATGAGCCTCGATGGGAATTACATATAAACTTGGGAGGACATGAAACATGTATTCCTGAAAAGGTACCAAGATTATAGCAGGGTCAATGAAGACATATTCAAAATGACATAAGGACAAGAAAAGAGTCTGGAGGAATACATGGAACAATTTCAATATAACCTCCAAAGATCCAAACAAAGGAAACTAGGGAAGGAGACCTTGAAACACTCATAATTAAAGGAATTCTTGGAACATGTGATGTATTTAAATTACCATATGATGATATTTGTGAGTTATGTAGATGGTATTCAAGAGGAAACTTCAATACTGGTAATAATTCTAAAGAACTTCAAATCGGTAATTTATTTGAAGAATTTAATGTTGATATCAATGGTTCACTAAATTCACAATTGGGTATTTTGTAGGTTAAGGAAAAGCATAAGGAATTTGAAGAAACAAATTTCCCTCGGTGCAAGAAGCAACATCCTACAATGGATTATCCTTTGGATAGTCTTTCAATTTGTGGCATATGTGACTTGAAGCATTCAACGGATTGATTCCCCTCCTTACCTCGGATGAGATAAACATATCAAAGACATCTAGGATTTGTATCAAATTTATCACAACATTCATGGAAACCGTGGACTACATGTATGGTTCAAATCCCTCCATTTCCTTACTCTCATACTCAATCATTGAATACTCCTCCACCATGGAAGCTACTGCATCCTCAATTTTACTCTTACCTACCCTTTCCAGAAGGTTGGAATGGCCTATCTTATTATCATATGGCCACTCTCCCTCATGGTGCAACACAAATCGATTCTTCAGGATTAGCCTCACAAACGAATCTTCTACACTAGCCACATTTATCTTCTCATCAAACTCCTTGGTATCCAACATAGTTTCCTATCCAATCAACCCTCCACCCTAGCCATAATAAAGTAGTACAATATTCTTACAATGCTGAACTACAAAACTTTCCTACATTTCCCTCTTGTTCTACATCACCTACACCACTGCGAAAATATTTTGCATGGTTGGAGCAAGTCCACACAAGGTTTGAACAAATTATAGGTCCAATATTTGCATATGGATTTTCTTCTATCCGTCATGAACAAGTCAATAAGATCAACAAATTTGATGAAGGCCGGACATTAGAACCAAAAATTCAAGCATCCTTCACATCGTTAGATCTAAATATCTTATGCATTCAAGAAGATCAGTTTACTAAGGATATTCATGTTCTAACAACCATGAGAAAAAAAGGAATAAAGACAATATTGAAGTTTGGTTTCAATCTACCATTACTCTACAACATCATTCCATACTTCAGCAATTCTTGGAAGCATCATTTCAAGGGAAGTTGATCTTCCATATCCTAGCATTCATAAAGTTATATTTTTGTGTTGGGAGTATGAGCATACTTGAGTCACTTCCTCGAAAGTGGCTCCATTGGAAATATGCATACACTTTAATAATTTTATATTTCCAAGTAGAATAAGGTATGATAGAATAACAGAACAAAACCATGGGATTTTTTGAATAAGTGTGTTCTCTTCTCACACCTTATTGCGATCTGGAAGATCAAAAATTAGAAAGATAAGGAATGGGTATGATATTTTTTCTGGAAAACTTTGGAATTGTTGACTATTTGAAAAAAATACTTAAATCATTTTTGTCTTCAGTTTTCAAATTTTAATTTTTCTCTATTTGTTACAAAAAATTCCTTCCTGAAAACAAAATTACAGTTATTAGGGAAGGCGAATGAATACTCCCGGAGGAAAGGAGACAAATGATTATGGGAACCTTCAAGCTTTAAATTTGTTCAATCATCATGGTATGTGTTTAGTTTACATTTCTATATAACATAGCCATAAACATACACATGTTTTATTTCAAACATTATATCATTTTTAAAGAGTTGGAGTTGTTGCTACAAAACACTGTGTAAGACAATATAGGAACTCAATGCTTGAAATTTATGGTATGGGTGTGTGCTCTATTTAAATTTATATCATTAAAAAAATTCACACCTATTTCAGCCACTTTGTGGGAGACATATTTAATTTATTGGATTTTTGTGGCATTTTGGCTTGAATTTTTTTATTGAAACACAGTCGAGAAAATCTATTTTTGGGAGATCAAATGGAATTATTTTTCAAACATGTTTAATTTATAAGAATAAATTTAAATCTAGTTTCCAAAAAAAATTAGTTTTATAGATTGGAGATTGAACAATTTTTTTTTGTCAAAATACTAACGGGGTGTCAAGTAGGAAGCTTAGGAACAGAGACGTGACAATGAATTTTTGGATGCCATATTAGATATATCTTTAAAACCTGTTTCATTAGTATATTACCATATGAATATAGTTTACAACACAATTTTAATCTCTCAATTTCAATATCGTATGAAAATTCTATGACCAAAATATCGATTGCCTATCACAAATCAACATTCCTAAAACTCTGTTTCCTAGACTATTCATTAGACTATTTGAACCATCAATTATTATTGGATTCAAAACCTATTTATATCATATATCCATACACAAATATAATTTCTTATCCAATTTCAATCATGTCAATCCATTATCAGATGGAAAATTTATTCCTAAAACTGTAATTATTGGTCTAGTCTGGAATTCGAAAAACATCTTGTCATGCAAGATGTTACTGAGAAAATTTGTAATATCATCACATATAATTTAAACACTTGTTTCTTAGGGACATAGAAATATAAATTTACTTTCCCTTGGCTCCATAATCACTCAAATCGGACGAGGAATGAATAATTTATGATCGAAACACTGCTAGTGAGTCTAATTGGCCATCACTCTCTCACATGTATAAATTGAACTTCATTTGTTAATTTTTCCTTGGATTTGTTTTATAAGTAACTGATTGTTTTATTTTTTCATAATTCGTGGGTGAAGAGAGACCAAACACCTCTCTTCTTCCATCATCTCATGTTTTATTGCAAGCAAGTGCTAGGTTTTTGCAAGTCCTTAGAAGAAGAAGCTCAATGCATGCACGAGTGACTCTTGAATTTTTTTTCTCAATTTTCAAATGGATTGAGAAAATAAAATGGATAGATTGATGTGAAAACCATACAGAGACCTATTTTTTCAAAGTCAAGTCCCATTTCTACATTCCAAAATTCCTTTTAAGACGACATTAATCTCATCACACCCATCATACCAATTGCTTCCAAAAGAAACCTCTCAAGAATCCAATTGTGTTATGGTAGATTCATTCACCCTCCTCCTTTAAAAGCTCTAAAAAAACATTCAGTTCGAAGTCCCATTTTCCACTACTTATGTAGTTAACCTTAACCTTTTTATTTTCTATCACTACTACATCATCACTTCACATATACTTTCCACTTCTGAGTTTCATGTTGGTTCTATTTGTCACTATGATTCTTCACAATCACTTATTTTGTACTCATATTGGATGATGTGGAATTCATAAAGTTCCACCTTCCAATGGTATTGTCTCATCGACTCCAACACATCATTTGGGATCGATATTAGAGTTTTATAGTGCTTTGGGATCTGCATGAATCAATGGCATATTTCCTTGTTGTTAATCATGGGGATTCATCAATGCCTCTTGATTGATAAATATTGCAGATGACTTGACTCTAGCACATCTATTCAAACCTATCAAGATGCACTAAGGTACTTTATAGGTCACTGTAATCAAAGGTACGTTGATCCACATTGGTTAACGACATACATTAATGGTCAGTAATCCCACGATTTCTTTCCATGATCAAATTCAACACATTCATTCGCATGGTAAAAATTGTACCTTGGTTTTGTGTCATCTTAATATTATGTGATCTAATGGTTTCAATAGTCCCTTGAAGCATCATTTGTTCCAATAGTTGTGTAGTTCTTTTGCATTTTATTCCAACAGTTAGCATGCTTACATGCATCCAACACAACACAGTTCAAATCATATTCAACCTCATTTAGTTTCATCTCTCATATACATATGTTTGAGCAGCAGATTGACTTAGATTGCTCCAACATCATTCCGTCCATGCCGAACAAGGATTCCATAGAGGTAAAACTTGAGGTAAAATAGCATGAGTTTTGATTTATTAAATACTTAGGAAATTGTCATGAAGAACCATTAAGCATTATCCATTTCCGCTTATTTACCACTAGTTATTTGTCCTTAATCATTCTCATCCATGCACATCCAATTCAAGTCCTTCCCTACATCTCCTATGTCCAAGCATTAGAAAATAATTTACTATTTCCACACAAGAACCAATAGTAGGAATACAAGGAATTGTTGTTGCTTCAAGAGAACCTACAACAGAAGAAGGATATGCTGCCATACAACATAGAATACATTCAGACCATGAAGAGTAAAGAGTTAAATAAGGGGTGTATGGAAATAATGGTGGACATGGTAGTAGAGTATTTTCGAAGACATCACAACAAGTCTCTGGATTCATAATCCATACTCATCCTTATATATCTATTTTTTTATTGCTGCATCTCTAAAAGTAAAGGTATATCCAAGGAAAAATTAAGGAAACAACAGAATACATATTTCAATGTTATGTTTGTGCAATCTGAGTTTTTGGAGCAGTAATATAGAGTCATTTTTAGATCCATGCTATATTTTCAAATAAATGCATTTCCATTAAGATGATATTATTAGAGACTACATGAACATATGGTATGAGGTTTTCCATAATGTTATTTGAAGGATTGGTATGCTTTTCATTAGAGGAAATTACAATTTAAAATGGGCCTTCCAAAAATTATACAAATTCCATGTCATCATGTATTAGCCCATCAAAATTACTTAAAATTCAAAAATGGAGCACCTCTTAATCAAATTTTAATATAAATTTGGGGATAGGTATCATAAAAAAAACTACTTTGTTTGTTTGTATTTTCGACATATCTCCCTGTGTTTTTACTCAAATTTCGATCCGGAGAGCTTGTTGGATGCGAAATTACCATCATTACATTTTTTTAGGAATTTCTTGTTTTTGGGATAGCGAGGCCCATCAAAACTATGCAGAGTGGGTACTCTTGGATACGATATTTAATTCCGCAACCAAGAAGCTCTCCTGATCGAAATTTGAGTAAAAACACAGGGAGATATGTCAAAAATACGAAAAAGTAGTTTTTTCTTTTCTTCCTCCAAAATTAATAAATATTATTTTATTATTTTAACTATTATTTTATTAATTTTCCTTAGGAGGCCCATTTTGAATTGAAATTTCCTCTAATGCATGTTTAGGAACATATGGTTGAATTGAAGAAGAATAATGGGTAGTAACATTGCTTAATACATCATCCTTTTGCCTTCATTTTTAATGGCAACATTAGAGCATATTTTTTGAAACCATCTATAGCCTTGTGATAAAGGATTCATCCTTAGTGTATAGCAGCTTGTAACCAGAATGTGGTGTGAGCTACCTCATGCTCCAAAACAACAATTTAAAAGAACTTGAAAATGATCCAATGCAACATGGGGTCATGTTGTGTATTCAGTTTGGGGGATAAGTGTTTTTGGCATTCTTTGTAGAATTCACTGCTAACCACTATCTTTTAATGTAAATTCTTAAATAAATCCCACAAACATACTTGTTTTTACTCATTCACAACTATAAAAGTGCAGAATTTGATTTGAACATATCTCACAAACCGTGAACTAGTTTCTTCTGATTTTTTGATAAAAAGTGCATACATTAGAGAAAATTTGGGGTCTAAAATGGGCCTCCTAAGGAAAATAATAAAATAATAGTTAAAATAATAAAATAATAGTTATTAATTTTGGAGCAAGAATGAAAAAAACTACCTTTTGTGTTCGTATTTTCGACATATCTCCTTGTGGTTTTACACAAATTCTGAACGGGAGAGCTCGTCGGATGCGAAATTTAATTCTGCATCCAACGAGTACCCACACTGCATACTTTTGATGGACCTCGCTACCCAAAAAACAAGAAATACCTGAAAAAATGTGATGATGACATCATCATCACATTGTTTCAGGTATTACTTGTTTTTGGGGTAGTGGGGTCCATCAAAAGTATGCAGTGTGGGTACTCGTTGGATGTGAAATTAAATTTCGCATCCGATGAGCTCTCCTGCTCAGAATTTGAGTAAAAACATAGGGAGATGTCTCGAAAATACGAACACAAAAAGTAGTTTTCTTTTATGACAAATATGTCAATTCAACCATTAGGGTTGACTCATTTTCTTGAAATTCTATTGGTTCTTGAATTCCAACTCTCAAAATTTATTGTTGGCACGTTTTCTTATAAGGCCCATTTTAGACCCGAAATTTCCTCTAATGATATTATGATGAATGACTCTGGTAAGTTTCAGCCCAATCCAATGAACACTTTTCAAGAAAATGACCATTATCACCTAGAACCATTTTTCTTATATCTTGAAATCTATGCAAAAGAAAGATTTGATTTTTGGCGTGAAGAAGCACTATGTAAAGAGGAACATAATCACCAAGTTAAAAAAATAAAAATATTGCATGCTTTTCGAGAAAATGACCATCATCACCTACAACCAATTTTCATTTTTCTCGAAATTCATTATGTGGGTATCTGTGATTTTTGGTGTGTAGATTCATTGGGCTAGAAAAAACCTGCCTGCAAAATTTCAGCCAAACCCAGTTCATTGTTTGGGAGAAAATGAATTTAGAAGTTTTATGTCCTATTTGTTGAAACTTCGTTAAATTTAGCGCTCTTTTGGTGAAAATACGCTAAATTTAGTGCTCTCTTGCTGCAACTCCACTAAATTCTATGCTACATTTTCTGCTAAAGTATCTGCTAAAAGGTTGCAAATATCCTAAATTTTTCGCTAAAATATACACTAAATGGCTGAAACTCCGCTAAATTTTTTGCTAACTTCTTTGCTAAGTATTGAAACTTCACCAGAATTGCTAGAAGTCACTTGATGGCTAGATTTGAAGGAGAAATGCAACAACCACTATTTAAATAAGTTTTCAAGTATTATTTGGAAAGAAGCATCATATTCCACTAACATCATCAATGGGAAAGTATAGTGGTTTTGGTCACTATGCATGGTAAAATGAAAACAACAATTGATAGAGTCCTTCTAGTTTGGATGCTACACAGGTTTTGGGTTGCATGAGGACAAGCAAAAGTTCATTTTGGGGGAGTTATTGGGTCACAGATTTGTCCATATTTTCATCACATATCGACATATGTTGCATCTTTCATCTTCCTATTATTATCCATTTGCGGTAGCTACCTGTAAAATACCATATTACACTCATGGATGCTTTAGTGGTTAATAACGATTTGTTTCCTTTATTTTTTATGAATTGAATACTATTATGCATAATTTTACCAATGATGGTTTGTGGAGTGATTTTTAATATGAACAGTAATAGCACTCATGGTTCAAGCCTCCAAAGTTGGCATGCTAGCACATGTCCACATGGATATTCACAACATAGTTTCATTCCTAGGATTGATTGTGTAGATTTTTTATTTCTATTCATGTCCAAGTCCAACATAACAGCCTCTACCTCATGATCAAACGACCTTAACTAAAAACACATTCCAGATAAGAAGACATTGATTTGCATCTCCATTGGCGCGAAAATGGAAAAAGAATCTAAAAAATCTAAGACATGGGTTTTGTACATAATGACCACAATTACTTGACTCTCTATGAAATCACTAAACAAAGTCACAGTTTGAGATATAGAACTGGTTCTATAAACATTTAATTCCAAGATTTGCAGTTACAGGCGTGTCTCAAATTCGCATATTTGTTAAAACAGATTCCAAGTTGGGAATTTTGTTATGCATCCTTATGAAGGATTTTTATGTATAAATATGTAATTAAGCTCATGGGAGGGGGAAGAGGAGAGAAATCAACGTTATGTTGTAGAATTTGATCCAGACTCTATTGTAATAATTTTACTCTGATAATACATGCTGACAGTTTCTTAATTTTGGAGTTGTAGACCTTCATTGTGAAGACCCAACTCTTCTCAGTGGAGGAAGGGCCCTCTTCCCTAAGTAGATTGCTGTTAGTGTTAACTTTAAGTGTGGTATTGTGCATATTTTTTTATTATTTAGTTCATGCTTTCATTCATTATATTTATCATAGTGTTTTTCACGTTAATTCATTTTGATGGATTGTTGGCCAACATAGCATTTCTTTCAGTTTTATGTAGTTAGATATTGCTTCGTAAGAGTTGATTTCGTTTTTAGATTTATAGTGTGATTTTATGAATAGCTTTGAGGTTTGATTTACTTCCAAGAGGGTGTGATCTAGTTTACAAATAGTTTTGATTTCATACCAATAGATCAACAATGCCAGGTAGAAATTGTGCTTGCATAGATATTGCACGATAGCTTTGAAATAAAAGAATTCCTCGGGTTGAAAATTTATGTTTTGGTAATTTTGGTTGTTTATTTCATTAGTAAATCAATATTCCAAATAAAAATCTTGTAGTTTGATCGATAGTGACCTTCCCAAAATCATGAGTTTGTGTTCAGAATTAGCTCAAAATTCCCAAGTTTGACCAGTCGAGCTCCGCAATGGAGGGTCGAAATTTATCTTGATAATCAGGTTATATTTGGGTTAAAGATCATGTTATTTGATCCACAGTGATATTAATGGAAGGTAAAATCATGTTTTTATGCTTGGAATCAACTCGACATTGCCTGAGTCACTTCCAATTTCCACTAGTGGAGCTTCAGTGAGGAGAGTTGAAATTCCCTTGTGCTAACTAGCTTCTATTGGGTCACAATCTTGTTATTTTCTCCACTGTAGTCTACTCAAACCTCAAATCAGTGGGTATCTATTGGGAATTAGCTTGATATTTCATTGGGTAGTCTTAAGTTTAACTATTGGAGCTCTGATGGTGGTATGTTTGGTTTTGGATATAAAGTTTGTTTAATGTTTAAATTTTTTGGCCCATGAGATTTTTTAGTTAATTTTTGTTTCATCAATTGGAAAAATATTCAACGTAATTAATGCCATGTCCAATGTCGATTTTTGTCCCTAAATGTAACCTTGTTGGAATTCCAAATTTAGTGCAAACGATGCCCCATTTTGCATCGATTTTTCATCCTAAACTGCGCCAAGAGTTGCACCAAATTCGGGCCTTGAATGTGCACACCCTAGGGCCAAGATAAGTTCAACAATATTCTCTTGGTGTATAGCTTCAATTTGACTATTTTCATTGTTTTGTATTACAGTATCTATAGTAGTTCATGGACAATGTAGAACTACTATATTGGTTAGAGGGAAGTGGGTGGAAATAGCTATGACAACAAAATTTGCATATACAGTGAACGAAAGAAGAAAAAGAAACCTAAGTGAAAGGAAGAAGTTGTTTATGAATGCACAAATGCTACAACATAGATGAGAATGGTCATGTATTTGTCTATGAAGCCTTCAAAGTCATTTTTTTTGGTTTCAAATTTGCAGAAATGGTGATTAAATGTGATTCTATGATCAAGGGAAAAATTTGAAATTTAGTATGGTCATGTGGGATAGGGATGTTGGATACTTTTCTTGTTCAAATGCAAGATAGATATATATATAACCAGGGTCATAAAATTGTTTTTTTTCCAAATCCAAAACATGATATCAATATGTCAAATATATGATGAAAGCCATGCTTTTATGTTGGATATCATGTTAGTTGAAATTCTATAATTGGTGTGCTAAATTTTATTGACTATGTTGTGTATTACAGGGGCCCAACAAGTCCATGGAAATAGACCATGCCATATGTAATGAGGACACAATCATTGAACTAGGACATTAGGTACTCAAATTTTGACTTTACTTTGAAAAGATTGATTTAAAGACATTTGTGTGATACATCCATATTTTTTCACATTATTATTAAAATTTATGTTGTTTTATGAAAGTATGACATAAAATAATGAATAGAGTTGATTATGTTAGATGGATATCAGATAAAATCAAAAGCATGACTATTGAACTAGGAAAATAAAAAGATATGTATGAGGATGTGTGCCTAAAACATTTAAAACACACATAGAACAATGGGTGAAAGAGGACATGATGATTGATCCTGTAGACACAAAAAATGATTGCACTAAAGAAGAGGTTGGTAAAGACTACAGTACATGGGATGAATACTTTGATAAAAATGTTGTTTGTGGATTTTCTATATGTCATGGAAAGAAATAGTTCAAATGAAAAATTGTACAAGGACATTACATGGATGATGAGATTCCACTAGTGTTGTTCAAGGATTCTATCTTATGAGATAGGGTCTTGGGTCACTAACATACAAATGTTTAACTTGCATACATACATCAACATAGGAACATATATAAACGAAATATGATAGAAAGGATGTGTACCTTATGAACAAAGGTTGATCATATCTTTAAACCTTTATCCAAATGCATCAAAATCTCTAAGGTCCTCAACACTTGCGAAAGAGATTTATTCCTTGCCACAGAGATCTTAGTTTTTATATAAATATGAATGAAACATTACAATTGCATATAATGGTAAATGAAAATGTATTCCATAAATAATAATAATAAGAACATCAAAAGACAAAGTTTGTAAGAAAATCGCTCTTTATTCATAAGTAACATGGATTGATACAACCTCTCCTTGACACAAGCGTCCTCTGTTGACCAGGAACTGATTTTCCTTGATACAATATCCAATGTATTCCTTCAGCATAACCTTGATCTGCTAACTTGCTTCCCCCATACTCTACCCCTCCCCTCTATTTATACTTGGTGATTAGGGGGAGTTACTAGGCCTGGGATCGTTAGAGAGGTTGGGGAAGTTCTAACTTTGAACCCAATTGTTCTTGACTAATCATGTTCTTTTTTTAAATTTTGACTTAATGTAACATTGAGTGCATATACTAGCATCTCATGAATCAACCAATAATTCTTTGAAGGAAACATGTGATTACAACCTTTGATCATCTAACTGCGGTTTGTGAATGGAGCTCCTACAAATGACCCACGACTAGCAATGAGGATACTTTCGAGTGCAAGAAAAAGTCATTTAAAAACATAGGCAAGGATGAAGGAAGTAATGTATATCAAGTCATCTATTCATATATATATTTTAGGTAACTTAAATTCATAAGTAATTTTGTCTACCAACGTGCTCAGTGTAAGTACTGGGTTGGAGAAGTGTTGTTTAACCGTATAACAGATTCTCCATAATGTATAAGGTCAGAGGGAAGAGATGGATGAAATACATTACAAATATTTTATCTTTTAGAAACTCAAGTATCAAGTTCACGGAGAGGGACTTGAAACAGACAGATGAAAATCATGTACAAAATCATTACTGAGGATTCCATGTTCCATAAGTGGAACACAAGCTCCTTTACAATATTTGATTACATCATATAGTACAAGCCACAAGGCCACATCTATTTTACAATGGTGGATCAAATCGAAAATAGTACAATGATGAGTATTCAAAAGATGGAAATAGTGTCACAGAGCATAGTAGAATCTTGCCCAACCTAGGTTATAGAAATTGTAACCCAAGTTCTTCATCCAAATCCATATAAACTAGTACAATTCCTACAATGTGAAAATGTGAGCTGAATTCAAACATGGAAGGAATCCATTAAAATTTTAGTGAATGATTGATGTTGACAGCTGGTGCAAAGGAGTCCACCGATATGAGCAATGAATCATAAGGTACCATCTTCATTACACTAGGTCTTCTTCTTCATGAGGTACTGATCGGAAGTTGTAGTATGAAGAAGAAGGAAATGAATCCTTCAATAGATCACAATAATAACTGGAAGACTAGATAAGGGAAGGTAGACACTATGCAATCTTACAAATGAAAATCATAGGAATCACGGTCCCCAAACAAAGGTAAATATCCTTGAACAATGAGAATGACACAGAGATAACCCAATAATTATTAAACTTTTAAATGGCACAAATAGACTTATCTGTCATGTAGGAGACATGAACATATTCCCCATGTATAAAGGAAAAGTGGAGTAATAAGTCGAAGTGATAGCTAAAATTAGAAGTGAAAAACTGAGACACGTGTATCGGAAGGTTCAAAAAAGTGCTTTGTTCAAGGATGACATGCTACCAATATACTTATAACCCAAAGAGTGAAATTATTCCTTTCCTTTCTTGTTAATTTTTAATGAGTACAATAAAGTTAATTCGATTCTTTCTTTATTTTTTACAAGCCTAAAGAGAAGAGAGAATAATGCTTCAGAGGTCACTGATATGTAGATTTTACGAGCATGAATTAGTAAATGCTTGTTGGTTCTTTCAAAGTTTTGAGAGTCTAAAAACTCCAAGGAAGAATATAGGGGGGTTCTTTGTCATAAATTGAGTCTCATGAGTATGAAGAAGTGTAAAACAATACAAAGGAGAAATCTCTTAGATTCCGAACAACTATGGTACACCTTTTCTATACTTAGTTGGAAAGGTACATAAAAGGTGTAAACTATCACCCAATTGATGCTCCTTCAAAACAAAGCACATACCCTTAGTTTAATGAGTATGAAGGAAGGGAAGATCACTCGAAAAGTTACACTTATTTATGAGAATGCTATTAACAACATAAACTCAATGCTTTGTTCTAGGGTTTAGCGAGCATGACAAAGACACAAAGAACGATCGAAATATTTTTCATGTTTAGGTCCAGAGCACGAAATAAAAAAATAACCTATAACAGGTTCCTTTTCCATAAGTTTAGTCCTCCAGGTCTGGAGAAGGGATAAACCGATGCGTGAAGATAATCTTCTAGATTTTGAAGAAAATAGAGTATTTCTTTTCTGTAAGTAAGCCAAATAGTCCAAAAAAGGGTTAAACTATCACCGATGTGGATGATAATAACTTACTTTAACGATTATGAAAGAACAAGTAACTTGACAATCCAGTAAATATTAAGGAGTTTGACCAAGCATTAACTATAACTCCATAAAGGTGGGATCCTTATTATCAAGGGTAGCTTTGTCAAAGATGAAAAATGAGGTCCATTTTGGTATAAAAATCACTACAAAGCCTCCCGTAACCTAACACAACTGTGGCATGGGTACCAGAAAGACAATAAAATGTTCTAACTAGGGTTACCCATGTAAAGTAGGCCCTAACCACAGAATAAAAACGATGTTTGCAAAGTATGGAGTGGTCATACATTGTAGTCCATGGATGAAAAGAGATCCTAAGGTTGAGCAAGGGATGAGGTATAAGTCCAATGTATGTTGCAGGGACTAGAATCTACCCTAAATGCAAAGGAAATCATATTTTGGATCATTCAAGACATGTAACAGTTAGGTAAAAATACATGGTATTAGTTCATATAATATATAAAAATGTTATTAACTATACAAAAGTGGGTAAAAATTGCATTTTTTTACTATAAATAGTTGAAAATCAAATTAAAACATACCATTTGAGTTTTTTACAAAATTTATCCCATTTTACCTCTCTACTTTGATTGAACAATGTGGACAATCCGGTGGATGATTTTCATTTCCATGAAGTGCAGGTAAATCCTATATCCCCCTCCTTGAATTTAAATCTTTCAATTGTTAAATTCCATGGTGAATTTTTGGTTTTAGGCCTTCCCTAAAGGCACCACGTTGTAACCATGGGTATCCTTCTTTGGAACCACAGTTTCACATTATAACTACGGGTTGACAGTAGGGAAACCCATGAATGAATTGCACGGTTCACAATAAACACTCAAGGTTACTGCGTAATGTTGATTTTTATGAAAATATAATGGTAAAAACGTGTTTTGGGCAAGTCACCATGGTTTTGGAGTGGCAATAAAGAGAACATGAGGGCATGGATCATCAAGAAATAGGTAACCCCATGACTTTGAATGAATTGTGAAGGTGTGTGTTTCTTAAAATTTACCGCACGTCAAACATGCATGCACAAGTTCATTTGCTTGAGACATTAGTGAGATTATGGTATCATGATCTCGGTTTATTTGAAATCCAAGAGTAAACCTTGGAAATTACAGTAGAGGACATATATTTCATCATTATTTTTTCACATTGGATAGCACCGATGAACATGGAGGGTATCGGTCAACGGGGTGACCCTCTTAGTGTTCAATACTACATTAACACATATTTCGTACTAGGGACTCAAAAATTAGGGATCCAAATCCCAATTGGATAGATCACTATACTTCCTTTGAAATTTATAGTGATCACCATTGGAATAGTAGCAGGACCATCCGCTTTATGTTTATCTACACCGATACACATGCACATAGCAATAGAGTGCCTATGAGGAGTGTTATATGATTGGTGTTTGGGACTAGTACCAATCACGAAGAGACAACTCTGTGATTTCAAGTGAGGAAGGAAGAATAATTTCGGGTACACAAGCATACTAGTATAATTCTTCTTCAAGAGGATTCTTTCCCTCAGTCCTGCAATGACACTGCCACCATTCCCACCCCGTGAGCCTAGACTCACGTAGTGGGGTGACATATTTGTTTGATAGGGTGGTGGAGGTGGAGTCGAGAGTGGATATGATGATGAATTCTACTCCTAGAAGAGAATATAGGTTCCTATATTTGATCAGTTTCCATATGCAGGTTTGTACTTCAGAGGCGATTTGGAGCTCATCCTCCCTCTTGGAGGAACATGGGAAGACATGGGTATGAGGTTTTAGTTTTTTTTTTAATATTTATTTTTTATGTAATTTTGTTCATAAATTTATCTATATACATATGTACTCGAGTTTGACATTTTTTTAATGGTATGCAGATATAGGACCAACCCAGCATGACAGACACACTAGGACCTTCATTTGATAGGTAGATATTGGAGGTAATGAATATATGCTTCATGTAGTAGAGGGGAAGATGGACAGGCTTACCCATGATGTACCCACTATGAGCATAGAGAGGATTCCAATGGTGATGTAGCTGCTAGTTATTGGATTTCCTCCATCCTGGTTATGCCTTCTACAAAGGGTAACCTAGGCTGTATTTTTCTATCAGGAGGCTGTAGAGGTAGCTGCAGTCAGGGAGGATGAGGAGCACCCCTAGATCTAGGAATATTATTGATTTCAATCATGTTTTGTATTTTGGATATTATGATAGGATCTTTGAATCAAAATCAATGTATATGGACATATTTTACACACACACCCACACACACACACACACACACACACACACACATATACCTAGTTATTTACATGTGTTCCAAATGTATCTATGTAATTTAATTTTATAATATATGTGACAAATGTCAATCTAGTATGTAGTTCACAAATGAATCAATGATTGTATTTTGATTCTTTGAAATGTGATTATATGAAATGTGTTCAAAATTCCTTTCAAGTAACCTAATTCTTAAAAAGTAATGTAATAAAGTAAGGTGTCTCACTTGGTAAATTCCATTAAGATGAGAGACAACTAAATGGGATTCAATCCTGACTTCCAAGAAGGTGATACCACGTGAAGTAATGTCTCATAGAAGCTCAATTACTTCACTAGAATCAGTTACATTATTAGTCACATGACCTAGGCATGCGCCACCTCACGCAATCAGTTATCCAATGGGTGCATAGATAAACCAGGAAGCTAAAGCATGATTGCAAGTGTGACAAATAGAGATATCAACGAAACCTACGACCCAATATGAAGAAATACGAAACAAAAGAAGAATATGTAAGAAACAATAACTAGTAACCACTATTGTACACAAATATAAAAAAATAATACAAGAAAAAGCATCGTGCCTAGGCATAAAACTTTTTTTAGGTAGAGTCAATTTTGGGGCTTCGAAAGCTTATTTCCATCGCAATCAATAAAATTGTACGCTCCCTTCTTTAATACTTTAGAAATGACATACAGGCCCAACTAAATGGATTTAAATTTACTTTCCCATGGGGGTTTCTTTTCTTGATCCCAGAGCAAGACAGGTTCTCCTTCCCAGAAAACCCTAGGTTTTACGGATTTATCATACTGGTTCTTGACCTGGTTCTTATGTTCCTCATTTTCCATGAGCGTATCTTTGTGTTTCTCATCTAGTTTCTCTAAATGCAACAAATTTTCTTCAAGATCCATAATGTCAAGGATTACATGGATGGAAATATTCAACAGAGGTATCTCGAGCTCAACTGGAGTGAGTGCTTCCACCTCGTGAACAAGATGGAAAGGTGAGACTCCTATGATAGTATTGGCATTGGTCTGGTATGCACAAAGTGTTGGATACTAAAAATGATGTTCCAATTTTACCTACTCATGTTTATCGTGTGCTTGATAATGGTTTTCAAGGTATTATTGACTTCCTCTACTTTTCCATTCAACTTATGGTAGAAGGAATATGATTGATATTTCCTAAACCATAAAATTGTGGTCAATTCGGTCATCATGTTGTTCTAGAAGTGACTGCCATAGTCAGTGATGATCTCCTTCGGGATTCAAAACCTAGAAATAATTTGGTTGAGGATGAAATATGTCGTTGTCTCACCATTGATATTAAATGATAGCATTGCCTCTTCCCACTTCGTAAAGTATTCTACAATAATAATGATATAATTTTGCTCCCCATCAGACACTGGACTGCACATCATGAAATAAACCCCACACCTGGTGAAGGGCCCTACTACGATTATGGGAAAAAATGGAGCACACTGTGAACACATTTTCTTGATCTAAAACTGACACGAATGACATCGTTTCACAACATCCACATAATCTAAAAGATGGTGGGCCACAAATAATCGACACATAGAATCTCCTGGGTCATTTCCAACCCATATAAATCACCCCCTCATGCTCTGCTGTGAGAATCATTCATGACATGCTCATCCTCCTCGAGGGTGAGGCACCAAAGAAAAATGTATTCTACCGCTCTTTACATAGCGTATCAATGATGATGAGTTATTTCTTTGCATTCACACTTATTTTGGGTCGATCTTTCTGCAAGAAGGTTTCAAGACACTTCAAATTCTAAACATACACAAGGATATCTCAATATGAGGGATCCGAAGTCAAATTAATAAGAGTTACTCATCTAGGAATGACTCATCTTCTACAACTATAGTTTCTTCTTTCTGAAATTCTGAAATCAATTTTTAAAATGTTAAGGAATTTTTGGACCTAGAAGACAAGAAATCCAAGTCAAACTCTTGGAGAATGATGATCCATTTATTGAATTCCCCCCATTATTCGTGGGGAGAAAACATATTGGAAAATATTTACATCTGCAAATACTATTGTTTTCCTCAGTAAAATATAGTGTCTCAACCTATGGATGACATAAATTACCGCCAAATCCAGTTTCTCAATGTTAGAGTATCTTGCTTCAGGACCTACTAAGGTGCGACTATGATAGTAGACAATGTGCTCCTGGAACTCGTCATTTTTCAGAACCAACAACACTCTTGTCATTGACTCAGATGTGTCTAGATACAATATAAAATATCTTGTATAGTCTAGTGGATGCAAGAGTGGAGCTGATAGTAGAGATTTATTCAATGCCTCAAATGATTGTTGCACAGATTAATCCCATAGGAATGGGGTGTCTTTCTTAAGCAAGTGCATTAAACCCTTTGTGATATTAGCATACTTGACTATAAATCATCGTATAAATTTGAACTTCCCCTGTAGACTTTGTAACTTCCTGATAGATCAAGGAGGAAAATTTACAATCACCTTCGCTTTTAATGGATCCACTCATATACCTTTATTCAAAACTATGAGTCCAAGTAACCATATCGACTCGACATAGAATAAACACTTATGGGGATTTAAGTGGATCTTATAATTCCTGCATCGTTCAAAAATAAAACAAAGATGATCTGGATGGTTCTTCCTCTTTTGAGAATGGGCATACCGATCCTCTAAGTATGGTTCGACAATATGCTTAATGTCATGGAAGGAAAAGTTGATTTCCCATTGAAAGGTAGATTCAACATTTTTTAAACCAAAGGGAATCTTCTTTTATGCAAAAGTACCCGAAGGAAAAATGAAGGTCATTTTGTGTTGTTCTTTCGGTTCTATTTGAATTTGATTATTCCTTGAAAAATCATTTATGAAGGAAAACACCTCACTACCCACACATGCATCAATGATTTGATCAATGAAAGGGGTGGGGTAGTTGTCCTTATGAAAAGCCTTATTAAGATCACGAAAGTTCATACATATGCGTATGGTCCCTTGTTTTTTATCTACTAGAACAATATTGGATACCCATTCTGTTACAGAGATCAGATAGATAAATACAAATTTCAAAAGTTTTTCCACCTCAACCTTGACGATTACCACTTTTCGTGGATTTAAAGATATGATCTTCTGTTGAACATGTTTTACATTAGGATAGGTTTGGATTTCATGCTCTACAATTGATGGATAAATTCCTAGCATATCCTCATATGACCAGAAAAAAACGTCACATAATTCCTTAAATAAAGAAGTATAAATGGAAATATCTTCCAGACAACAGTTTGCACCATTATGTACATTTTCCACAACATACGGTTTAATAGAGATATTGATGAGGATCATGGTGGAGATGGGTTCCATATTCCCCTTAGAAAATATCCCCTCCTTAAGAAAAGGATTAACGAGCATATAAACACCTTCTGCTAGTCTCACTTGGATCTCTAAGTTTTTTTTTATCTTACTTAGTTCTAGAAGGAAGAAAGGCTTGTGATGGAGGTCCTCACAAAGTTTCTAAGGTCCACACATGGATTCCAAAATGGATTTGTTAGATGGAAAAACAATATCTAGAAAATTGTAGGAATATGTCGAGTTCTCTTCCTAGGCAGGAAAATAGGCTGAACCTGACTCTTCTGAGATTGGAGAAGTCATGATGGAACTAGCAACAACATCAAATATAGCTTGGTAACATACTTCTATTGATAGGGGAACTTGTTGCTCTTCTCATGAAGGGAGTACCCAGGGGTCAGTTCTATCCACAACCTTATAGATAGACTTCCAAACACTTGTTGAACCTAAGTAATTTACAGAAAAATTCCCATCAACGATGTATACATTCCAGCTCCCAAACCTTCATTAGTCGATTTAGAATGATCAATCAAAAGCACTATAGAATTAGTGGTCTCTAAATGACCCTTCTGAGTATAAATCAGCTGGTCAATTGTAACCAACTTCCCTTCATGCAGAAATACTAAGACTCGGAAGACAGACAAATGAATAACAAATATGGCATATGTCCAGCTTATCCCTAGAAGTAGATTATAGTCCTAGGGAGAGTCAACCACTTTCTTTTCAATAGGGACTTCTTTCCCTACCAACTTTATTTCAAAATATGGAATGATAACTTGAGGATGGAAGGACCTTCCATCGAAAGCAATAAGAAAAGTGTTCGATGGGACCAACTCAAGGTATCCCAATGATTTTGAACAAGAGATCGACATGAAACATGCCGAATCACCATCATCAATAATTGTTCATCCAATGGTTTTTTCACCATGGAAAACATATATATAAAAGGCCACATGATATGGAAAATGCATTTTAACCTCAGAAAGAGTATACTTGGACAACATGTTCACTGAGTCCATATTTCCTATAGATGCTAAGAGTGCATCACTCTGTGAAGAGCAGCTCTGTAGCACTTCTAAATCCGAAATTCAACAAGGTGTTTGTAATAGGTATTAGACGACATAGTAGTTAGAAGCAACCCTTGCATTGAGATTATGCAATGTCTTCTTAAAGACACCTTTAGGTATCTTAGGAATAGGTTCAACCGATTTTTCAATAGTATGTAGGGCTGAAGGTTCGGTAGCAGACTTATATTTTTGTCGAGCTTCCAATTCATATTTTTTATTTTTTGTATATAAAAAAGTACTAGATCAGAACATGTTAATATAAGAATGATTAGTAGGAGAACCTAGGGTTCCCCTGACATCTTTTGAACTAGAAGTTGCATTCTATCCTTGGGGAAATGGATCCTTTAGGACGGACAGTTCTTATTGCTTTAACAAATTATGTTCTTAATCTATCAAGGGGAATTGGTAAGTTAGATGTTCACCTTGGCACAAATTGTAGGGAAATTTTCCCTTCTTCTTCTCTTTCTTACCCCCCTCATCATTGTTTGTCGGATTTTATTTATTTTGTGTCCGCTCACTCTTCTTCCCCTTTCTCTTTTTTCCACTGGGCTACTGAGTTCCATTTTCAGAAGACTGTGATGAATACACATTATCATTATGAGGTGCAGGAGTGATTGCCTTGGCTGCGTCCGTTGTAGATTGTTTCACTGACATCTCATGGATCTTCTTAGCCAGTCATTCTATAGTGGATGTTCTTACTACACCAAAGACAACATCGACATGGGGTCTAGGAATGGGTTTTCTAGGTCATTAGTAGACCTCAACGCCTTAGGGATAATTTCATAAAGAATCTCATATTAAGCATAGATCAAATCTAGCTTTTGGGCCCTGAGAATGGATTCTTCTTTCGTGGTAACTCCCGATGTGGAAACATCTTTCAAAACATAAGGCTGCAATGATTTCAAAAACCATTCAAATAAGAACTCGATAGGAATATTGTATTTGATAAGCCTCTTTATCATTCTCCACTGCTTAATATGACTAGATATGTGAGCGGCCTTGCTTTTTTTTAAAGTCAACAACAATTCTATGACGTCATCATACTGGATAGGAAGTTGAAAATGGTTCAAAAAATGGTTTCTAAGTCAAGGAAACTATCATTAGAGGAAATTTCAGCTCAAAATGGGCCTTTTAACCATAATTCAAATTCCATTTCATCATGTATTACCCAATTAAATTGAGTTAGATTTAAAATACAGTATAGGTCTTAAACATTTTTTTAATATACATTTGGGCATAGCTATCATAAAAAAACTACTTTTTTTGTTCGTATTTTCGACATATATCCCTATGTTATTACTCAAATTTGGATTGGGAGATCTCGTTGGATGCGAAATTAAATTTTTCATCCAACGAGTACCCACTCAGAATAATTTTGATGGACCCCTCTACCCCAAAAATAAGAAATACCTGAAAAATGTGAAAACAGGAAATACCTGAAAAAATGTGATGATGACATCATCATCATGTGTTTTGAGGTATTTCTTGTTTTTTGGGTAGTGAGGTCCATCAAACGTATGTTGAGTGGGTACTCGTTGGATGTAGAATTTAATTTTGCATCCAACTATCTCTCCCTATTGAAATTTGAGTAAAAGCATAGGGAGATATGTCGAAAATACGAACAAAAAAGTATTTTTTTTCTTTTCTTCCTCCAAAATTAATAAATATTATTCTATTATTTTTCTTAGGAGGCCCATTTTGAGTTGAAATTTATTCTATTGCGTATGCAGCTGAAGAGAGTTTAGTGTACCACTTTTTCACTACACTAGTGAATGTTGCTTGAAATAGCCTCAACTGAATTGAATCATCTTTTAGTGAGTTGGAAGAGTACCATAGATGGAAAGTTGTGATATGAGCACATGGATCCTCACCAGTCTTCTCTTAAAAATTTGGGATGTCTGAAGGTAATTTCATGGGAAGATGTGGCCATGTTGTATTATGGCATACAAGATCGTTCATTAGTTTCAATAAATATGGAAAGTTTAAAGTTTCCATAAAGGGAAGTTTTGGCCTAGTTGGAGTTTTGTATTGCAGAGTTTGAGGTGAGAAATTAGTTGCCCTAGATATCCCAAAAAAGGGGTTTCCCCCATCTATCAACTGTGATGTATTAGCACCACCTTGAAAGGGGTTCCACCGAAATTATAAAGGATTACTAACCTATGGTGTGTGATAAATTGTTCATCTAGTTCTAGCCATAACCGATGTTGTAAAAGTAGGAGCTAGAATTCCCCCACTGAACAATGAGAAGGGATATCTCCCAAACGGAATAACTAACACTTGACTATAGGTATTAAAATTAAATACTATAAAATGATTTTGGTTCCGAGAAGACACACCAACATAAGTAGGTGATGTTCCTACATAAGGTGAAGATGTAGGAATGCGATCCCCATTCCACAAAAATAATTTAAAAGAAGAGGTGGAACAACTCGGGCCACTCTGAGTATTTTGCAAGAAGGGGGAAGAAGTAAAAGGTGCACTAGGAATCCTAGTGACCATCCCACTAAACTGACCGATAATGTTTGAAGGTGTTGAGGGACTAACGACTCGAGCACTTCGAGAGAGTGGATTTGAAAATTTCAATGACATTGCATGTGCAAATGAAGTATTAGGTCCTAGATCACTCACCGGTGGAGGAGAGACTCCACAATCTATCATGGATGAAATCAGGGAAGACATACCTAAACTCAAAGGAACACCAGAGTTGGATGAACTAAAAGTATGGACTTTGAATAACATAGGGTCACTTAAATCTGTAAGAGGTGTAGTATAATTTCTTGGAAACTTGTCAGCTTTTACATCTTCTATCTCTATTGGTTCAACTTATTCCTAATTATATCTAAGTTTTTTTTCACCCAGAACTTCACCAACATCTGTTGGTTCAAAAGAACTATCTGTATCTAGGATCCACCTTTGAGGTGATGCTGGAGGTTCCATTGTGTAAAGTGGAGGAAGGTTTTGTAACCTTATAGACCTACGAGGAATTTGATCCTTCACAACTAAAAATTTAGATCACACACCTAAAAGTTAAAACTAAATGAAAAAAAAATAGAGGGCACACTAAAAACATATCCTAAGTATCATAGACATAAGGAGGCGATAGATAAACCTTCCAATGGAAATTCTGGGATGATTAGGTATTATAACAAACCAATGAATATCAGAGAGTAGTTACTTGGTGTATCGTGATGAGTTTACTAGGTGCAAGTGTTGGAATCCCCAACCACCCTACCAAATTATCAACCAAGGTTACCTTTGAAGTCTACCATAAGTGCAATGGAAATAACCTTTCGCTGCCACCCATGTAAGAACCTAAATTCTAAACACTAAAGCTACCAAATTCACAACGAGATTCCGATGGAATAGTCGCTATCCTGACTGATGTGCATGGGAAGGGTAGCTAAGCCCAAAATTATAACAACACTAACACCTCATGGGGCAAAAAAGGTGGTACTGTAAGAACCCACATACACACAAAAATCATGGTTTATGCTCGAATGAGGTATTGGAGGGTTATCTCCGCAACTAAGCTCCAGGGATGATTTTAAGGAACCATAATTATTTAAAAGTGTATGTGAATCTTACCAATTCTTAAAATGCCAACTATAAAATGTTTGGCGATATTTTTCAAAAAATATTTTAATTTCCAAGGATTTTATATCGTTTATAGAATAATTTGGCGATTTTTAGGGTGAAACAAGTTTACCCCGTCAAAATTGGGCCAAACAGGGCTTCAAAAAATGCAAAATGGTGAATCTTTTTTTTGGAGAAAACCCCCTAAAAATAGCCCATGGGCTAAATTTCACCCCTAAAATTATCCCTGCTAAGCTCTCAATTGGCCTCGTGCTTGACTCCTCTCTTAGAGGAGCTTTCTGGTTGATCCCTTATAAACTTGGGTTTACCTAATGATTGGCCACTAAGTTTGAGCTCAAAATTCACTTGGATAGTTAAAAAGTTCCCTAATCCAATAACCTAGCTTAATCTAATTGATGATAGAACCTAAAAAAAATGTTGCTAATAAATTTTATATTATACATTATTTTTAAGGATTATATTACTCAAAGTGGAGAAAGTGAGAATCAAAGATGTTTTGACTCCACATTGAAAGAAAATATGATGTAAATTTAAAAAACAAATGGTATTAATAATTTTTTTCCCTTTTCTTTTATGAAACAAATGAAAATTTTAAACAACTTGAAAACAAAAGAATTTTTAGATTTTTTTATCTTTTAAAATAATCGAAAAACAAGAATGCATGGAGCCTAAGCTATGGCTAACCATGCAACTAAAACTTCCATGTTTGTTTTTTTATCAAAAAATCAAAATTTGATGCAATTAAATGCAACTAAGTAAGATAAGCTAACTTGAACATGCATAAATGCAAGTAATAACATTCATATCTTTAAAATAACAATCTTTACAAAGCACTGTAAATATGACTCAAACCCTACTTGGACTAAACTACCGACTTGAAAATATCAGTAGATCAAAATATAGTAAAAGTGACATAACTAGACCACTTCCAAATCAATCAGATGCAGACCAGTGTACTAGAAGTACTGACAGAGACTAGCAACGTAAAAAGACACATGCACTTGAACCAAAGAGGCCAAGAAGGAATACCTAAACTACTTACACACATAGATTCAAACCTAACATAGATTCAAATCTAACTCACCCAATAAGGAACATGTACAACAAGCATGAAAGAAATGCACTTTGTAACAACAAATCCTAATAAAGGAAAGAACCCTATAGGTGTTAGAGAAGAAAAAGTGTATAGAACACAAAAAAACCTAGCAGATTGGACGTACTCTACAGGAAACCACAACTGTTATTAAAGCATCCCGTGAATGACCCACAACAGTCACCAAATCAACCCACGATTACAACCTGCCAACCGTGATTGTATACAAAGAAACTCGAGATTACAACAAAAGTTATTGAAAGAAAAAATATTAGCCTAGGGATCCTATGTAGAAAACAAGACTTACTGAATGAAAAGTATAAGAAAACAAATATAGAAACAGAAAGATAAAACATCGACTATAAATTCTATTGGAACAGACCCAAAACAAGATAAACTCCCCAATGGAGTCACCAATTCTACTGTTGAGGGATTCTACCTTATGACACAGTGTTTGGGTTCACCAACATACAATTGTTTAACTTGCAGAAAAATGGCAACACATGAACATTTATAAAGGAAATAAGATATAATGGATGTGTACCTTATGAACTGAGGTTGATCGTATCTTTAAAATGATTCTCCAAATGCTCCAGAAGCTCTAAGGTCCTCAACCGTTGCAAAAGGGATTTTTTCCTTGCCACAGAGATCTTAGTTGTTATATAAAGATGAATGAAACATTGCAGTTGCATATAAAGGTAAATGAAAATGTATTTCATAAATCATAACACATAAGAACATCGATAGACAAATTGTGGAAGAAAATCACTCTTTATTCATAAGAAAGAGGGACTGATACAACCTATGTCTAAGACAAGCCTCCTCTCCTGACCAAGAACTAAGTTCTCTTTCTCTAATATCCAAGGTATTCCTCCAGTATAACCTTGATCTTCTAAATTGCTTCCCCCATACTCTATCCCTCCCCTCTATTTATACTTGGTGATCATGGGCAGTTACGAGGCCTGGGATTGTTAGGGAGGTTGGGGAAGTTGTAACTTTCAACCCAACTATCCATGACTAATCATGTTTTTATTTTTTAAATTTTGTCTTAATGTAACCGTAGGTGCATATACTAGCATCTCATGAATGGATCACAACTCCTATGAAGGAAACTTGCGATTGCAACCTTTGATCATCTAACCACGGTTTGCAAATGGTGCTACATTTGAATGACCCACAACTTCCAATGAGGATAATCGTGAATGAAAGACAAAGTCATTAAAAATATAGGCAAGGCTAAATGAAGTAATGTACACCAAGTCATATCTTCATCTATAAATTTTAGGAAACTTCAATCCATAAGTCCTTTTGTGTACCAATTTTCTCAGTGTCAGTACTCAGACGAAGAAGCGTTGTTTCACCGTATAAAAACTAGGTAGTATTCTTACTACAATTGAGTCAAATACCATAAGAGTTGTGGTAAGTAATTTTCCAATTTGATATAAATAATATGTATAAATATTTTAAACATCATTTTACAATATTTAAATGAATTTTTTTGACCTAATTAATACGTGCATGATAAAGTTCATGGTTTAAAGTTTCTTGGCGCACCAGCCTCTTGTATAGAGGGTGATTATTATACATTCAACAAAAATGTGTGCACATATACCAGCTTGAAATATGAGGAATTTATGAAAACTAATAACACTAGAACACGAATTGGGTTAAAGATGCATAATTTGCATAAAGACAAGGGGAAGGTAGACTACATACTTTGTGAGAATGTATGTGATGGAGATAATGAATTTCCCCATAATTTGAGATCAATTTCCCAAGATACATTTGATCATCGACTATATTGTGCTTGTCCTAGTAATCAACAACTACCTAGAATGTACAAGGTGTTTCAATTTTGGGGATACAACTACAATTTATGGAGCGAATCTATGCTTCTTTATTGTCTAAAATGTACATGTAGGATATAAACATAGAAACAATTCACAACAAACCACTAGGAGATTAATTCTAGAATATAGTCTGTCATATTACACTGGTGAATGGAAAGGCTAACAGAATATAAGGCTTCGATGTTAACATATGGTTTAAATTTGAATATGTATACACATAGTCTTCAACTTCAAAATGAAAAATAAATGAATAGAGGTAACCTTATGTATATAGATGGACATGCATATACACACACAAATATTAGAATATTTATAAATAGTAGTAAGAGAAGGTGCCCTACTATAAGACTGAATTGTCAATTTGTCAAGGTTATAAACGATAAAGATAGATATATGGAAAGATATGTTGATAGATTGATAATGGTCAAGGATATTATGGACCTTAACATTGGGGATGAGTTATTGATTGATTACCCTTTCTTAAAAAGCACTCTAACATGAAATAAAAGGGAATAACAAGGTCTCTTGAAGGATGTTATTAAGGGAAAACAAATGTAGTTAGGAATTTTTCACCTTCTACAGACAGAAGTTGTTCCTTTGGTCTGAATGGTTCATATCCAGAAAAAATGGTTCACAACAAGGCTAGAAGACTTTCTCTAGAAGCTATAAACACCCGGAATACAATCTTTGATGGAGTGATGTGATTCTTCTCTTATGACAAAAGGTGTCCAAGGAAATACCTGCATAAACACATCAAACACACAAGAGATCAAAGATACCAAAACATCATTTATAGATCTATGCCAGTGAACAAGAAATCTGACTATAACATGCAAGATTACAACATAACAAGTATATGGGAAATGAACCAACTTTGAATTAATAAAATGAAGAAAGAGTTTAGAACCTATGCCTTAGCATTGATATTCTCTTTCACAAGGCCAACAATTTCTCTCTGATAGATCCAAATTTCTCCCTCAATCTCTCTTGAATGACTTAGCCCAAAATATCTAAGGAACAACATAACATTACTCTCTCCTCAACCATGGATATTGAGCCTACTTTCACATGCTTCGAATGGATAAGGATGGTTGAGAAATTGGTGGGTGATATGGCTAGGATATCCTACAAGGATGGATCTCAAGCGCAACTGACCCTAGAGATTAGGGATAAGCGTGCCACAAAGCCTTCTTTTGAAAAGCTTCATGAGAACCTCTCTTTTTCACCTTTTACCAAGGGCACCGCTCCTTGCTCACCATGACATAGTGGTTCTAGGAAGAACCACACATTTATTAAAGGATAAAGGTGGTGCCACCACTTATTTCCAACATAATATAGGAGGTGCTGAAGAAGGTACCGCTTTTTTACTAAAGGGTAGAAGCAATGCTGGATTTTCATATACAAATTTGATGTCTTGACCAATGTTCTGAATTCACAATTTGGGATTGAGGGAAAAACTAAAGTTTGGGATCTTATCATATGGTGATGACAAGATTTAGGTATAACAGAATACCCCACAAAGCATGAGGCTAGAGGGATACAATAGGTGAGATATTTGGAAGATCAAGTTATCACTTCGAGGCAAGAATCAGCTTGATAAGAGATAATCAACCAGGCATTTACAATTTATTAATACTTTTGACTCATGAGAAAATGTGTCTTCATCATCAGTGGAGACCAATACAAGGTATATCCATGAGAGAGATAAACAAACATGGCTACTAGAATACAACGTAGATCCATGTGATAGAGGACTCAAACTTGGACATAAGTACCAGACATACAATGTAGATCTATGTCATACATATGCAAATTTGAGCATAGCCATGACCATACAAATGTGGATCCATGCTGACACTTCATACAAAATACTCCAGCACAACATGGGGAGAAAGTTATTAGTTATTTTCACCAGACACCCAGGGTCTTCATCTCTCCTTCCACAATGTACAATTCTATCCATTTGATTACAATGATATAAATTCGAACATGGTAGAAACCACTTGATTATTAGAAAATGGTGTGAGCCATTAACAAGTGTGAGGCACATCACCATTAATGTCAATGATTCCCAAGGTACCCTAGTACAATCTACTAAGTGTGAATAGATGATTTGATGTTGAACACCCAGTCAAATCTCTTGATCAAAGGTCAATGATGTGAAACTATATCATGAGAGAGAAATAATCTGTCATTGACGCATACATATCTCAAGGTACTAAATTTGTTTCTAAGACTAATTCCTAGATGATGAGCTGATGTCAATAAGAATAGTCTCATCGAAGGAGAGACATGATGAATTTCACATCAACGACATGAAACTTTGAACAAAATTATGGAATGTTGTAGATAATGTAACCATATGACTAACTCAAAAGATACTGACACAAAGGTTGTTTTAACTGTAGAGGTAAAATTCTAGCTTCCCTTTGAACATCGAGAGGCACGACAAAAGAGTTAGCAATATTGACTCGATGAGGTGGAACACAATTCAAAATTGGATAATGCATTCTTTGAAAGACTCAAAGGAGTGGCATGACTCATGAAAGTGGATTGAATAAGAGACAAGCTGATTTACCCAATTGACTAAACAAAATGCATGCAAGTGTCATGTTCAAAGGCGATGAAAAAAATTCCATATTATTTACAAATATGAATTGATTCCCTTCCCTTAATTTCACCATCATGATGTTAGAATAATCAACCCATAGTTACCTACCTTAGACATTAATTCATTTTTGTCTTATTACCTAGTCTCCTAGATTCCACTCTATGGTAGTTGCCTTTTACATGTCCTAGAAGTCAACACATGCCAAAACTGAGTCATGGAGTGGTTGGGAAACTTCCTGGAAACCCATTTTAGCATGTCTTATTTATTCCAAATCCTCCAAAGTGCATCTCTACTTTTTCTGAAAAGATGCATGTTTTATTGAGAATTAAGGCAAAAGGAAAAGCTAGACTAGGTGTAGTTGACTTGCTTTTTTCCCACATAATCCTCCCTCCTTTTCTCCTAATAAAATAATTTATGATTCATATTTCCATCCCTAATTAGTTTTCCTACTTGAATTATCCAATTCGTGAGCATCTTGGTGGATTTGGAAACTGCTTTATGCACCTATGGGGGATTTGACTAGATTTAGTAAGCCTACTTTTTTACCTTTTTGAATGGAATATTTATGCATTTGAATATATAATGTAATTATATATTGCAGCAGCCTACTTATTCACAAGGTTGGCTATTGTACACTTATTCAAGACATATTAGTGTTATGCTCAAATTTATGTCTCCTTTGGTGTTAATTTTGCATGTTTGATTAGCAATTTTGTGAGTGTAATTGTTCTATCTCTTGGTGTTCAACTTCCACATGGTATCAAAGTATTTGCAGATCAATTTATCTCTTTCCATATTGCTATTGCAGGTTTGACATCTTCACTGGGAGCATATTTTGCTGACTGAAGGGCACATTTTCTAAGCTATGGACCAATCTCAGAAGATCATCTTGAATCCATTCAATTTATTTTGGTGGAAAGCTGAGATGGAGATATTGTTGAGAGAAAAATTTCTCTACAAGGTGACTATGGCAACTAAGGCAGAGCCCAATGCAGCTTCAGAGAAAATCAAATTGCACAACAAGAGGGATGAGGCCTATGGTCTTTTGTCTCTAAGCATTTCAAGAGACCTCCTTTTCCATCTTAATGGATTGAAATCACCTAATGAAGTGTGGGATAATCTTGTAGAGATTTTTGGTAAGACAAATGAGATGAGAGGACATCAAATCGAGAATGAGCTTATCTCCTTCAGTCCCAGTAGCTTCGAATCCTTGCAACTCTATTTCTCCAAGTTTAAAGCCCTTGTTTTGCAGCTAAAACTGTGTGGGATCTAAAAGAAGGAAGAGAAACTAGTTTTGGTGATACTCTCAAAGCTTGGCCTTGACTATTCATTTTTTTTTTGAACTTCCAGGCCACCGAGTTGACAGCTTGATCCTTTAAGATGCCTAATCTTGCAGAGTTCATGGAATGCCTCACACAGGAACAAGATAAGTTGGTGATGATGGGCACCATCAAACCTTCCAAATACCAAGATTTAGTTGCTGGAGATTCAAGGGTGGATTGAAAAAGAAAGAAAATATATAAAAAGCCACCTGAGCAAAAGAGAGACAAGAACAAGTCTCAAGAGGAGCCCCCAAGTTCCAAGAAGAACTTCCAGAAGAAGAAGAACAAAGGAGAAATGAGAAAGTGTGCATACTGTAGTAAGGGCTATCAACTTGAGAGCTTTAGTATGAAGAATCAAATTGACATGCTAACCTAAATCCTAGAGAAGAATAACATCTCCCTTCCTGATTGTTCAAAGAAGAGGGAAGGAGGATCAAATTCAGAGGATAGAGAGAGAGTGTATGCCTTGGTTGATGGCACATCAAGCTCAACTAGCTTCATCATAGACTCTGGA
Source organism: Pseudotsuga menziesii (assembly GCA_001517045.1). Lineage (NCBI taxonomy): Eukaryota > Viridiplantae > Streptophyta > Pinopsida > Pinales > Pinaceae > Pseudotsuga > Pseudotsuga menziesii. The sequence goes on from LPNX011121997.1 coordinate 258,976, forward strand.
GATTCTAGACATATGGTTTCGACAAAAGAGGCATTCTCCTCTCTTGACATGTCAAAAGGTCCACCAATAGTTTTGGGAGATGACTCTCTCATTGATAGTTTGGGGAAAGGAAGGATTTATCTTGACCATGGTAAGTTCAATAATGTGTTGTATGTTCCAGGTCTTGTCTCTAATATCTTGTCAGTGTTTCAGATGACTCACACTAGGTCTCCAAAGAAGGTCATCTTCTCCCCTGATGATCTTTAAATCACTGATATTTCAAATGGTAAAGTCATAGCAAAAGTTGTTGTTGATCACACTTCGAAGCTATACAAGTTTTTCCATTTTCTACCCTACTCAAACCCCTCTTCTCTTCTGATTCATGCTAATGAGGAAACCAAGCTTTGGCATGAAATATTTGGCCATATTAACTACAGTTATATTTCTTAGTTGAGTGAAAAAGATATGGTAATAGGGTTACCAAATATCAAGTTTTCCAAGGGATTTTGTCAAGGCTGTATCCTAGGAAAACACCCAGAGCACAAATATGAGAGAGCTAGTCATGCAAGAACCTCTGCACCTCTTGTGTTGATCCACGGTGACATTTCTGGTCCATTTCCTCATATGTCTATCATTCAAGAAAAATATGCACTAAACTTCATAGATGACTTTTCCAGGTGTAGTTGGGGTCACTTCCTAAAGCATAAGTCTGAAGTTTTTGGCCTCTTCAAAGTCTTTAAAGCCTTGGTTGAAAGCCAGTCTGGGAGGAAAATCAAGATCCTCAGATCTAAAAATGGTGGTGAGTATGTAAATTCTAAGTTCATTCAGTATTTTAAAGGTGTAGGTATTGATATGAAACATACGATCCCTTACACACCACAACAAAATGGTGTTGCGGAGAGAAAGAACATGTCACTGAAGGAGATGGAAACTTGCATGAAGGAGGATAAGACTTTGCCACCAAATTTTTGTGCCAAGGCTATAAAATGTGAATCCTACATCCAAAATATGGTCCCTCATAAGAAAATTGATGGTATGACTCCTTTCAAAGATTGGAGTGGGAATAAGCCAAATATGACCCATTTCAGGATTTTTGGGTCAAAGGCTTGGGCTAGAATTCCAACTGAAAAGAGAAAGGATTTGCAGCCCCAAATCCAAGAGTGCTTTTTTTTTGTTATTTTGAATATTCAAAAGGTTACAATCTGATCAACTTGAGCACTAACAAATCCTTCATTGAAAGAAGTGTTTAGTTCCAAGAAGAGCCTTTAGTAGCAGTTGAAGTTGGAGAGTCTTCTTCATCACCAGATCCATTGATTGCAAGTTGAGAGACTAATGATTTTTATGATTATTATATGTCTGATAATGATGATTTTATTTCAGATCCTGATAGTCCTACAAGACCAAAATGGTAATCAAATTCCATTCATGCAGCTGGGGAACTAGCTGGAAATCCTAGTGACATTAGGAGGACTAGATCTCAATTTGAGAGTGCCTTTTGTGTGAAAGATCCTTTATTTGTTGAGAAGTGCTCTCTGATGGTTGAATCAGATCCATAGACATATCAATATGTAGCACATGATCCAATATGGAAAATATCCATGAAAGAATAATTCAGCTCGCTCTAGAAGAACAACACTTGGGAACTGGTTGGTCTTCCCCAAGGGAGGAAACTAGTTCAATGTAAGTGGGTTTTCAAGAATAAGTTTTCTGCTAATGGTTCACCTTTGAAATATAAGGCAAGATTGGTAGCCAAGGGATACTCACAAGTACATGGTATTGACTACAATGAAACCTTTGCACCAATGGCAAAGATGGACTCCATAAGGCTAGCTTTAGACATTGCACCTTCAAAGCAGTGGGAGGTACATCACATGGACATGAAGTGTGCTTTCCTAAATGGAGATCTAACTGAAGAGATTTATAGGTAGTAACTTGAAGGATTTGTTTCTAATCCATCTTTAGTGTGCAAGTTAAAGAAATCACTATATGGGCTCAAGCAAGCCCCTAGGGATTGGTATGCCAAGATTGATGGCTTTCTGTTGTCATTGAGTTTTGTTCGATGCAAGTCTGATCCTAATGTCTATTTGAAGTTGATTCATGGTTCTTTGGTGATTATTTTCTTGTATGTGGATGAACTTCTGATTACAAGAAGTTGAAATAAAGAGATTTCCTCCTTGAAGGATGCAATGAACCATGCATTTTCTATGACATATTTGGGATTGTTGAGAAATTCTTGGGTCTCAAAATTTCTCAATCCCAACATGGTATCAAAGTACATCAGTCGAAGTATGCCTTATATTTGTTGACCAAGTTCAACATGAAATTTTCCAAGCCAAGCCATTAGAGGGAATTTGAGGTCTAAATTGGGCCTCCTAAGGAAAATAATAAAATAATAAAATAATAGTTAAAATATTAAAATAATAGTTATTAATTTTGGAGGAAGAATGAAAAAACTACTTTTTTGTTCGTATTTTTGACATATCTCCCGGTGTTTTTACTCAAATTCTGAGCAAGAGATCTTGTTGAACATGAAATTTAATTCCACATCCAACGAGTACCCACATTGCATTATTTTGACAAAGCTTGCTACCCCAAAAACAAGAAATACCTAAAAAAATGTGATGATGACATCATCATCACATTTTTTCAGGTATTTCTTCTTTTTGGGGTAGACAGGTCCATCAAAAGTATGCAATGTGGGTACTCGTTGGATGTGGAATTAAATTCCACATCCAATTAGCTCTCCCACTTGGAATTTGAGTAAAAACACAAGAAGATATGTCGAAAATATGAACAAAAAAGTAGTTTTCTTTTATGACAAATATGTCAATTCAACCATTATGGTTGACTCATTTGATTGAAATTCTATTGGTTCTTGAATTCCAACTCACAAAATTTATTGTTGGCGCTTTTTCTTATAAGGCCAATTTTAGACCCCAAATTTCCTCTAATGCAAGACTCCCTTCCTTTCGAGAGTTAATCTTGAAGAAGCAGGTTCTTCTCCTATGGTAAATCATACACTGTATAGGCAGTTGATTGGGTGTTTGCTTTATCTTACACACACTCGACTTGATATATCTTATGCACTTAGTGTGGCTTCAAGATACATGGATGAGCCTCATGAGATCCACTATAGGGAAGCCAAAATGATCCTAAACATTGTTCAAGGAACAAGAACACATGGGATCTTCTACAAAGCAAAATCTGATCTTGATTTGATTAGGTTTACCAACAGTGATTGGGCATGTGACAACACATATCAAAAGTCAGCATCAGGATATGTGTTCATGCTTCTAAAAGGACCAATCACTCAGTCAAGCAAGAATCAAAATTCCATAGCACTCTCATCTACAGAAGCAAAGTATAGAGGAGTTGTAAATGCAACAACTCAATGTTTGTGGTTGCAGGGAATACTTGGAGAATGTGGTTTCGAATCAGAGTTTTCAACTATTATCTACTGTGATAATCAGAGCACCATTCGAATCTGCAATGACCTAGTTCAAATACATCGAACCAAGCACATTGATATCCACATGCACTACATCAGACAGCTTGTGCATGATGGTACCATTCATCTACTCTTCTGTGCATCTTCAGAACATGTCGCAGACATCTTCACCAAATTTTTTTGTGAGAAGACATTCAGCAATCTCAAATCACTGCCGGGGATTGCTGATCACACTAGGAAGCATGATTGATGACAATATTTCCAAATTTTGTTTTCGTGTCCATGTTTAACGGAGGATTTTGCCATTGGGTTTTTGCCTCTTTCCTTCTTTGTATGGACAAGCAGTATGTAAAGGATGACAAAGTTTTGTTTCTAGGAACTATATTTTTCTGATATTTACTCATAAATTCAAGCTTAAGGGGGGGTGTTAGAATAATCAACCCATAGTTACCTACCTTAGATATTAATTAAATCATGTTTGTCGTATTGCCTAGTCTCCTAGATTCCACTCTATGCTAGTTGACTTCTACATGTCCTAGAAGTAAACACATGCCAAAATTGAGTCATGGAGTGCTTGGGAAACTTCTTGGAAACCCATTTTATCATGTCTTGTTTATTTCAGATCCTCCAAAGCGCATATCTACTTTTTCTGAAAAGTTGTTTGTTTTATTGAGAATTAAGGCAAAAGGAAAAGCTAGACTAGGTGTAGTTGGCTTGTTTTTTTCCCACATCATCCTCCCTCCTTTTCTCCTAATAAAAGCATGTATGAGTTGTATTTCCATCCCTCATTAGCTTTCCTACTTGACTTAGCCAATTCGTGAGCATATTGGTGGATTTGGAAACTGCTTTATGCACCTATGGGGGATTTGACTAGATTTAGTAAGCCTACTTTTTGACCTTTTCGAATGGCATAATTATGCATTCTAATATCTCATGTAATTATATATTATAGAATCCTATTACTTCATAATGTTGGATATTGTACACTTATTCAATAAAGATTAGTGTTATGCTTAAATTTTAGTCTCCTTTGGTGTTAATTTTGCAGGTTTGATTAGCATTTTTGTGAGTGTAATTGTTCTGTCTCTTGGGTTCAATTTCCACACATGATTGATGAGTGCCTCTTTTCATTTTTAAAATTTCAAAGAGGGTAACAAACACTTTCTGTAGCTCATCCAAAGACAATTCCATTCTCATATGTTTTACGAACCTTAGAAAGGAGGGGTTCGCTCCGAAAAAAGGTCTCTCAGTGTTTAGTTTAACAGCTCCATTGAAAGTTAACTCGGTACTGTTCATGTTGAGAGAGTCTAAATGAAGATGGAAGAGCACTCTATAGGGTCCTTTCTTGTAAATAGTCTATCCGAACCGAAAAATAGATAAACTACGATCGAAGAGACGACTCATCAAATATTTCTATGAGTATGAAGAAGACAAGTACTCGAAAATATTTTCATATTTAGGGAGTATGAAAAGAGTTTAAAGAAGACTCCATTAGGTATCTTTTCACGATAAATGGTTTTACGAGTCTAAAAAGAATTAGAAAATTACTCAGAACTTTGATACTGGGTTTTGGTAGTGCGATCAAATTATCGAAATGAATGCTCACAGACGTTTTCCATTTTCAAAAGTACGAAAAAGTTAAAAAATGAAGTTCCATATACTTTAATACTTTCCTGTGTCCCTATAAGACTTGAAAATGACCATTAGCTTCCCAAAATATTTGATAAAATGAATTTTAAAAACTATATTGAAGGGTATTTTTATTAAGAATGATTTAAAATATAAAAAACCCTAGCTTGAGTGAATAGTAAAAAACAATTCATTTCACTATTTACACATCTTGGATATCATTTTGGGTAGTTTTGAGCCAAAACTTGAACTGGAGATTACGGGAGCATCCACCATCCGTTTCCTACACCGTTAGTTCCATGTAACATCTAAATCCATCCTCTTTCCTTTTATCCTTTCCAATTTTTTATTTTCATGGGTTTTAGTGCTCATTGGACAAACCTAAAATGAGAAATGCATGCACCACTCCTAGCCCTTATGAGAAAGGAGGTGCTCGACAGAAACCATGTTTCTTCCATTTGACACAGGTGGTGAAACAACTCTATCTTAAGTAGGCAGAGGAGATGCGGACTGTGGGATCCAAAACACTAATAGACTGTCCAAAATAAAAGTTTTTAAGTAATTTTATTGACGAGAAATGATTCTAAATGGTTTTTAAAATGTTTTTGGCAAGTCTATCGGATTGAAAAATGGTTATCTGGAAAGAAAGGAAACACAACCTAGATGATGCTACTGCCATTGGAGATGCGGTTTGTTTTGGTGCCCTATGGGGTTGTGTCCTTATGAAGTTCTTCCAGACCCCCAGGATGATTTCACATTGCTTGCTGGAATATATCTTGCAAATGTGGAATCCAAAGCACTAGTACTTTGAGGTAGGACCTCATTTTTTGACCATAGAGGTAGAGGAAATTTGCTTCTTGTCATGGTTTTCCAGACGAGGTGCCCCTATCTCTCTTACTATTTTACGAGGAGGGAAGGTGACTACTCAAGAGATGATCAACCATCATTGTTACCCTAGAACAATAATTTCAGGTAAGAAGATTCCTATTAAGGCTGTGCTAGATATGCCACTTCGCACAGTCTTGTTCATCATGAAAATGCTGGCTGGAAACCAAGGGCCTCATCAGGAATCCAGGGTGCATATGTTGTTTTCCCTGAAAGCTATGGCTCCTACAATTTTCAATTGGGTGGAGGCACTTCTTCCCGTCTTCAAGGATCAGCTGAAAAAATGTTGGCAGGGAGAACTAAAGCAGTTTGGTTTCAGGTCCATTTTAGCTTGCTTCTTCTTTGAGAGAGTGCCTCTCATGAGGCCCGAGGTTATCTTCACTAAGCTTAAGGATAGAGACCCATGCATGTTGAGTTGGGTTGAGGTTATGGCTCATATAGGTGGTGGTAGAGCCAACGTGATATTCTAGCTTGCTTTATTCCGTTGGCTGTGAGATCAGATCCTCATGATCGAGGATTATTCCTATGCAGGCACATATTTTAGAGGTGACACTAACCTACCACTACCACCTGGTGCTCAGTGGGGGGATATTTGTAAGAAAAAAAAAACCTAAAATGGTAATCATGTTTTTTTATTATTTTAATATTTTATGTTATTTATGTGTAGTAACAAGACCTAATGTTTACATGCAGATGTGGGTGGCGCAATACCTGGAGGATCTTCTCCAATGGATAGACGAGCTAGAGATAAGTTTGTTCATAGGGGTGATGAACAACTTACCGAGCTCGAAGAGAACCTAGGGAGGCTGACTCTTGATATTCTTGATGTAGCTATAGATGACCTCCCCATGAGGTATCAAAGGCACGGTGGAGGAGTGATGAGATGCTTCAGCTGACTCCTTCGTCGGGTAGCACGATCCATCATGTGTTATCATGAGCAGCATTATATGGTGGTCCGCATGTTATACTACTAAAATATTATTAGCTTCAGGGTTTTTTGTATGATTCTATATTTCCTGAAAGCCACAGTGCTTCAGATGAGGTCTTGTGGCCACACTTTTATAAAAAACACTTTATATATATATGTATGTATGTATGTATGTATGTATGTATGTATGTATATACAGTCTCATTACTGGTGTTTATATGTCTCAAATGGAAATCATATTTACATGAGTTGTAGGTGTCATTTATAATTTATTTTATAATTAACCATGTTTATTTGCAAGTTATGAATGAGCAATGTACCAGTCTAGGATGTATTTTTCTAAAAAATCAACAACCATATTATCTAACCTAGGGATGTGCATGTACGTGATATATTCGAATGAAATCTCTAATAAATGTACTCTCTGAAATAAATGAAGAAGTATCAGGTTTCTGATGGTATAGACATGGTTTAGATGGAAAACCATTAATTGAGAATCCATGAACACTACCAAGTCTTCAATGTTTCAAGATGTAGCCTTAGTCAATAGACCTATTACTTCTTGATAATCAGTTATGTTTTGGGTAGAGGGACCAATACAAACCTCTCTTGAACTGATCAAATCATGAGCTGAGGAATAGAGAACCCAAGTAGCTAAAGCAAGGTTCGGGGTGTGATGACAAGCACCATCAGTGAAGCCGTAAAAAGCCATCCAATCTGCATAACCAAAACATAGTATAAATAGTTTGGACACTAAAATAAACACCATATTGAATCAAGACACAACACACTGAAATCCAATAATATACATGTATACCTAGTACCATACAAAAATATTTTAAGCATAGTAGCTCTTCAAGTTCAACCCACTGTGAGGTTTCCTGAAGGTTATCCCATAATAATCTTAGAGCTTGTAAGCTCCTTTCTCTAAAACTTTGCTGAGGACAAAGGGACCATACCACATTGACTCGAACTTCCCTTTACCTATTTTATCGTGTCTCTATTTGTAGGTCAGAACTAGGTCACCTTCATTGAGAACCTGAGGTTGAATAGATTTATCGAACTGGGCCTTGACGTGTTTCTTATGTGCCTCATTAGCTAAGGTGGCATCTCTTCTGGTTTATTCAAGATTAGTCAGGTATAGAAACCTTTCTTCCTCGGTGGAAGTATTGGGTATAAATTATACTACAAATTTTAGTGACAGAATTTGACATTGGATAGGAAGGACATATTCTTTTTCGTAAAATAACTCGAATGGTGTGAAACCAGTTGCTGTTTTTACCGAAGTCATGTAAGCCCAAAGAGAAGAAAAGAGAGTTAGGTGCCAATTGGATGTATGATATCCAACCATCCTCCGTAGCATAGTTTTCAAAACTTTTTTAATGGCCTTGACCTAACCATTAGCCTACAGATAGTAAGGAGTTGAGTTTTAATGGTGAAAAGGTAGCTTGGTGCTTAACTCAATCACATCTGATTCCACAAATGTGATCCGTGGTTAGTGAAAATATACTATGGGACTCTGAACCTAGCTATCACATGATTAAATAAGAAAAGGGATACATTATTACCATCCGCTGCATACATAGGCATAGCCTCATCCCATTTTGTGAAATAATCAACGGCTATGATGATGTAACCATGCCCCCAGCTGAGGTAGGCTTACAATGCATAAAATCAATTCCCAATTTGGAAAAAGCACCAACTGCAATGACAAGGTGTAAAGGAGTAGGGTGGGTGCACTTTTTCTGATAGAAATGTTGGCAGGGTGGGCATTTCCTAATAGCCTCATGACATTCTTTGAAGATTGAAGGCTGGAAATAGCCAGCGTGAAGTATTTTTTGGGTTGTATCCATCCAAGAAAGATGACTTCCACATGCTCCTTAGTGGCAATCATTAAGGACTTGTTCAACCTCCTCATGTGTAAGGCATTGTCACAGAATGGAATTGATACCAAAACTATACAATGCATCATTCAAGATAAGGTAGTATTTTACATGGTGGTAGATATGGTGATGACTGTCATGGGTTATATTGGGATGAAATATTTGAGTTTGGAGATAAATAATTAAATCTCCATACCATCAGTTTGTCATGCTTATCAAGAATGGGAATTCATATGGAAATGAATCACTAGGCTCAGTATCCATCAAATCACAGGGAAGGTCACACATCATCTCTGCAAACACCAAGGATTTCTTTGAAGTGACCTTGGCGATCTCAAGGTCAAATTCCTGGAGGATGACAATCCAATGAGAATATTTCCCCCCTAGTACGTAATGAGTAAGGATGTAGTACACATGGTTCTAATATTCAAGTATCGTGGTAGTGCGAAGCAATATTTAATGATGAAATTTTTGAATAGAAATGATCATGGCCAATGCTAACTTATCCACATGTGAGTATCATGTTTCAAAATCAATAAGATTATTACTGGTGTAATATATCATGTTCTGTTGACCGTTTGGATATTCCTACGATAAAACCATTCCAATGCTAGTAGTGGAGGAAGCAACATACAAGAGAAATTCCTTTGAATAATATGGGGGGTGTATCATGGGTGAATGATCTACAACATGTTTGAGATTATCAAGGGCTTGCTGGGCATGGTCATTCCAGAAGAATGAAGTGTTCTTCTTTAGGAGATGCATATAACCATTCGTTTCTTAGTGAAATTACAAACAAAATGGCGGAGAAAGTTTTCCTTCCTTTGTGAACTTTGGATTTCAACAATATTTGTTGGGGCAGGTAGGGCCAATATAGAAGAAATCTTAAGTGGATCAATCCGGATGCCATCCTTATAAACCACATAGGCAAGGAAATGTCTCGTTTCAATGCAAAAAACACATTTGTGTGGATTGAGTCATATGTTATAATGACATGATCTTAGAAAAATGTCTCTAAGATGCCCAGGGTGGTCTTCTCGTTGTTGTGAATGCACTGGGATATCGTTAAGGTATGGCTCCACAATGTTTTTAATATCATGAAACGCATAGGACATGGCATGCTGGAATGTATCGCTAGCGTTCTTAAGGCTAAAGGGTAACTTCCTATAGGAAAAAGTTCCCCACAGATATATAAATGTCATTTTGTGCTACTCAATGTACAATATATCATTCTAATTATAGCCAAAAAAGCCATCCATGAATGAGAATATGACACTTCCAGCATAGTTGTTGATAATCTGATCGATATGCGGAGTCAGAAAATTTCCTTTTGGACAAGATTTGTTCGGCTCTCAGAAATCGATATAGAGTCTAATGGTACCCTACTTTTTGTTCACAGGGAGAATGTTATATACCCATTCCGTTAGGGGTATAGGATAAATAAATCCTTCCTTTAGAATTTTTTCTACTTCGGCTTTAATAGACGTAGCCTTCCGGGGATGGACTTAACGCAATTTATTCCTAACAGGTTTTTCCATAGGATAGGTTTTAATTTCATGAACCACAATAGATGGATCTATCCCAAGCATCTCCTCATCAGTCCAGGTAAAAATATCTAGGAGATATATGAATAATTCTCTATATGCTTCAGCTTCTTCCATCGAGCAGTTCTTCCCTACATGAACATGCTGAATGGTTCTAGGTTTTACTGATATGTTAATTGGGGTAGTTTTAGTAATGTTGCATAGGTTTCCTTTGGATTCTGTATTTTGCAACAATACCGGTGTTTGTGGATGGGTGAAAATATTAGTACCAATAAGTGATTCAAGGTCAAAACCCATTGAAGTGGCATTGGGAAGAAAATAAGATGGATGATGGTGATGTTCCCAGATGGGTTCATTTTCACTCATGATCTCCATAATGGACTCATCTGAAGGAAAAGTCTATGTGAGATAATCTAGAGTGGGAAGAGAGGGTTCCAACCAATAAGGCAGATGGTATGTATCTGAAGCCATGGGATGAAGATCATCAATATGGTCATCAGGAATCGAATGGATAGCATCATACATTGCTTCACACCGGCCAAGGGAGGATGACTCAACAATTTCTTTTTCTTTCGTACTATAGCCAGTTGTGGAAAAAATCATATTTACTATCGCCACTTTTGTACTAGGAGGGGCTGATGGAAACACACCCATAAGGGTGGAGTCTTTCAGCATACCTACCCCAACCAACTGATAAGGAAGATCAGATTGACCTAACATAGGGATTTTATTCGCCACAGGGGTTGTAACATCCGGCGTACAATAGTCACAGTCTTCCCCAAATTTGGAAATTAGAGAGTTCTAAATACTATGGAAGCTACAGTGGTCATATCATAAAACCAAGTCCTCCCCAATGGAATATTTTAATCTAACGGGGCATCAACCACTTCCACCTGAATGGAAACGGTCTTGTCCCCAAGCTTGACAGAAAATGCTGGTAATAAACCTTGGGGTTGGAAACCCCACCCATCAAAATATTTTAAAGTAGTAGGTGATTTCATAACCTTAGGAGAGCCAATGGCTCTCCAACAAGATATGGACAAGATGGAGGTCGAAGCTCCTTCATCCAGAACGGTTCGATAGACCTTTCTCCGAACCACTCTAGAGGCGATCTAAAATGCGAGTTGGTGAGGTAGTGTGGATTTATAGTTCTCTATGTCAAAATGAATCAAGTTGGTATTATCTGGGTCTAATGCCCCCAAAGAAGTTACCAGGATTTTATGCTGCGCTCGACAGATCTGGAGTACGTCGAGGGCAGACATCACGCAAGGAGCCTGAGCTAGATCTGTAACTACATTATAAAATTGGGCAGCTTGGGCATTGGGATTGAAAATTGACTTCCTAAGGTTAGCCTTAGGTGTTTGTATTTAGGCTTTTCGATCACGAGAGGTCCATTAGATGGAGATGGAGGAGAACTAGTAGAAGGAACTTTGTCAAAAGGAGGATTCTCATCATTTTTTTCTACTGTCTTATCATTTTATTGACTACGAGTACTAAAACTGATGGTGTCAGAAGAAATCATCCATATTTATTCCATGGAATTATGGGTCCCTTGATTAGACATGTGTTCTATCAGTTGCTGTTGAGAAGGAAAAGGATCAGTAAGAACTACTTGTGCGGGGTTTCTCTTCAAAAATTTTGCTAATATCGTCCCGACGAGAACACTCTTTTGTGAAGTGATCTCCTCAACACAATAAGCAGGTATATTTGGATTTGTTCTTCCTTTTATAATTCTCATTGGTTGTTGGCTTAGGATTCTCCTATTAGTTTCCAGGTTTCTTATTTTTACCGTTTCCTTTTTTATTGTTGTCAAGATTTTGTGTGCTTTGAATAGCATTTACCTCGACGAAAACCATAGAAGTTGATGGAGCAGTGGTAGAAAAATTTGGTTTTGTGGTAGGTTTTTCCATCGACAAGGGTTGGATGGTACCAACTACCCCATCAATAAGATTTTCTCTTGGTGGCTTAGTGCTATGGAAAAAAGCTTACTGAATTAGGTCATGAAACGTTTTGGATTGGAAATAGACCAAATCCAGATACTGAGCACGACTGATAGCCTGCACTTCAGTAACAACACCACCTATAGCCACATCTTGTGCGATAGGAGCCAACAATGACTTAGTAAACCAATCATCTAGCAGTTGGTCTGGGATGGGGGCTTTAATAATCCTTCTCCGCCTTCTCCAGTCACGGATATGGTCTAAAATGTGCATGGAGGTGTTCTAACAGAGTGAGTTTAAAATATTTGTACCCATTTCGTAATGAATGGGTAGCTAAAAGTGCATAATAAAAATAGTTTCCAGAGAGCTAAAGTCCACAAATGAATGTTGTGGAAGTTCAATGTAACATTTCAAAGATGTGCCGGTCAATGTGCACTAGAAGAGCCTTAAATGAACAGAATCATCCATCAAGGAGTTTGAAGAACAAATTAGATGGAAGGTCATAACCTAGTTTTTTGGATCATCTCCATGTTTTCCATCGAATTTTGGAATGTCCCATGGCAACTTTACCAGAATCGCAGGCCACTAAGGTTTGTGTCGAATGGGATCATTGATCAATTTGGATAAATTAGGTAAATCCAAAGTTGCTAGAAAAGTTAACTGGAGATTAGGTTCCACATACTGGAAGTATTGATAAGGAATGCATCCACTAGTAGGACCATATGTTGATTGGTATAAAGTTTGCTGAAATGGTTGATTAAATGATGAACTTCTCGAAGATCCACCTAAATGGGGTTGATCTCCAGGATTAGGACCACCAGGATCACCAAGACCACTAGGAGGAGGAAATCTAGGACCATCTGGCCCACCAAAACCTCCAAAAGGGGGACCGTCGGTACCTCCAGGACCACGAGGAGGAGGCCCACCTAGACCACCAGGAGGAGGACTTCTGGGACCTCAAGGACCTCCAAGACCATCACGAGGAGGACCTACAGGATCCTTAGGGGGAACACCTCCATAAGTTGGTCCTCCAACACCTCCAATAGTATGAAGAGGTATTCCTCTATCCAATATTTACATTCTCTATTGAAAATCTTGTGCACGATGAATGGATGCTTGAATTTGTCTATATTATTCTTCACTTGTACAAGTTTGTTCAGGAGAGGTTCTATTAACCACAAATGAGGAAATGGTTTGACCCATAGACGTTCTCCAAAATGGAGCATCATGGCGATATTTTGGTTCATCAAGACTATTGGTACGACCTTCCATAGCAGGATGAAAGGAAGTATCAACCATAGGAGGCTGTTGAGCCAAGGGATTAACGTAAGAAGTGAATTGATATCCACTTTCTACAACCATATTTTATTCCTCACAGGAACTGGTTTTTAGAATAATCAACCCATAGTTACCTATGTTAGACATTAATTTAATTATTTTTGCCTTATTACCTAGATTCCTAGATTCCATTCTATCCTTGTTGCCTTCTACATGTACTAGATGTCAACACTCGCTAAAACTAAGTCATGGAGTGCTTGGGAAACATCTTGGAAACCAATTTTAGCATGCCTTATTTATTCCATATTCTCTAAAGTGCATATCTACTTTTTTTGAAAAGATGCCTTGCTTTATAGCTGATTTAAGGAAAAAGGATAAGCTAGTCTAGGTGTAACTACCTTGTTTTTTTCCCACATCATCCTCCCTCCTTTTCTTAGAATAAAAGAATGTATGAGTTGTATTTCCATCTCTCTTTATCTTTCCCACTTGACTTAGAAAATCCATGAGCATCTTCATAGATTTGGAAACTACTGTATGCACCTATGGGGGATTTGACTGGATTTGGTAAGCCTACTTATGACTATTTCGAATGGAATCCTTATGAATTCAAAAATATCATGTAATTATATATTATAGCAGCCTATTACTTCATCAGGTTGGATATTGGACCCTTACTCAATACATATTAGTGTTATGCTCCAATTTCAGTCTCCTTTGGTGTTAATTTTGCACAATTGATTAGCAATTTTGTGAGTGTAATTGTTCTATCTCTTGGGTTCAATTTCCACATGGTATATCCTTTGTATATAAATTTCTCTCCTTCCAATTTTTTATTGCAGTTTCGACATCATTGAATGGGAGCACATTCTGCTGACTGGAAGACACAACTACTTAGCTATGGACCAATCTCAGAAGATCATCTTGACTCCATTCAATTTCTTTGAGTGGAAATATGAGATGGAGATATTGTTGAGATAAAAAAGTCTCTATAGGGTGACTATGGCAACTAAGGCAGATCCCAATTCAACTACAAAGAAAATGAAATGGCACAATAGGAGGGATAAGGCCTATGGTATTTTTTGTCTAAGCATTTCAAGAGACCTCCGTTTCCATCTTGATGGATTGACATCACCTAATGAAGTGTGGGATAAGCTTGTAGAGATTTTTGGAAAGACATATGAGATGAGAGGACATCGGATCGAGAATGAGCTGATCTCCTTGAGTCCCAATAGCTTCAAATCATTGCAACTCTACTTTTCCAAGTTTAAGGCCCTTGTTTTGCAGCTAAAATAGTGTGGGATCGAAAATAAGGAAGAGAAACTAGTCTTAGCCATACTCTCTAAGCTTAGTCTTGACTATTTAGTGTTTTTTTTTACCTTCTATGCCACCAAGTTGACAGCTCAAGCCTGAAAGATTCCTAAGCTTGCAAAGTTCGTGCATATTTTCTTTTTCTGAAAAGATTCCTTGCTTTATAGTTGATTTAAGGAAAAAGGAAAAGCTAGTCTAGGTGTAACTGCCTGTTTTTTTCCCACATCATCCTCCCTCCTTTTCTCCAAATAAAATAATGTATGATTTTTATTTCCATCCCTATTTATATTTCCCACTTGACTTAGCAAATTCGTGAGCATCTTCATAGATTTGGAAACTTCTTTATGCACCTATGGGGGATTTGATTAGATTTTGTAAGCCTGCTTTTTGACTATTTCAAATGGCATCCTTATGCATTCAAACCTATCATGTAATTATATATTACAACGGCCTATTACTTCATAAGGTTGAAAACTGTACACTTCTTCAATACAGATTAGTGTTATGCTCCAATTTTAGTATCCTTTGGTGTTAATTTTGCATGTTTTATTAACAATTTTGTGAGTGTAATTGTTCTATCTCTTGGGTTAAATTTCCACACTGGTTTCAGCTCCATGTTTAATGGATTCCATTGTACTTTCTCCCATAATAGGAGGAAAATTGGGTGGTAAGCCCTGATTCCTTCTGGATCGTCTCAACTAAAACTCAGCCATATTGTATTAGTCATTAAACCTAACCTATGGTTTCATAGCTAAGAAAAATCACACAAATTATTATCCTACTCAAGCTATAGGCCACAAGAAAACTTAATTGATAGGATGAGCTCAAAATAGTCAATCTCTCACTAGGATTGTCAAGCAGGTGCAACTCGTGATATACTAAAGGTATGTGCGTAGTAGTCTCCCCAGGTGTTGTTCTCAGTGTATTGCCCCAAACAAGATGGAAAAATGGTTTTTCTCAGTTGGAAAAGGAATCCTAGTGGGGTATCCCCATATACACAAGGTACGTGGGAGCTCAAATCAGTAGTAGTGTTGTCTAGTGCTGTTTCCTTCTGATATACAATCGAGTACTTGAAGTACCTTTCTATATACCTCAAGGGTACATGAAAGGTTGTTCGATATACCGATGTTACGTCAAATAATTGCATGAGTCCCAGGTTGCAGTGTAGGCGAGTAATGACAACCCGTACGTTTTACGATGCTCGAACACATCACTAACTTATCACTCAAATTTCTATACAATTTTATACCTATAACTACTGTTAATTTTATCTTGAGCAGTTAGGTGAATGCATCAGATTTTGACAGAAATGTAAATCCATGCAAATATGAAATACAAATAATTTCACTTTACTTTTCAACAGATGCCTACCTATGGGAAGGAGAGAGTATTTTTCTTTTCAATTTCTTCTCTGAAACCAAAACTTTTCTTAAACAACTACACTTAACAAAAAAAATTTCGAGAAAGAGAACAAGCAAAAAACATTAACCAATTTTGAAAGAAACAAAACTAGAGTAAGATCTCTTGTTTGAAGAAAAAAGACAAATACACACTTAAAGGAATAATCAACATTTTCCATTTTTTCTTTAAAACGAGAAAGATATAACTTAAAACTATTAATATTTTTCCTTTGATGAGAATAGAAAATGTAAAAGAAAGAGAAGAAAGATGGATATTTGAAAGTTGAAGAGGCTAATCAGAGGTCCAACAATTCGTCCTCCAACAATAGATATGAATTATTCTCAACAAAAAAATTTCTTTTTCAAAGAAAAAGGAAGTCCTTCACAAAATGTTAATGAGAAATGAAGCAATCTATCAACCAAATAAGTCTTTCTTTTCATATCTAATTAGCAATAAGACTGAGATCTAACTGATTCTAAGCTCTCAAACAACACTCCTTTTGAAAGAATGAAAACCAAGTATACAAGCTATTGAAAAGATGAACCTATACTATCTCTTTGATTTTAACAAAACAAGCCTTTTACCACATCAAATTCATCATTGAATCACTCAAATATATTTAACACAAACCCAAACATTCAGAACTGAGAACAACTAAACCAAAATTTTTGCAAAAAACTTTGAAAAATCAATCTTGGAAAAGGCCTACCTAGCACCATGTGCAGAGAGTCACTGACAAAGTGGTTTTTATCTAGAACTGCTTCCTGATTATTGGTCCCAAGTGGTGGCACCACTTCTTGTAACGCTTCCTGCTAATTTCCTTCAGGCGGTGGCACCACTTATTTCCTGCAGTACATGTGCAGTTCCCTGTATTGCACAAAAACAAAGAAAATAGCAAGACACCAAGGTTATATCACTATGCAATTGGAACTTAAACCATGAATTAACAATACTTAAGAGCATAGAGGGTAAAAAAAAATATTTGAATAGATCTAAAGATACCAAACCAATAACCACTAGATTAACTAGTGGATTTGATTGAATGGATGAAGGAGGGGAGCTTGGATTTCAGACAAGTGTTTTTGAAAAAGACTAAGGAATATCAGATCAGATGAAGCTCTTCCCCAGTATGGTCACCAGATTTGTAGGTAGGAATTTTGCACCTTCTACAGACAAAAGTTGTTCCTCAAGTGTGAATGTTTCAGATCCAGAACAAATGGTTCACAATAAGGTTAAAAGACATTCCCTAGAAGCTATAAACACCTAGAATACAATATTTGATGGAGTGATGTGATTCTTCTTTTATGACAAAATGTCTCCAAGGAAATAACTTCATAAATAGATCAAACACATAAGAGATCAAAGATACCAGAACATCATCTCTAGATCTATGCCAGTGACTAAGGAATCTGACAATAACATGCAAGATTACAACATAACAAGTATATGGGAAAGGAATCAAATTTTCATTAAGAAAATGAAGAACAAGTTTACAACCTATTCCTTAGTGTTGATATGCTCTTTCACAAAGCCAACACCTTGTCTCTGATAGCTCCAACTTGCTCCCTCAAGCTCCCTTGACTGACTTAGGAAAGAATATCAAAGCACCAACATAACATTACTCTCTCCTCAACCATGGAGATTGAGCCTTATTTTATAGGCTTGGAATGGATAAGGATGGTTGAGAAATTCATGGGTGAGGTTGCTAGGAGATCCTATAAGGATGGATCTTGAGCCCAACTGATCCTAGTGATCAGGGATAAGGGGGCCACGAAGCCTTCTTTCAAGAAGCTTCATGCTAACCTCTCTTTTTCACTTTTTTACCAAGAGCACCGCTCCTTGTTCACAATGACAGAGCGATTCTAGGAAGAACCGTGCATTGCTAAAAGGTAAAGGCGATGCCACCGCTTACTTATGTTAGTTTTTCAACATTAAGCTAGCATTATTAGGATCTTTAACTAAGAGAATAACACGTACAACAATCAAACAAAAGAGATAGTGAACACAATGTTTTCCTTGGGGAAACCATAAAGGAGAAAACCCCACAAGTTCCTCAGAGATAGAATTAGGACCAAAATAGTAAAAGCCCCAAAACAGTAATTGATCTTCCAACAGCAGTAATCTTCTTCTTGACTAGCCCCAGTGTCTTCTCCTTCCTCAAATATGCGCTACACTTGAGTGTGGATGAGTTGTATGATAAATAGAGGCTCGAGTTCTCTATTTATACTAATCCTGACATTACTAAAACTCTACCAGGGCCGATCTCTACTAGGAGAGTCTAATAACCTTAGTGCCCCGAAACTGCGGAGACTTTAACCCTTAGACAATTGGAGGGTTACTCACTATGACTTGACATGACTTGTTTACATTATTGATCCTCCCGATTGGAACATTGGGTCATGACACTATGACTCAATTACATTATAGATACATCCCAAAATAAACATTGGGTTACAATACATAAGATATATAGATGAATACATTCCGAAGTTACAAATACATCAACACTCCCTCTTAACTAGGAAGGCATTCTTTCAACACAATTTTCAGCACTGGAATTCTTCTCTGTGTCAACTATATCATCTCGTCATCTGCATATCAGGTCCTCTAATTCTTCAAGTCATCTTCATCTTCGAGTCATCTTCATCTTCAAGTCATCAGATCTGGATCATCTCTCGATTTGGATCATCATGGGACATCATCACTGTATCTGGATCATCACTCGATCTGGATCATCATGAGGCATCATCACTGGATCTGGATCATCACTGGATATCATCATTGGATCGATCATCACTCGATCTAGATCATCACTCGATCTGTATCATCACTAGCTATCATCACTATATGTTGATCATCACTCAATCTGGATCATCCCTGGTGCTATCTCATGATTCTTCTCATCATAGGAAGTTCTACAGAGCCCACCCTTTTTCATGTTGGTTGTAGGCCTAGCCTCCATGTAGGTCTTCTTCAGCACTTATATCTGACCTACTCGTCAGAAAGGCACAATACTCACATCCATCCAGGATGGAACACATCCTGCTCACAATGATGGAAGAGTTTTGCACTTCCATCTAGGTCGGGACCACATCCTGCTCACAATGATGGAAGAACCATGTTTTTCCACCCATGCTGGAAACACACCCTCCTCACAATGATGGAAGATTTCCTCACTTTCATCTAGGCCGGAACCACATCCTGCTCATAGTGATGGAAGAACTCTGTTCTTTCACCTAGGCTGGAACCACATCCTGCTCACAATGATGAAAGACTCTCATCCAGGCTGGAACACATCCTACTCACAATGATGACAGATTTTTGCACTTATATTTATCCAGGGGGGAACACATCCTGCTCACAGTGATGAAAAGGCTATGCATTTACATCCATCCAAGTGTGAACACTTCCTGCTCACAGTGATGGAAGGGCTTGCACTCACATTTGATCTTGTAGGAACCAATCCTACAGTCATATCAGAATGGCCCCCAGTCCTCCTCGACTGAGCTACCTGGTAACTGACCAGGTGCCTCCATTCTCCTAGAGAATGGCAGTTGCCCTTACATCCAACCTGCTCGTCGGAATGGCCAACACTCACATCTAACATGGAAGGAACTTAATCCTTTAGCCATGACATAATGGTTCATCCCTTACATCTGATCAAGTGGGAACACATCCCTCTATCACATTAGAATGGCTACTCAGTCTTAGACTGAGTGTTTCTGGTACCTCACCAGGGAGCTCCATTCAAAGAATGGCATTCGACCTACTCATCGAAATGGCCAACAATCACATTTGACATGGAAGGAACTTAATCCTTTAGCCATGACAGAATGGTTCAACCCTTACATCTGATCAAGTGGGAATACATCCCTCTATCACATCAGAATGGCTACTCAATCCTAGACTGAGTGTTCCTAGTACCTCACTGGGAAGCTCCATTCAAAGAATGGCAATTGCCCTTACATCTGTCCTACTCGACATAATGGATAGCACTCATATCTGACATGGAAGGAAGCAATCCTCTCACCATGACAGAATGGATCAGCCCTTACATCTGACCTACTCATCAGAATGGCTACTAATACCAGCACTCATATCTGACATGGAAGGAACCAATCCTCTCACCATAACATAATGGCTCATCCCTTACATCTGACCATGGAAGGAACCAATCCTCTCACCATGTTATAATGGCTATGGGACTCATCACGTTTTCTTGGAGGAAATCTTGATCTAGAGAACACCAAGCTTCTCCCTGAAGTACTCGAACTTCACCCTAGCCAATGGCTTCATCAATACATCAGCTATCTGTTCCTCCGTCACAACATACTGGAGCTTCACTGCTCCTCTCTGCACCATATCCTTGATATAGTGGTACTTGATATTGATATGCTTCGACTTGTCATGGAACATTGGATTCTATGACAACTTCACACAACTCTAGTTGTCACAATGTATACAAGTAGCATCTAATTAGAGATCAAATAAATTATACAGTAGCTTCTGTAGCCATACTACCTCACAACTAGCTGAACAAGATGCGACATACTTTGCTTCAATTGTACTCAGTACCACATAGGATTTCTTCCTGCTAAACCAAGAGATCACACCTAATCCCATATTGAAGCAACACCCTGAAGTGCTCTTCCTATCGATGGCACTACCTGCCCAATCTGAATCAACATAACCCTCCAGGTTAATCTTTTGATTCACATCATACTTGAGCCCATAATCAACTATACCCTTTAGGTACCTTGGAATATGCTTTGCAGTAATCAAGTGAACATGTCTCAGATCTGTCAGGAACTGGCTCAAGGTGTGCACACTAAAGCAAATATCTGGTCTCATGTTCATTGGGTACATCAATGAACCAATCATTTGACGATACATCGTAGCATCAACCGACTCTGGTGAAGCATCACTTAATAGCTTTAGGTTCGATGCCATAGGTGTGGATATAGCCTTGTAGTCCATCATCCCAAGCCTCTTCAGGATCTCTACTGCATACTTCCCTTGTCCAAGGAAGATTCCATCTGTACTCTGCCACACCTTCATGCCTAGAAAGTAATGCATCATTCCTAAGTCCTTCATTTTGAACTCAGTAGCAAGCTTTCTCTTTGTATCAGTAATCAACCCACCTGTACCTGTTACAAATAGATCATCTACATATAGTAGAAGCATCACTAGGTTGCCATCCTCAACCTTGTAGTAAAGGTTGGAATCTGCTTTACTCTTGGTAAAGCCCAAACTGGATAGAAATTTGTCAATTCTGCCGTACCAGGTCCTAGGTGCCTATCTCAAATGGTACATGGCTTTCTTCAATTTGCACACATGACACTCCCTGTCATGTGTCTCAAAGCCGAGTGGTTTTTCTACATACACTTCCTCTTCCACTACACCATTCAAGAAAGTAGTCTTGACACCCATCTGGTGTATCTTCTATTTCATCACTGCAGCCAGAGCAAGTACTAATATAATGGAAGTGTATCTGGCTATGGGTGCAAAGGTTTCTTCATAGTCTATTCCTTCTTTTTGAGAGAAACACCGAGCTACAAATATTGCCTTATATTTTTCAATGCTACCATCTACAGCATGCTTGATCTTGTAGATCCATTTAGAAGTTACAACTGACTTCCCATTTGGTCTTAGGACAACATCCCAAACATCATTCTTCATGATCGATTGATATTCTTCGATCATAGCATCCTTCCATTCTTTTTGTTCAGCCGCTTCTATATAACTGGAAGGTTCTTTATCAATGAAATCACATACTAAAGATACATACCCGGAGTAGGATCTGGTCCTCTTTCTTTCTCTGTGATTCTCTTCTGGAGCCCCATATCTTTCCGCACCTTGGATAAGTTCACGTACCCAAGCAGGTTTCCTCTTTTGAGGATTCTTCTCCAGAGGTGGATCTACGGGTCTTTGTGGTTCTTCAAATTCTTGATCTTTTTCTTGAGCTTCTTCATTCATGGTTGTATCATGAATTTTGGGTGCTTCTGCTTCTGCTTCTTCAGGTTCTTCAGCAGGTCTCTTTCTGGACTTGTTGTAAGTTGTGTCTTCATCAAAAGTAACATCCCTACTGATGTCAATATTCTTGTACAACGAAAAATATATTCTGTAAGCCTTCGAACTTTCAGGGTATCCCACAAATACACCCTTCTTTCTTGAAGGATCTAATTTTTTTTCTTCTCTTTTGGAATGTGTATGTATACTGGGAAGCCGAATATTCTAAGATGGCTGACTTCTAGTTTCTTACCAGAGAAGACTTCTTCAAGAATCTTGTTCTCAAGTACTCTATGTGGAGTATGGTTCTGTACATACATCGTTGTTCTGGTAGCTTCCACCCAAAGATGCATAGGAAGATCTTGATCATGAAGCATGCCTCTTGCAGCTTCCATGATAGTTCTATTCTTCCATTCCGTAATCCCATTCTGTTGTGGATTATAAGGAGTGGAAAACTCCCTCTTAATCCCAGATTCTTTGCATAGCTCTTTGAATTCATTTGACGTGAATTCTCCGCCATTATCTAATCGAAAAGTCTTAATCTTCTTTCTAGTATGGTTTTCAATCAAGGTTTTGAATTCCTTGAACTTACTGAATACTTTTTCTTTGTTCTTCATGAAGTAAAGCCATGTCTTCCTAGAAAAATCATCAATAAAAGAAACATAGTATCCATACCCGCTTAGTGAGTTTGATGACATAGGACTGCATACATCGGAGTGGATGATTTCTAGTATGTCTTTGGCTTTGCTTTCGCTGCTGGGAAATGTCTTCTTTGTATTCTTTCCTTTCGTACATCCTTTGTAGACACCATCATGTTTTTCTTGGAATTCTAGAAGACCTTCAACAACTTTGCTTGCAATAGGTAGTGCTCTGTAATGCACATGTGCAAGTATTCTATGCCAAAGCTCATTTGGCTCTACTATGTCATGGACCAAGGCTTGTTTTCTATAGCCCTTCAATTTGTACAACCCTCCTTCATGTTCTCCAATCACTACTGCATCATCGATAGTCTTACCTCTTGGCCACATGATGACTTGACCATCTATGAATGCAACCCTCATTCCTTTTGCATCCAATGCTGATATGGAGAGAAGGTTCTTCTTGAGTCCTGACATAAACAATACTTCTTTCATTGTTAGATACTTGCCAGAGTCTAGTTTATATGAATATTCCCCACTACCTTTTATTGGATATTGGTAGTCATCTCCTAGCTTCACCTTGTGAGGTGATTCATGTTCTATCAGTCTTACAAAGGGTTCCTTGAATCCAATCATATGTTTGGAAGCCCCACTTTTAATAAGCCAATCATCACTACCATGAGTAATGTTACCTGTGAGAGTGGAGATCAAAACATATTCATGTTGTTAAATTTTCATATGCTAAGCTAGATCATTAGTATTTCATTTCGATTTCATAACAAAATAATATCAACAGGATCACTGAAAGATAGACAAGCACAACCATACAAAAGGAGAACATAAATATTTATCCTAGGAAAACCCTAAAGGGAAAAACCCAACAAAAGCTTCCTCAATATAGATGCCCCAAAAGATAAAAGATAAAACCAACAAGGAGATCAAAGCCTGATCCTCCTCCTTCTCCAGCTACTTCTCTTCTCCACTAATGCGCTACACAAGTGAGAGTGTGTGTGTGTCTCAAATGAGGAGCACCACACCTCTATTTATATTCATTCGTTCACTTGAATGAACTCATTTGACATGTAGGCTCGAGTTACACATGTAGGCTCAAGTAACCACACTGGGGTGCTAATGACCCACCTTTACAAATAGAGGGGACAAACTCATGACTCTTATTAGTTATTCCAATTAGAAGCATCGGGTTACAAGATAATACAAGTGGTTCTCCTCTTAGGACCATTGGGGACCACAAAAAATACATATAGAATATTCTTCAAAGTTACAATATTTCAACACTCCCCCTTAACGAGAATGGTATTCTACAACAACATCAACAACAACAATAGTAGGAGAGGACATCATCAACATTATCAGGGTAACACATCTATAAATCATTGGAAGCTTTTCAACATCATATAGTATTCATCTTCAATATTTGATGACAGCAACTCTTTAATCAACATCAGCATCTTTTGACCTTTTGATCAGCAACATCTTCAACACTTTGATCTTTCGATCAGCAACATCTTCAACACTTAGACCTTTCGATCTGCAGCAACATCTTCAGCACTTTTACCTTTCGATCAGCAACATATTCGGCACTTTGACCTTTCGATCAACAACAACATCTTCAGCACTTTGACCTTTCGATCATCACCAATATCTTCAGCATTTTGACCTTTCGATCAGCAACATCATCACATTCTGATTAGTAACATTGTGATCAGCACCATCATCATACCTCAACTCTCGAATAGAATCATCATCATCATCATATTCTAATATTTTGATCATTATGTCATCGTCATCACATACTGATCATCATCATCGTCATACTCTGATATTTTGATCAGTACATCATCAGCATCACACTCTTGATCGTTCGATTAGTACATCATCATCATAATCTGATTTTTGATCAATACATCATCATCATCATAAAAACATCATCATCATGAAAACATCAACATCATCAAAACATCATTATGATCAAAACATTCAACATCATCAAAACATCAAAATATCATCATCATCACACTTTGATCTTTCGATCGGTATATCATCATCATCAAAACATCAACATCATCAAAACATCAACATCATCATCATCAAAACATCAACATGATCCTTCCTTTCGGAATTACGGGATCAACATGTCTGTGGTACTCAAACAATCTTTCCTGTCAGAATTATGGGATTTAGATCTTTACAGAGTTACTAACGATCCTTCCTTTCAGAATTATGAGATCAACACATTTGTGGAGCTCAGACAATCCTTCCTTTTGGAATTACGAGATCAAGTCTTTACGGAGCTACTAACGATCCTTCCTTTAAGAATTATGGGATTTACGTCTTTACAGAGTTGCTAACGATCCTTCCTTTCGAAATTATGGGATCAACACATTTGTGGAACTCAGACAATCCTTCCTATTGGAATTATGGGATCAACACATCTGTGGAACTCAGACAATCCTTCCTATTGGAATTATGGGATCAACACATCTGTGGAACTCAGACAATCCTTCCTGTTGGAATTACAGGATCAAGTCTTTATGGAGCTACCAACGATCCTTCCTTTTAGAATTACGGGATTTAGGTCTTTATGGAGTTACTAACGATCCTTCCTTTTGGAATTACGGGATCAACACATCTGTGGAACTCAGACAATCCTTCCTATTGGAATTACAGGATAAATTCAATGATCCTTCCTTTCAAAATTACGGGATTTAGGTATTTAAGGAGTTACTAATGATCCTTCCTTTCGGAATTACGGGATCGACACAGTTGTGGAACTCAGACAATACTTCCTATTCGAATTACGGGATCAACACACGTTCTTGAGTACTGAAGTCACCAGATCTATTTTGAACTGAGGTTCAAGGATGATACAATCCTACTACCTTCTTGATGACCAAATTTCACCAGATTCATTCTGAACCAAAGTTCAAGGATGATACAATCCCTCCACCTTCTCAATGATCGAAGTTCATCGGATCCGTTCTGAACCAAAGTCCAAGGATGATACAATCCTGTCACCTTCTCAATGACCGAAGTTCACCAGATCCATTCTGAACCAAAGTCCAAGTATGATACAATCCTGCCACCTTCTCAATGACTGAAGTTCACCGGATCCGTTCTGAACTGAAGTTCAAGGATGATACAATACTGCTACATTCTCGATGACCGAGGTCACCGGATCACTTCGGGACATATGTCCCAGGATGATACAATCCCTATTCATTCTCGAAGACCGAGGTCTCTGGATCACTTCTGGACATATGTCCCATGATGATGCAATCCCATTGCAACATCACTACTCCCCCTTTCAAGGAAGGTCTTTCTAAACCACCCCAAGCTTGTCTCGAAAGTGTTCGAACTTTACTCGGGATAGAGGTTTCGTCAGCACATCACCATCTAAACCATCATAATCTACATCTTCAGTATGTGAATTATGAACTATCACCATTTGTATCTCCAGTATGTGAATACTAAAAGCATCATCTATATCTTCAGTATGGGAATACTGAAACATCATCATCTGCATCTTTATATTGTATGTAGAAATATCGGATTTCTATGTGTTACGATGGAACACAGGGTTCTCTATTATCACAACTCTCGTTATCACATAGAATCAATGTGGTATCCATTTTCAGGGAAAGGAGACCTGATATCAGCTTTCGAAGCCATATGGCTTTACAACTTAGCAGAGCAATCTGCTATGTATTATGCTTTTGTTGTTCTAAGAGAAACACTTGACTGTTTCCTGCTAAACCATGAACTCATAGCATACCCCAAACAAAAGTATCTACCTGATGTGATTTTCATGTCTAAGATACTTCCAACCTAATATACATCTGAATAGCCATACAATCTATAGTCATGGATACCATCATAGTATAGACCAAGGTCTATAGTCCCTTTCAGATATCTCATCACATGTTTTTCAGCTACTAGGTGAACCCATCTTGGTTGAACAAGATATTGACTTAAGGTGTTCACAGCAAAACAAATGGCTGGTCTGGTATTTGTTAAGTACATCAATGACCCAATGATCTGTCTATAACGAGTCGCATCTACTAACTCTGATGAGTCATCGTCTAACAGCTTCAGGTTGGAGTCCATGGGTGTGGCCATGGCTTTGAATTCCAATATAATTAATCTCTTCAATATCTCTATCGCATACTTTCCCTGGTTGAGAAATATTTCTTCTGAACTTTGTCATATTTCTAGACCTAGGAAATAGTGCATTAACCAGAGGTCTTTCATCTCAAATTCTTCTGCTAGTTTCTTCTTGCTTTCCATGATCTGTTTCTCCTTCCCTATCAAGAATAAGTCATCCACATATAATAAGAGGATGACAGGTTCATCTTCTACAACCTTGAGATAAAGGTTAGGATCAGCTTTACTCTTGGTAAAACCCATAATTGACAAGAAACTACCATACCAAGCTCTGGGAGCTTGCTTCATGCCATAGAGGCCCTTCTTCAACTTACATATATGAGTCCATCTGTCTTCAACTTCAAATCCTTTCGATGTAAAACTCTTCCCCAATCATACCATTAAGGAAGGGTTTTCTTTACTTCATCATGGAAGAAAATACCATCATAGTTCTGAAGGAAGTGTACCTTGCTTCCTGGAGTAAGTGTCTCTTCAAAATTAATTCTCTCTTTCTTAAGGAAACCTCTAGCCACAAGTCTTTCCTTACTTCTATCAGTGACATATTTTATCTTGCAAATCCATTTGTAAGATACCACATGCTTTCTTTCTGGTTTGAGTACTATATCCCAAACATCATCATAACATCTTCCATGAGTTCGTCTTGTCAGATCATCAACATATCCTAGTCTTCTTCATTCAACTTTGAAGGTCGAAACCCACTTTACTCTTGGTAAAGTCTTGATCCATTAGGAAGCTGTCCATCATGTCATACCGTGTCCAACTCAAATATCTTCTGTAGTCACTCCCCCTGAAGTGGAGTATTATCTTCCTTCTTCCTTCTGTATAGGTGATTCTATGCTTGATATATACTGGTCAATAGATTATGTCATGTCATAGTCTATTCTTTCTGAGGCAAATCACGATTCTTGCTTTGTACACTTGTTCTTGCAGATCCATATGGAAGATACTACGTACTTCCCTTTATGTCTCGAAATCATATCATATACATCATTCCCCATAATAAACTGTTATTCTTTGATCATAGCTTCTTTCATAGCATTTTTTTCTTCATCTTGAGTTATCTCTCATACCCATGGTAGTCTTCATCCTTCGAGGTGGATCTACCTCTCTTTGAAGTTCTTTCTTTCGTCATGGTGTCTCTGACCCTGGGAGCTTCAGATTCATGTTTATCGAATTGTCATCACTTGTTATTTGGAACAAGTCTCATCCTTCTTTTCTTTTAGGAGGTTGCACAGGACCTTTCCTACAATTCAAATGCACCAGTTGCATGGTTAGAATTACATATGCATAACGACAAATTATTATGCATCATGCAACTATTTAGCCAATACAACATTCATCCATATCTCACAGAAATTTTTTATATGCCTTCCATCTCTAACATGACATCATTGAGATTGTGCACTAATCCAATATGTCAGCAAATAGGTTTCATTCTAGATAAGTAACAGTGGATATTTGTATAGAACCATGAGCTACTTACCCATCACATGCATGCAAACAACACATCAACTGAATATAATCAAATGCATAACAAAACAATATCATTAAATGACAATTGAATACTTATATTTTGTGTGTTTCATGGATAGACTCCTTCTTGATCATTCTGCTTCATCATCTTCATCCATGAAATAATCATTTATTATCCAAATGATAAGATGGATAAGAGGTTCATCAAGAATTGAGTTATTCATATTCTTCATCGCTTTAGGGATCTTCTTTGAATGGTGAGAGCTTGATCTTCAATTTTCTCCCATCTTTCTTCTTCTCTTCTTATGAGACAAGCTTCTTCTTCTTCCCAGAGTCAACTGAAAGTAATCACTTCCTTTTGGCACACATTCCTCACATGAATGAATCCCATGATTATGGGAGGCCATTCTCTGCTTCTTCTTCTACTGCTTCAAGATGTTATGCATTCCGGATCTTCACATTCTTCAACTGTTTTCTCAAATCCATATTCTGAATTATGTCCTTATCTTCAAATAGCTTGATCAAGGAATCAAACATCTTCAGTGTCTTTAGGGAAGACACTTGTGGTACAAGTTGTTCTGTGATTGAATCAACAATGATCTTCTTTTCCTTTATCAAGTTCTTCTTGTGTAAGGCTTTGAGGCTCATCTCCCTCTAGAACTGGAACCTCTCTACTCATGTAGGTGTCCAATTCATTTTCTTCAGAGAGATAAAATACTTCCATGCTTGTAAGTTTTAAACTTTACCAATATTATCATCAATCTGATGTGATAGATCACTTTGAAATGAGAACCTCAAATGCAAATAGCAAAAGATTAGATCTTACCGATTTGAGGTGTCCGTCCTACTTCCGGAGCTGGCTAATCTAGGGTTTGTCAGAGAAACCCTAATTTTCAAAACTTTGAATCTTTAATATTTTATTGGATAGAAAGATATATCTCTTCAAATGGAGCTATCCAATGTACTCCTTTTTTGAAAACAGTGGAGGGAAGCTTCTGGAACAGGAAGCCCTAGTTTTCTAATTTCTTTTGCAGAAATGCATGTTACTGTTTCTATGATACCTTCGAAAGTAATACCCCTATGTACCTGAAATTTCTCACTGAGGTAACCTTGCATGTCCCTGATCCAATACCATATGTTTCATCATAATTGGTTTCACCAATTGGTATTTATGATCATTTTCCCAAGGTGACCTGTTACAGGACTGTTCAGAATAGTGAAGTTGTACAGCATGCCCCATGTCACTGGTTCATCTTCAGGTTCCAAAATTTGGACCATGGAAATAAAATTCCGTGCTATTTCTATAACATCTTCAGGAATTCCATTTGGACCTCTGTAGCCCACGCTACAGTAATTCTCCCCAGGTGTCATGTTTAGGGATGAATTCTGAAAGAGGCTGGAACCCTAACTTGGAGGGATCATATCTCCAATAATATAGTAAACCTGAGGATGAATTTTGCACACAGTGTAAATATAGATTTTATCTTCTGTATATGCAATTTTCAACTCCTAATCCTTCACTAATATTAGGATATAGCAAATGTAGAAAAACGTAGTAGTTTGAGTATTTAGGGTTTTTCCAGATAGGGGTCAAACTAGGGTTTGACTTTCCCGGAGTTTCACCCAACCAAATTTCTTGATCCAGGTCTCTAAAATTCAATTTTGATGAGGAGAAAAATCCTATACTGGGCTCACTCAAAAATTCTTCTTCTATAGAAAGCCCTAATTTTTCACACCAAAACTGAAAATGCTCAGAATCAAATTTCGCTTCGACAGAAAGATGCACCCTTCAATGGAGAGGTATTCTAGCCTTCTTTTGCTGATCAATCATGGATAGAGACCCAAAAAATAAGAATCCCTAGATTCTTAAGCTGCACAATTTCTTCTCTCAGGGTGGCTCTGATACCATGTTAAATTTTCATATGCTAAACTAGATCATTAGTATTTCATTTCGATTTCATAACAAAAGCATATAAATAGGATCACTGAAAGATAGACAAGCACAACCATACAAAAGGAGAACACAAAGATTTATGCTAGGAAAAACTAAAGGGAAAAAACCAGCAAAATATTCCTCAACATAAATGCCCCAAAAGATAAAAGATAAAACCAACAAGGAGATCAAAGCCTGATCCTCCTCCTTCTCCAGCTACTTCTCTTCTCCACTAATGCGCTACACAAGTGAGAGTGTTTGTGTGTGTCTCAAATGAGGAGCACCACACCTCTATTTATATTCATCCGTTCACTTGAATTAACTCATCCGACATGTAGGCTCGAGTTACATATGTAGGCTCAAGTAACCACACTGGGGTGCTAATGACCCACCTTTACAAATAGAGGGGAAAAACTCATGACTCTTATTAGTTCTTCCGATTAGAAGCATCGGGGTACAAGATAATACAAGTGGTTATCCTGGTAGGACCATCGGGGTACAAGATAATACAAGTGGTTATCCTGGTAGGACCATCGGGGACCACAAAAGATACATATAGAATATTCTTTGAAATTACAATATTTCAACACATCCTCACTTGAAGAATCTTCACTTTCATATTTGGATCTCTTCTTGGATGGTTCATCATCCTCTGCAGCATGAGAATGATGTCTTCTTTTGTTCCCCTTCTTCTTATGAGAGTGGTTCTTTCTCTTAGGACAATATTTTGCAAAGTGACCTATCTCATCACATGTATAACATCTTATTCTAGATAGGTCCTTTCTATTGTTCTCTCTATGATGAGGATTCTTACCTTTGAAGTGATGAGGTTTTCTTCTGCCCCTCTTGGAGTGAAATTGAGAGCTTGATCTTCACTTCCCATATTCTCTTCTCGAGCTGCTAACCAAGCTTCTTATTGAGAGAACTCTTCCCATATTCTCTTGAACTTGACTATCTTCTTTCTAGCACAGATTCCTTGGATGAAAGAAACCCATGACCTAGGAAGGCCATTCAAAGTAGTCATCACAATATTTGCATTATCCACTTCTTCATCAACGGCTTCTAATTGTTCCTTGATTTGAGAAACCTTTGTGAAGTAGGACTGGATAGTCTCTACATTTTGAATGTTCACATTCTTTAGTTGAATCGTCAGAGTCATCTTCCAGTTTATGTTCTTCCCTTCAAACAACTTGGTTAGGGCATCAAACATAGCTTTAGGTAACCTAAGAGAGGACATATATGGGATAAGGTGATCCTTGATAGAATCAATAATTATCCTCTTTGAAATAACCATCTTATTCTTATGCAAGGCCTTAGCCTCATCTCCCTCTGGAACTGGAACCTCCTCATGGATGTAGGAGTCTAACTCATTTTCTTCTAGGACCAAGGAGATCCTATACTTTCGGGCTTGGAAGTTATCAGCTCCCTCAAACTTCTCATCAAGATTGGTATGATGAGACATCTTAAACTGAGAATCTCAAATGGAAATACAAAATATCTTAGATCTTACCAGGTTCAAGATGTCAGATCTGAAACTTGAGCTGAAATCCTGCAGAGCTAGTTCAGGAACAAATTAGGGTTTTGCTTTTCCAGAGTATTGTCCACCCAAATTCCTTGAAATTTGTCCCTAACTATGATTTTAGGGAGGATATCAATCCAGGCCTGGGATCACTGAAAAATTCCTCTTCTGTGAAAATCCATAATTTTTGGTAGTAGAGTCGGGTCAAAAACTGAAAAACCTCAGAATTTGATTATGTTTCGACAGAAAGATGTGCCCTAAGGAGGAGAGTTATTGCCCCTTATGTTTGCTAAAAATATGTGGAGGAAGATCCATAAACTAGGAAGCCCTAGTTCCCACAGTTGCACAATGTATTCTTCTTAGGTTAGCTCTGATACCATGTTAGTTTTTCAACATTAATCTAGCATTATTAGGATCATTAACTGAGATAATAACAAGTACAACAATCAAACACAAGAGACAGTGAACACAAAGTTTTTCCTCAAGGAAACCATAAAGGAGAAAACCCCACAACTTCCTCAGAGATAGAATCAACACCAAAACAATAAAAGACCCAAAATAGTAAGTGATCTCCCAATAGCAGTAATCTTCTTCTTGACTAGCCCCAGTGTCTTATCCTTCCTCAACTATGCACTACACTTCAGTGTGGATGAGTTGTATGATAAATATAGAATCGAGTTCTCTATTTATACTAATCCTGACATGACTAAAACCCTTCTAGGGCCGACCTCTACTAGGAGAGTCTAATAACCCTAGTGCCTCGAAACTGCGGGGACTTTAACCCTTAGACAATCGGAGGGTTATTCACTATGACTTGACATTACTTATTTACATTATTGATCCTCCCAATCGAAACACCAGGGCATGACACTATGACTGAACTACATTATAGATACATCTCAGAATAAACATCGGGTTACAATACATAAGATATATAGATGAATACATTCTGAAGTTACAAATACATCAACAACTTCCAACATAATAAAGGTGGTGCTGAAGAAGGTATTGTTTTTTACTAAAGGGTAGAAGCGGTGCTTGATTTTCATATACAAATTTGATTGCTGGACCAATGTTTTGACTTCACAATTTGATATTGAGGGAAACACTGAATTTTTGGATCTCATCACATGCTGATGACGATATTTAGGTATAACAACTAACAAACACTAATAAATGTGTGTGGATTGATGTTTTATATTCTATGTTATCAAAATTTTGTTTTATTTTAAATTATTGTATTAAAAATGTATGCCATAAAATAATGTTGAATTATTCACTTGAAGTATATATGTTCATAAATTATATATTTTTATTTATTAAGATTATTTTCATTATATTTATTTGAAATTGATACATTTATGATTTACCCAATTGTTTCCAAACATTAAATAATCCTTGGGTTTGTTGATAGGTAGAAGATATTGATGATACACCTACAAATACCCAAGACCGAACTAGGTTTTAAAGATTTACATAGGATGATCCAAATCATACTTTAAACCATACTATGGTGAAGAGATCAACACTAAAGAGAACACTACTAGTTGAGAAATTTGAAGAGCTGATGAGATTAACATACATTACTGGCATGTCACCTGGCCTTAATATGACGATGATAGTGAAAATGCAGTGCATGACAAAGTATTGAATGAAATGAGTACATAATTATTTGGGGATGGAAACAATTATGAAAATAATCATAATATGGTTGACACTAATGATTATAGAAAGGGTAATTACCACCAAGGTAATCTTGATGACAACAACCTTCAGAAAGACGCAATGAAGCAATTATCCAAGACACCACCATTCAAATCGGGTGGAAGTAGAACCTCAAAATTTCCATGCACATCAAAGTTGTTGGAAACAAAGTCACTATTTGGTTGGTCAGAAAAAGTATTCACTACCCTACTAAAGCAAGTTCAAATCCATTCCATACTTTGCATTGTTAATTGCATATGTAATTTGTAAACATTCATCAACTACATTGAAATTTCATTAAGGGGATTTTAATACCATATATTGTATATAAAAAATCATGTATAGAATGAAATATCCAACATGTTCATCATTATTCAAACATTCTATTGATTTAATATCTTGCAATCTTATATGGCACTAAAAACTAAAATATTCCCTAAAGAGAATATTTCCATCAAATTAAGGAGAAGTGTGTCATTTGTTGGTTGATTTGGGGATTATAAATGATTGCATTTTATATAGAGATGAATACCAAAACAAGGTATAATTTTGTGTATACAATGAGAAGAGATATCATACATATGAAAATGATCCTACAGTAGAAACTAAGATTTTACAACACATGCCAATTATACCTAGACTTCAATGAATGTTCCGTTGCAATTCACTTGCAAAATTGATGGTTCATCACATGAAGAGCATGAGGAAATATGGATTCATATGAATTCTGGCAGATTGCAAATCAGTGAAACCACATAAAGGAAAAATAGCCAAGAAAATTCAAAGATGAACATCATAGTGTAAGGTTTAGGCTTGCAATAGATGGAGCGTGTCCATTCTCTTTCATGAGCACAAATACAATTGTTTGGTTAGTGAAATTTATAGTATACAATATCCCCTCAGGGATGAGTGTTGGAAAGGAGCACCTTATACTGAGTTAGATTTTTCCAAGAAAGCATCAAGTTTAAAACATGGATGTTTATCTTGTGCCTTTTATTGATGAAATGCAACTGCTATGTAAAGGTATAAGAATGTATGAAATATCATGACCTCCATCAAACCTTTCATTCATATTATATGGTGTGCTATGCTGGACTATTCATGATTTCTCAGGACTTGGTGTTTGTTCCGGTAAGATAAAATATTTACCTATTTACACTCATGTTTTATCTATTTCATCGATAATTTCATACTTACTTTTATAATATTATTTTGATGTTATTAATATTTCTCATGGAACTACAAGGATTCAAACAAAGGGGAATTTTAATGTCTAAGATGTGTAGAAAAAATTGAAGGGTGGTATTCTATGTATATACATTTATTTATTTACGCAAACAATAGGGAATCTAGAAGATCAAAAGATAAGACTATGATTGAAGCAAATCTACAATATGTTGGTAAAATACAACAAATTATTCAGTTCGATTACCACTCTTTTAAATGTTGTATTTTTAAGTGTAGATGGTATGAAATATTTGAGAGGACACAAAGACACGATACCCATAGTGGATTGTTTTCTATAGATTAATCAAGGTTATTACAAGAGGATAAGGAGCCTTATGTTGTACCAATTAATTGTGAGAAGATATTTATTTAAATCAAATAAAAAGCGTTACTATTAATCATTGTTATCATGTAAAATGGCACTTCTCCGTCCGAGTACTAATACACAATGTGTCGGAATGGAAAAGCACAAATTAGATTGAAGTAGCCAAAACAATATAGATAGGAATGACCTTTGATACAACATTACCTTACCAGCTCAATATATTTTTGTTTGGACACTAGGGTTGAATACGCAACGATTTGGATAACAACCTGTGTATCATACACGAGTATGTGCATTGGAACTCACATATGCACTGCACCATCGGGTTTCCTTAAAGCAAGGCATGTATCATATGCGACTTGCCTATATCAATAGTCGTGTATTCCTTAATTTAAAGTTAAAAAATATAAACACGATTAGTCGAGGATAGTTGAGCCCTTAATAATAACTATCTCAACTTCCTCAACCATATCAACCTTTGAAACCTCTCTCTTTCCTCATTTATAAATAGAGGGTAGGGGTTGAGGCTAATCAACCATACTTAGTAGAGAAAAGTTATGCAGGCGTTTTTCCTTCATATATCTTGGAGCAGCAGAACTCAGTGTCCTTGGTTTGCAAAGGAGAACTTCTCTCATATGTTGGGTTGTAATCTCAACACACTTGTTTATCAATAAAGAAAGTTTTTCTTCCATAATTGTGCACTCTTGTATATTGTGATATATGAATTGTCTCAGTGTTATTATGAATATGTTATTTTATTAACCATTGATATAATATATAAGATATTGCAGGAATATCTTGTTCTTTGCATGTGATTGGAAATACCTTGGAAGCTATGAAGCAAGTTGAAGAGAACAAGAAAAGCTAGGATTGACCATCATAAATAAGGTATGCTCATTTTTCATCCTATTTCTATTTCAATTTCAGAAATGGCTGATTGTCTACAATTTAGTTAGTAAGTTGGTAACCCAAGAGGCCCTAGGTTATAAGGGCGTGTTTTCCTGAACAACAGAACTGGAGAATCCACTGGGGATTCCAGCTTGTTGCGGGTCCTCTCTATAGTCTTCTTTAGCAGTATTTTTATCTGCCTGATTCTATTTGTGACTTGTTTTGATTGTTTCTTTTGATTTTCAGTTTTTCATGTTCAGGGTCTGTCAGTCAGTTTTTTTCCTTTTTGAAAATTTTTGGCAGCATACGCAGGTTATCTTATTGACAGTCATGTATTTCACTTTGTATATGTGGGATTCCTTCTAGACAGTTGTGTATCGTACACATGTTTCCTTTATAACATGTCTGTATACCTATATCTTTCTATGAGTTCATAGGTTTCTTGCTTTTCCCTATTTTTGTGACCTCTCAGATGCTTGTGAAGGTTATTTTTTCGGCATGATACTGTAAGTTTTAGGTTTGTACATTCCACAATTTAAATTATTTATCGAGTCCTTTAGTGTTTTTTTTTACTTTATTTGTTTGTGAAGGTCTTATGTACTCCTACTTGGCTTAGGTATGAGTGCTTTTGTTTTTTTAAGTTATTGGTCAATCCTTGGAAATAATGTATGCTTTGTATTGTTGTTTGTGGTCTGAGTAAGTCATTCTTTATGCTTTGGATCTATTAGTCTTTGATTGGATAGTTCCTCTAGGTTTAGGTTTTGTTCCGTTTCTTTCATTTTTGGGTGAAGTGTGTTACTATAGGGTCTGTTTACATTTTTTACTGTTATATTCTTAGATTGTTCAAACCTACTCAAGTTTGCATTTAGCTGCATTATAATTTTTGAATTTTTTTGAAAAGAAAAGAAAAAAACATTTTTTGCATTAGGTTGCATTTAGTTGTTCTTTTTGCTATTTTTCAAGAAAAACAGTAGGGATCATACACAGGTGATACAGGAAGGATATTTTTGGTATACCTTGGATGGACTTGGAAGGTAACCCTAGCAGACAGTGTGGGAGGGAGGTTGGGTGATTCCAATGCTTATGTGCAAGAACATATTGATGGAACTACAGGTAACCATCTATCAGTCTTCACTGATTGGACCTAGGCCCTAATCAACCTAGGATTTCCTTTGGAAGGAATATCTTATATCTACTTTGTATGTCTGACTTTAAGACATTTTTAGTGAGTGTTGTTTGGTTTGTCTATTTCTAGTTGTCCTTTAGGTGTGTCTGAGCCAAATTTTTAGTTGTGGAAGACTAACCTCTTTGTAGGTCAAGTAGGTTGCAAAACCTTCCTCCATCTGATAGAATAAAGCCTCCACCGCCCCCTCAAAGGTAGAGACTAGATATTGATGGTTCATTTGAACCAATAGGAGTTAGCAAAGCTCTAGGTGAAACATAACTTAGGACTAACCAGTATAAAAAAACTGTAGTAGATATCAAATACTTTAACGATGATGATTTTGCAAGGAATTTTAGCCGACCTCTGACTGGCTTAAATGATCTTGTGATTGTCCAATTTCTTCCCTTTAATTCAATTGTTATTGGTGTTCCTTTGAGTAGAGTTACGACTATATCTAGAGAGGGTATTTCTAGTCCCACTTCATCCATGTTGTCTGTAGGAGTGCCACCTCCCATAGTTGGAACTTCAATACCAAGTACATCTACTACATCTTTGTCACCAAGTAGTTGGGTGGTTTAACCACTTACTTCCTCCAATGTAGTAGATCCTCCTACTGGGGTAGTCACTTGGGTTCCTAGTGAACCTTTTTCTTCCCCCTCTTTTATGGATACTGCTCAGAGTGGTCCAAGAGGATCTTCCTCATTTGTTAAGGGTTTCTCGTGGATTTGGGGGCACATTCCCCCATCCACTCCTTATGTAGGTCCTACACCTGCATATGTGGGAATGCAGTTTGGAAACACAAATGATTTTGTCCAAGGTTTCCAAACACCAGTTTTGACCCCTTTCATGACCTCTCCCTTTTCATTTTTTAGCAGAGGGATACCTCCTCTTCTCTTTTAGACACAAGTTTCATCTAGAGCAGTTAAAACCACTTATAATGCACCACACACAAGTAATCCACTAGCTTACGAGTGGAATCATTTCCAAGGTAGTCCAACTACTTCAAAATTGATGGCTAGGGGAAAACCCACCCTTTTGTTTGGGAACCACGGGGAAGGTCCTTCTACATCCCAGACTCATGCTTTTCAAGCTCCGACTAGGCCTAAAATTCCCTTCTAGGCAACTTTAAACTTTCCATACTTTTCAAAGTTGATGAACGACCCAGTGTGGCATAGTGCCACATGGCCACTCGTTCCTACTAGGTTACCTTCATACATTCCTAAGTTTGAAGGAAAATATGGCGAAGATACAAGTGCCCATTTAACCACTTTTCACGTATAGTTATCCTCAAACTCATTGAACGATGATTTCCTTTGGTTGAGGGATTTCTAGAAGACCTTGACTCATGTTGTAGCAAAATGGTACATTGAACTTCCCTCTACTGCATACGACAGGTTTTTGGACTTAGAAATCATGTTCCTCAATCAATTCAAGATTCCTGTCTAGTATGTTGCCGACACAGATTTGTTGTCGACTTTTCAGCAAAACAAAGACACGCATATCTTGGATCACATCCAAGAGTGGCGAAGAAGGAAGAGGCTTATCAAATCCACCATACCTCCCATGTTCTTATCAGATTGGTTCTTAAAATATTTATTACATTATATATCTAAGGACGTATCCACTTCGGGGGTGACCACAATAGAAGAGGCCATCGTCAGGGCCCAATAGATATATTTGATTTATACTTAGTCTGGGATCTTATATGAGATTATACCTGAGGCACTGAGGTCTACCAATAGTGCCAAGGAACCCAAGCTTAGACCCCATGCCGATGGTGTGGTTGGTTTCGTTGATTCTCCCAATATAGAATCACTGGCTAAGAAACTACATGAGTTTTCAGTGAAGCAATCCCCAATGGAGGAAGAAAACGTTGAGACCCCCTCATCTCAAACTAAAACTATTTTTGCTCAATATTCTCAGACGGGAAATCAGCAAGCCGTTGGGAAAAATAAGAAAGGGAACAAGGGCGAGGGTAATCAAAACAAGCAGAAACCCACGAATAACGCTGATGGGGGAAGAAAGATAAGAAGAAAGTGAATTTTCCTTGTAATTTGTGCTAGGGACACCACCTAACTCATCAATTATCTCTTGTATATCAAGCTCAGAAGTTTCCAAAAAAATAAAAATTGGCTATCCTAAAGGGTGTTTTTCCCCAAGGATAGAACGCAGCTTCTGTTTGTAATGTAGCCAAGGGCACTTCCAGTGCTCCCCATGATAAGAACTATATCAATATGGTAGGACATAATACCTTGCACCACAAAAGAAACAAAAATTATGAATTGGAGGCTCCCAGGAAGCATAATTCTTTTGCTGAAACCTCTAACCCTCTCACGATCAAGAAACCTGCTAATCCAATGCCTAAGCTACCAAAATGTTCTTTCAAAAAAAAATTCACAATCCTAAATCTATGACTGCTTCCAACTACTCTATGGTGGAATACTTGGCTCAAACTCCATGTGCAATGTCAGCATTGGAAGTGTTACAAAGTTTTCCTGCTCAGCAGGATTCCCTCATCATTTCCAGGCAGCATGGATTCATCGAGCCTCTTGGCGACGTTTAATCTATTAGATGTTAAGATTCTCCTGCTGTATCATGTGTCCTAGTCAGTAGATGTCATTCATGATGAAAAAACCATTGTACATACCATTTTGACGAAGGTTCTTCCACATGTTTAATGTCAATATCTTGCTAAAGGGATTTAGGTTCCCTAGAGCTAGTTCTATCAAACACCTTACTTACTGCTTTCGACGAAAGGTATTTATGTCCGCGTTGTGTCCTACCAGCTTTTGAGATTAAGTTGGAAGGGAAAGAAGTGGGTGTTAAATTACAGGTGGTTGATGCTCCTTTGGATTAAAACTTTTGTTAGGGAGAAGTTGGTCTTACACCATGTCTGTGATTTCCTCAGTTATTCTTCAAGTGGTGGTTTTTCCACACGAAGGGAAGTTGGTTATTGTTGACCATCTGAGTTTCACTCGAAAGGGCCGTTTGGAAACTAATGATTCCAATGTACCTTTGGTTGATCAATTTAAGATAGCTAATCATATATTGGTGGTTGGAATGTATTCATCATTGATGGGAAAGTTTGATATCCCAGCCCTGATAAATTATCTAGGTTCGATGAATGTAGGGAAGTCTATCGCAATGGTTGTCGATAGAAATTATCCTTGGTTCCTTCCTTACTGTAACGAACCTCAGGTTCCCTTATCTATAGTGGAAGTGTATTATCAAGATATTATTGACACCACAGGTGAATCTATCGCAACTCCTTCTACAGTCTCATAGGAGTCGAAAGAAGATTATCTTCCTTCTTGGGAAGAAACTCTTTATATTTGTATGAATGCTTAGACATGTTTTTTCATTTGGATCAACCCATTTTGGAAGCCATGAGTGGGAAATATAATATTTGTGAAGATATTCACCATAGGTCCTACTTTCTTCCAAAGCGAAGTAGAATTGAAAAGCAAGATTTCCATGTGAGACTAGCGGAAGATGTTGATTTACCGATTAATCCTTTGCCAAAGAAGGGAATATTTGCTGAGGAGAATATGGAAAATATCTCTATTAACATTCCTATCAACATCTCTACAAACCCCAATGACATAAAAAATGTGCATATTGGTGCAAACTCCTCTCCAGAGGAGATTGCCATATATACTACCTTTCTTAAGGAGTTTCATGATGTATTTTCCTAGTCATATGAGGAGATACAAGGCATTGATCCATGGATTGTAGAGAAGGAAATACGAACCTACTCTTTAAATCAGTTCGACAAAATTTTCTACCTATGAATCCATGTAAAGTGGAAACCATTAAGGATGAAGTGAAAAAGTTGTTGAAAGCTAGGTTTATCTACCCGATTTCTCTAACGAAATGGGTATCCAATCTCGTTCTTGTTGAAAAGAAACAAGGGACAATACACCCGTGCACTGACTTCCATGACCTAAATAAAGTGTGTCCCAAGGACAATTAGCCCATGCCCTTTATAGATCAAATCATTGATGCCTGTGTAGGTAGAGAATTTTTTCTATTTATGGATGGTTTTTATGGATACAATCAAATCCAAATCAAGTCAAAAGACCAACACAAAATGACTTTTACTTTTCCATGGGTTACCTTTGTGTACAATAAAATTCCCTTTGGTTTGAAAAATGTCAGGGCTACCTTTCAGCGGGAAATGAACTTTTACTTCCAAAACATTAAGAATATTATCAATTCATAATTAGATGATATTCCTAACCATTCTCGTAATATGAGGGACCATTTAGATCACCTTTGCTTAATTTTTGAACCATGTAGACATTACAAAATATTCTTGAATCCCCACCAGTTTGTTTTAAATGTTGATTCTATTGATGTATATGTAACTTCGAAATGTATTCACTTGTATTTCATATGTATTATAACCCAATGTTTATTTCAGGATGTATTTGTAATGTACTTGAGTCATGTCATGCCCCGATGTTCCGATCAGGAAGATCTATAATGTAAACAAGTCATGTCAAGTCATTGTGGGTAACCCTCCTATTGTCTAAGGGTTAAAGTCCCCTCAGTTCTGGGGCACTAGGGTTATTAGACTCTCCTAGAGAGGTCGGCCCTAGTAGGGTTTCAGTCATGTCAAGATTTGTATAAATAGAGAGATATCCTCTCTATTTAGTACACAACTCATACACACTCAAGTGTAGCACATATTTGAGGAAGGAGAAGACATTGGGGCTAGATAGAAAGAAGGTTATTGCTATCGAGATATCATCTTACTATTTTGGGGTTTTACTTTTGGTGTTGATTCTATCTCTGAGGAAGTTGTGGGGTTTTATCCATTTATGGTTTCCCTGAGGAAAAAAACTATGTTCATTGTCTCTTGTGTTTGATTGTTGTGTTTGTTGTTATCTTAGTTAAAGATCCTAGTGTTATACTAGCTTAATGTTGAAAATCTAACATGGTATTAGAGCTAACCTGAGAAGAAGACATTATGTAGCTGCGGGAATTAGGGATTCCTACTTTGTGGATCTCTCTCCATAGTTTTTCATTAAAATAAGGTTGGAATAAATATCCTCCTTAGGGCGCATCTTTTTGTTGAAGCAGAATCCAATTCTGAGGTTTTTCAGTTTTGGACCCGACACTACTATCGAAAATTAGTGCTTTTCACAGAAGAGGAATTTTTCAGTGAGCCCGGGCCTAAATTTATCTCCTCCCTAAAATAAAATATAGGGATCTATTTCAAATCAATTGGTTGGAAAAAACTTCGGAAAAGAAAAACCCTAATCTGCTTCTGATCCAGCACTGTAGAATTTCAGCTACAAATCCAGATCCGACATCTTGAACTAGTAAGATCTAAATATTTTGTATTTCCATTTGAGGTTCTCAATTAAGATGTATCATCATACCAAGATTGATGAAAATATTGAGGGAGCTGATAACTTACGATCTTGGAAGTATAGGATCTCCTTGGTCCTGGAAGAGAATGAGTTGGACTCCTACATCAATGAGGAGGTTCCATTTCCAGAGGGAGATGAGGCTAAGGCCTTACACAAGAAGAAGATGGTTATGGAAAAGAGAATCATTGCTGATTCTATCAAGGATCATCTCATACCATAGGTTTCCTCCCTAAAGACACCTAAAGATATTTTTGATTTCCTAACCAAATTGTTTGAAGGGAAGAACATAAACCGGGAGGTGACTCTGAGAAACCAACTAGAGAATGTGAAGATTCAGAATGCAGAAACCATCCAGCCTTACTTCACAAGAGTTTCTCAAATAAAAGAGCAAATGGAAGTAGTAGATGAAGAAGAAAAAAATGCTGAGATTGTAATGACCACCTTAAATGGTCTCCCTAGATCATGGGACTCCTTTGTTCAAGAGATATGTTCCAGAAAGAAGTTAGTCAATTTCAGCAAACTATGGTAAGAATGCTCTCAAGAAGAAGCTAGGATAGCAGCCAGAGAAGAGAAGATGGGAAGTGAAGATCGAGCTCTCATAGTACATTCCAAGAAAACCAAAAGAAGTTCTCATCACTCGAGAGGTAAGCATTTTTCTAAAACTAACTCTAGAAAATATGTCTCTAGAGGCAAATGTTATAATTGTGATGAAGTAGGACACTTTGCAAAAGATTGTTCTAAAAGACAAAATAAGAAAAAGGGAAACAATAAAAGAAATCATTCTCATGCTATAGAGGATGATGAACCATCCAAGAAGAAAACCAGATATGAAAGTGAAGACTCTTCAAGTGATGAAGAATATGTCTCAATTTCTGCTCTGGCAAGAAATATCACACATGGAAGCATTGATTGGCTTATAGAAAGTGGGGATTCCAAGCATATGATAGGATTCAAAGAATCCTTTGTGAAACTTTCAGAAGATGAATCATCTCAGAAGGTGAAGCTTGGAGATGACTACAAATATCCAATAAAAGGTAGTGGGGAATCTTCTTATTAACTAGACTTTGGAAAGTCTATGAATATGCAAGATGTATTGTTTGTACCAGGACTCAAGAAGAAC
The DNA here is from genome assembly GCA_001517045.1 of Pseudotsuga menziesii. Lineage (NCBI taxonomy): Eukaryota > Viridiplantae > Streptophyta > Pinopsida > Pinales > Pinaceae > Pseudotsuga > Pseudotsuga menziesii. Next base: position 302,760 of record LPNX011121997.1, read on the forward strand.
CTTCTCTCCATATATGCATTAGATGCAAAAGGCATGAGGGTTGCATTCATAGATGGGCAAGTGATCATGTGTCCAAAGAGAAAGACTATTAATGATGCAGTAGTGATTGGGGAACAAGAAGGAGGTCTATACAAATTGAAGGGCCATCCATAACAAGCCTTGGTCCAAGACACAGTAGATCCAAATGAACTTTGCCATAGAAGGCTTGCACATGTGCATTACAGAGCACTGCCAACTGTAAGAAAAGTTGTTGAAGGTCTTCCAGAAACTCAAGCAAAACATGATGGGGTCTGCAAAGGATGTGCGAAAGGAGAGAATAAAAAGAAGACATTTCTAAGTAGTGAAAGTAAAACAAAAGGAATCTTGGAAATTATCCACTCCAATGTATGCGGTCCTATGTCATCAAGCTCACTAAGCGGGTATGTATACTATGTTTCTTTTATTGATGACTTTTCTAGGAAGACATATATTTAATTCATGAAGAAAAAATATGAATTATTTAGCAAGTTCAACGAATTCAAAGCCTTGATTGAGAATCACAGAGACAAGAAGATCAATACCTTTCGATCAGATAATGGTAGAGAATTCACATCTAATGAATTCAAAGAGTTATGCAAAGACTCAAGGACTAAGAGGGAGTTCTCCACTCCTTATAATCCACAACAGAATGGGATTGCAGAAAGGAAGAATAGAACTATCGTGGAAGCTGCAAGAGAAATGCTTCATGATCAAGATCTTCCTATGCATCTTTGGGCGGAAGCTGCGAGAACAACGGTGTATGTACATAACCGTACTCCACATAGAGTACTCGAGAAAAAGACTCCTAAAGAAGTCTTCTCCAGTAAGAAACCAAAATTCAGGCATCTCAGAATATTTGGCTTTCCTGTGTACATACACATTCCACAAGGAAACAAAAAAAAATTAGATCCTTCAGGAAAGAGGGGTATATTTGTGGGATACTCTGAATGCTCGAAGGCTTACAAAATATATTTCCTAGGATACAAGAATATTGACATCAGCAAGGATGTGACATTTGATGAAGACACAACTTACAACAAATCCAAAAAGAAACCTACTGAAGAATCTAGAAGCAGGAGCACCCATAATTCATGATACAACCATGAATGAAGAAACTCAAGAAGAAGATCGAGAGTTTGAAGAACCACAAAGACCTATAGATCCACCTCCAAAGATGAATCCTCATAAGAGTAAAATTGCTTGGGTACGAGAACTTATCCAAGGTGTGGAAAGATATGGTGTTCCAGAAGAGAATCATAGAAAAAGAAAAAGGACCATATCTTACTTTGGGTATGTAGGATTACTATGTGATTTCATTGATAAAGAACCTTCCAGCTATGAAGAAGGGCAGAATGGAAAGAATGGAAGGATGCTATGATCAAAGAATATCAATAAATCATTAAGAATGATGTTTGGGATGTTGCCCCAAGACTAGAAGGGAAGTCAGTTGTAACATCCAAAAGGATCTACAAGATCAAGCATGCTACAGACGGTAGTAGAGAGAAATATAAAGAAATATTTATTGCTCAGGGTTTCTTACAGAAAGAATGAATATATTATGAAGAAACATTTGCACCTGTATCTAGATACACTTCCATCAGATCAGTACTTGCTCTGGTTGTAGTGATGAAATGGAAGATATACCAAATGGATCTCAAGACTGCTTTCTTGAATTGTGTAGTGGAAGAGGAAGTGCATGTAGAACAACCACTTGGTTTTGAGACACATGATAGAGAGTCTCATCTATGTAGATTGAATAAATCCCTGTATGATTTGAAATAGGCACCCAAGACTTGGTACGGTAGAATTGACAGCTTTCTATCTAGTTTGAGCTTTACCAAGACTAAAGCATATTCCAACCTTTACTACAAGGTTAAAGATGGAAACCCAGTGATGCTCCTACTATATGTAGATGATCTATTTGTGACAGGTATGGATGGTTTGATTGATGATATGAAGAGAAAGCTTGCTTTCAAGTTTGAAATGAAGGACTTAGGTATGATGCATTATTTTCTAGCTATGGAGGTGTGGCAGAGTGAAGATGGAATCTTCCTTGGACAAGGGAAGTATGCAATAGAGATCCTGAAAAGGTTTGGGATGATGGAATGCAAGACTATGGCCACACCTATGGCATCGAATTGAAGCTATTGAGTGATGGTTCATTAGATTCAGTTGATGCTATGATGTATCATCAGATGATTGGGTCCTTAATGTACCTGATGAACAGTAGACCTGATATTTGCTTTGCTGTGAACACCTTAAGCTAGTTCTTGACAGATCTGAGACATGTTCACTTGATTACTGCAAAGCATATTCTAAGATACCTGAGAGGTATGGTTGATTATGGGCTCAAGTACGATGCAAATAAGAATATTAACCTGGAGGGTTATGTTGATTCATATTGGGTAGGAAATTTCATCGATAGGAAGAGCACTTCAGGATGTTTCTTCAGTATGGGATCAGGTGTGATCTCTTGGTTTAGCAGGAAGCAATCATGTGTGGCACTGAGTACAGCTAAAGCAGAGTATGTCGTAGCTTGTTTAGCTAGTTGTGAGGTAGCATGGCTTAGGAAACTAGTGTCTAATTTATTTGATCTCTAGCTGGATGATACTTGTATACACTGTGACAACCAGAGTTGTCTGAAGTTGTCAGAGAACCCAATGTTCCATGACAAGCACTACTACATTTTGCCCAAAAATCCGATGGCTGTATTGTTTTATTTTCGACACTTCCCTGTCGCATGTACGACACTATGATTTTTTTCTAACCATCGAAAACTTGTCGTCGGTTATTCGACATTAGTCTAAACCATCGCTTCAGCGACACCTTACTTACCGTCGCTTAAATACAAGGCGTCAGTTAAGAGACGAGTATAAAAAATGGGCGTTGGTTAAGTGACAGTTTGTAATGTTCTTTTTAAAAAAAATCACCCATAGAACTGTCGGTGAACCGACGGTGATAATGACTATGCGTCAGTTAAGCGATGTGTTACACCATCGGTTAAGCGACGAGTATAAAAATTGGGCGTCGGTTAAGAGACAGTTTGTGATGTTTTAAAAAAAAAAAATTTCCTATAGAACCGTCAGTGAACTGACGGAGATAACGACTATGCGTCGGTTAAGCGATGTGTTACACCATCGGTTAAGTGATGATTATATAACTTGGACATCGGTGAAGCAATAGTTCAAGTGTCAGAAAATCGATAGAAGTAACCATCGCATAAGCGACGGAAGTGAATTTTTATTTAAAAAAAAATATTCACAAATTTGTTATACATTCCTCATTTGCATTAGTACACAAAACTTTACTCTAACTTAGCCACAGCAAAGCTCTAACAACACCACTCATTGCTCCAATAGTGCTCTTCAAGATTCACATACGCTGCCCCTATACGACCCCTGTTCTGACACCCAATAGCATCACCAGTATCCAAGCCAATACCAAAACCTTTGTAAGAATAAAGAGAACAGATCTCAATGGCATAACTTGTAAATTACAATCCATAGACCCCTTTCGTGAGAACAAAGAACACCCAATAGCACCACCAGTGCCCAAGCCAATACCAAAACCTTTGTAAGAATAAAGAGAACAGAGCTCAATGGCATAACTTGTAAATTGCAATCCATAGACCCCTTTCATGAGAACAAATGTCGAACTGACTCTGGTACCATGTTAAAATGGTACATGTTAAGTAAATTAAATACCATCAACCTCATGATTCAACAACACAACAAAAACACAGAATGAACAGAGAATGAACCTTGCTCCTCTTGGTGCAATTATTATAACTGTGTATGCTTAAATTGTATGTCTTGGATAACATCTTTCGACAATAAAAGCATCATATGAATTCCCCACCAATCCTTGAAGGTGAGACAGTACTAGTTCCATTCAAGGTTTCCCAGGCCAAAGGAGGCATGGCTGGTGTCCCGACCCACGGATTACTGACCTCTGAATATTTGTGAAAATTATTTTAAAGATATCCATGTTGAGAGTGCCAATGCCCACGATACTCTCTGATAAATGCTGAAGTGATGGAGGATTCGCATAATCTCGAGTATCAGCTAAAAGGGAAATTCAATTTCTTCATAATTCCCAACCAAAAATACCATTATGAATCTTAAGTCCCCAAATATATAAAAGTCTCATACCCGATTATCATTAGTTCAAAGCAAAAATTCATAATAAATTAGTAGTGATAGATTAGGAAAGTACAGTCCTCAGTCCATAACTTAATATTGGAGAGGAAATCTCAGATGTCCATTATGTTGCCACTCTCCTTTTCACACCTTTGCACCGCCAATAATTTCTAAACTCACTGGATGAATTCAAACTCACCAACACTGAGACTGAAATAATCAGCAAATATTGAATGGAAATTTGACACATTTGCAACAAAATTGCAATCGTGTTTCTCACACAAAAATTGAATTCTGATTCTAACTAATAGGATTTATAATGGAATCCTGTGCAAAATTCAGAACTGGAAGACCTTGAATCTGCATTTGCTTGTAAGCCCACTGCCAGCTCTCTGGACTGACCTCCCCACCAAGAGCTCACACCACAGCACCACCAGTGCAACACCCCATTCTGTAACAGTCTGCTAATGGGAGGCTCTTGATCATTCCATATAGAAAACCACTTGCGAACAAATCCCCAGCACCAATTGTATCAATGACTTCTGCCCCTTCAATGGCTGTAACTTGAGCAATCTGTAGTAATAAACCCATAAACTCATGTCATTAATAGCAGCATGATATATCTGTGACAGAACTACCCACAAGAAAAAGTAATCAGTCAGGATATGTAGAGGTTCTGTTAACCTCTTTGCCATGTTGAGCAATGTAGCCATTGGAACCAAGCATTACTATGGCCCACCGACAATATTTGGCCAAAAACTCCAAAGCAGACTCGGCATCTGCATTAGGCTCACCCCTGCAGACATAAAGGAAACCATATAAGATAAGAAGGAAATTTACAGTAAACTTGAGTTCCACCAGTTATAGGGGCGTCCAGTAATTCCTTGGGTGAAAGTATTCTTATGCATTTTTAAAAGAAATTGTTTCATGTGAGTTAGTTTATGGCTGCTAGGGGCAATTAATAAACCCTCTGTAATAGAAAGATTAACAGAGGACCACCATTTACCTCATCAATTCTCTCGCTTCATCTTCATTTGCAAAGCAAATATCTACTTGCCCGGACTCTAATAGATCTAACAGCCATGATCTAAAGTTCCAAACCACCTGCCCATAAGCAACTGAACATTATACTTTTATAAACGGAAACATTTTTGTTGACAAGTCATAACAAATGGAAACATGAAACCATAAAATAATATCCAAGACAGACAGCACCTCAAAACTGGCCAAATCCATCGATATACGAGCACCATCTTGCTTTGCCAAACTAACAGCTTTCTCCACCAACTTTTCGCCATAGAATCCATACCTGTTCAGCACAGCCCACTGGCAATAAACAAACTTCTGAGTCACATCGATGATGTTACACTGAAATTACTCGCTTCGAAATATGAAAATATGTAATATGTATATACTATACATCTTTCAAAATCCCATATGTAAGTATTCAGTATAGCACTCTCTCACTTCTGACATACTTTAAGGTCAGCAGTAGCACCTAAGCTTTATTTACTAGGCCCCTTCAACCATCATAGGTCAATTCAATATCCTACAGTTCAGGAAAGTTAAAAACATAAAAGATACAGTCACAACAGAGTAGATATACAATTTATCCTAATAAGCACCTCTCTCAACAGTTCTTTAAAGAGTCAATGTCATGGAATGATTTGAGTACCTGAGATCCTCTAAAATCATCAACATTCAACCCACTAGCCTGTGGAAAAAGATGAAATAACTATTCACACTTCACAACCAAGAAATCAATAGGAAGAGCAATGCCTAGTGGAAATATATATAGATACAAACAATATACCTGGATTCTAATTGCATCAGACAGGTAAGGACGCATGGTACGATTGCCTTCGGCATCAACCAGACATGCACACTGTTCCATCAATCAAAATTGCTTGTTACGATATGAAATATTGAGTGAAACTAAAAATGAAACTATTTTACTAATAAAACGACTTGAATGTCAGTCTGGCATGCTTATTGAAGAAGAAAACAAGCTAGACAGTTAAAAAGATAGTTAACCTGTCCAGTAGGCATTCTTTTGATTCTTAATTGGGAAAGACTGACTCCTGACATCCTCATGTTTGTCAGGAACATCTGTCCTTGCTCATCATCACCGCAAGCCCCTACTATGCGACAAGAAATTCCAAAGCCTGCTGCCAAACCTCGAATTGTATTGGCAACACTTCCACCAGCCATAGTTCTTATTGGAGAAATCTCTCCAGGAGTTGGTAGCATGTGCATATTAACTTCTGCTAGTATATGCTTTAGCTCCTCAATTGTCACCTTCTTACCAATTCCAGCAAAGGTTAACATTAGATTCCAAACCAAGCCAAATCAAGAAGAAAGAAACACAAAAAACAGAATATTGGTTCTGATAAATAGCTCCGTACTAAAGATTTCCTTTCTTCGGTAACTTGTAGGTATCCCTTAATGGGGACTCGCCATGTCCAATCAGCAATAAGCAAAATAAATAAACAAGGCAGCCAAAAGGACAATCAGCCAAAGTATTTAATAAACTGAAAATGCCATATGAGAAATCCTCGATTGAATTATCAAAATTGATGATTTCAAAATAACCTAGAGGTGGGTACATAAGAGCATCCCACACTAAAAACTCAAATTATTATCCTGCCAAACAAAACACACACTTGTCAACCACAAGATATATACCATATTGTACCACCTAAGTTGGCCTAATGCTTAAGAACATGTGTTTTCTCCTTGGAGGTGAGAGATTCAACTCCAGAAGAGGGTAGTGTATGTACATGTGAGCAAGCTGTTGTTTGCGGATATCTGTGTCGCACTGGCAAGGTACCAGCAAATCTCATTCTCACCTTTAGGCTAGAAAGTGGGATGAACTGTATTTCCTGGTGGACCTCAATGACCAAAAAATAAACCACATAAAAAATTTACATACCATATTCCTTAGAAGTTGGAACTAATGATAGTGGATTATGAATGATCGCATCAGGTATCAGGTCTCCCAACCTTAACTTTCTTTGCTCTCAAAGCATAGACAAACCAGGCTACTAGAACCTTGAAATGAATACATAACCAACAGGTATCATCTACTTTCCATATGAACAGTTTTGGGACACTATAGGGACTTCACTAGGTGTAACAGCTCCAAGGTCAGAGTTAAGAGTTAACATGTGTATAGAATTAGTTAGAGGTTATTAACATGGCTCAATGTTATAGCATCTCTGTGTTTTTCAAGGATTTGATTTTCATTTTGTCTGAATATTGTGAGTTTTATTTTGGGTATCGCTCTGTGGAGGTTTATTCTGCTAGAGTTTATTGATAGTTAAAGTAGTTGACACAAATTTACAATAACCCAGACAAGAGATGCATTTGTTTTTGTTTTGACTTCAATTTTGAGAAGGGTGAAGCTTAAATGCATACCCCACACTTGTTAGATGCCCAAGTTCTAGCATAGCTTGGGAGATATAAAAATGATTGTCAAGTCCCCAATACTAGATTTGACAATTCTAATCTATAGACATGAGGAAATCTCAGACATGCTTCCAAGCACCTCCAAGTGTAGGTGACTGCGTCTATATTAGCAACCCATGAAAGTAAAAGACAATTAGTCAAACTTAGATCGTCCATCTCTGCACTCAGATCAACCAAATCAACTGCCATCGTGGAACTTAAGAAGTGAAACTAGATGGCTTAACAAGGAAATTCTTTCACAACGAAGGGCACATGGTAACTACAGTTCCCTGTGAAAAAAATGGATAGAGGTGGCAGCAGAAGATTCTTAAAGAAGTAGAATACCAAAATGCATTTCTTCAAGTAGAATGATAATACCATTGTCCTCACCCTGATGTTTTCTTGTGGCAACATACACAGAACACCTAACATCATGATATGTTAACCTATGCCTGTACACATTTATCACACTCCAATTTCTTGTCCTTTTGATCCTCTAAAAGGTGTGTCCATTTTAGTTTGTGGTACGGCTACCATTACATTACCAGCTCCATATATCTATTATATATATAGGACTATGTAAAAAGTGCCACAAAAAGCCTCATTATAAGTCTTGCCCCGATTCTAAGAAAATACTATAATATCAAATCCTTTAAGTACAATGCCCCATCAAATCGATTCCCTTTTCCAATAAATCTCTCCTGAACAGGAAAAATTACTTACCACTAGAAGCTTACTTATGAGTCCCACAGCATCTGCAAGAACCATGAATAATATTGCCCGTGGGCGGCATAACCCATTTTTAACAGGTCATTGACTTTTTCAGTTGACATACTCATAACTTGTGTCAAGTTTCTAACTAAACTTAAAAAATACGTACAAGCTTTATTTATTTACAATTATTCACAATATTCACAATACAGAAGACCATTACTTCCCATAGTTTCATTTCCAGAATAATGGTGGAAAAAATAGAAGAACACACTGCCAGTTGAAACATCAATAAAACAAAACAAAACATTGAGAAGCTAAAGTTGATCAAAATTACTTACCATCTCTGTGTAGGTTTCCCACAAACTGTACTACATTTATTCAGAAGGAATTTTCCTCTATAGTTACATTTACTTGGGCAGTCGGCAAAAGGGGAGCTAGATAAAGGCTAGTATCTTCCAATCATATGACCATTTACCCAGGCTTGGCCTTTTCCCATGCTTAACATATCCAATGCTATAGGGTCATTTCCAGGGGGAGCATTTATTCTTTCCTGCAAACATAACCAATTGAATCAGAACAGAATGCACACTAAAATCAGGGTAATATCTTAGCCTCATTCATGAATCCATTGCATCGTAGTGTACCTCTATTTTCGTGAATACTTTAGTATAATAAAGAGTTTACAAAGGTAGTACATCCATGGAAACATTTAATTATACAAGTTGCAACATGGCACTTCAATTGATCATGTGACACGCAACAGAAAGAACAACATTGACTATTCAAAATATTGAAATGAAGTCCCACTATATGACTGCTTTTCGTGCAATTTATCTTCAACCAACATACTGTTTATTGCTTTAAAATTTAAATAAATCCTACATGAATAAACTGTAGCAATAGATGAAAAGATAAAAAGGTTGACCATGTTTCAAAGAACCAACAATCTTGTGAGACAAATTACCAATAATCAAAGTATCTATAAATTATATCATCCACCACAATGGACACAAAGTGAAGCAAAATTTTGACCGCAAAAAAATATCATAAGAAAACAGTGAGCAAAAGAGTAATGGAGTCTTATAACAACCAGAATATCAATGTGAAGGGAATCTGGATATTTGTAAGTACCAATTTATACGACACAAATGTAATGCAAATCCTATTGTCCACACTGTAATGTGTAATATACAGATTATGACCTAATTGCTAACTGTTCATGTGATTAAATAGAAAGTTTTGGCCCTGAGGGCATGGTCAAAGGGCATGAAGACAGCCCTAGTCTGAGAATGTTTTAGACCTAAGTCAGCATCAAATAACAAATCTGGGTATCATTTTATAGGCCCTGCGTATTTTATAGGGCAGACATATCAAGAAGAATGACTGTACAAATGATTGCTGCCAATGATCCAGACTGATCAGACTCTTGAACAAGCTGTAGATAACTGGAATGATGCCCTAGCAGGGTTGTACTGCTGGTGTATGCTTCAGATGAAACTCGTCCTGTAGGAGAGAGCCCTAGCAGTGCTGTACCTTGCCCGAGGAAAACTAAGCCTGCGGGTGAAGGCTATACCAGCCCATAAAACACATACAAACCAGCCCTAAAGGCTGCTTGCTGATGCAAACACGGAATCTGGACATCACGGTTGCCTCAAAAGAACATACAGTCTTCTCATGGCTTTTCATTCTTCAAATGCATTTGAAAAAATCAAAATGGCAGAGAATATTTTTTCTACCCTAACATTGTTTATAATGCAATTTATGAAAGAACCTTAACGTAATGACACAGATGTTGAATGGCCTTTTTAGGGTTCCATCATCATTAATTTATTTTTGAAGACTGTTTTTATCACCTCTGATGTAAGATTTGCAGAAACTTCTTTCATAATTACTTAAACACTATGTATTCCATACCATCATTCATAATCAAGTACACTGGAAAATTATAATACTTGAATTGTAGCATACATGGTGTTGTGACTTGTATATGAATTTTAGCCTGAGTCAATGGAATTATACACATCTGGTGGTCCAGAAGATCAATACACATCTGCTAGAGGTCCTGAAGCCCGATACACATCTGGTGGAGGTCTTGAAGCTTGGTACACATCAACTGGTGGTCCTGAAGACCTATACACATCGGCTGGTGGTCCTGAAGCCCTATACACATCTATTGGTGGTCCTGAAGCCCCAGCCATAAAGTTCTGCAAAACAAGGATTATGAAAAATCTTCAGAATTGTCTTGGAATAAAAATTTCAGTTGTATATTCTTTGAAAGTACTTATTGTCCAAATATCATGCCATGTATCAGACCTATGCATCAAGAAAAGGCATTATATGAACACTTTATAGCAACAATTTTGTTTCTAGACAACATAAGTACTCTTCCATTATCATGTCACATAAGAGTATATGTATCCTCCAAGGTCTGAGTGCATGATTAATAAATTGCAATCACACACCAAAAAGGACATCCGAAACAACCCAAACACTAGCATTGCAACAGAAATACTGAGAAGAAAATTCTGGTGGAACTTTTGCAGTATATATATTCTGCTCATGGAAGTTGAATTTTGATTCTTACAAAATAGAAATGTTGATTGTTAGCTATATGGATGCTGCCCTTGTAATCAGTGTATCTAGGTCTAGTACCAAAATAACACCTAGGTTTTTCCCATACTAATGTAATCAGTGTCCCTAGTACTCAAGGGCTTGAACCCTATTACTGTGAGTTGAGTAGTAAAAAACCTTACACAATACGACTAAGTTATATTTCCTAAAATGATAAAACATATTTGCAAAACTTTGCATAGGTCCTTCATTTATTGAGTTGCACTAAATGAAAGAAAAAGGGGTGGTTTAAATGACTAGAAGGCAAGGATTTGAACCATGTAAGTGTGAGTTGCAATAACAAAATATATACATCACTATTCAGTTTGATTTTTTTTCCTTTTACAAGCATACGATCATTGGTTGGCATATGAACATGTGACAGCTTGCGTGTTGTGCCCCTATTTGAGACTGTCAAAGATTTGAGAGGTACTGGGTCAGTAATTCGGAAGTTATTATCAATATATTGGTACCGCAACCATATTATTGCAAATGATAATGGACATGAGGAGGTAATCATAGTTACAAAAAAGTGCAATTGAATTTTAGTAATAGATCCATGCTTGGTTATTGAAGGTGTAATATCTTAATCAAGTGCTTCTTTGTGATGTACCAATGTCTGCTTGCAGGTTATGGTCAGTTACTCTGATTTAGGAAAAGATTCAGGGCGTTTCACTGTTGCTTAGGAACTATATAAAGCATAGGAAGATGTTGTAGCTGCTTGTAAAGAATTTGGGATTAAAGTTACCCTATTCCATGGCCGTGGAGGAAGTATTGGACATGGTGGTGGACCTACATATATTGCCATTCAATCTCAACCACCTGGTTCTCTCATGGTATTTTTTACCCTTTTCCTTTTGTGCAGTGTTTCAAGAGAGGATCTTGATATTAATTAAATGATGGACTGATGGTTTCCATATACTACAGGGAACTCTCCGATCCACAGAGCAGGGAGAAATGGTCCAGGAAAAGTTTGGCTTAGCACAAAGAGCAGTCTGGCAACTCACAATTTATACAACTGCTTTTTTGCTTGCAACTTTACATCCCCCAGATCCACCTCGTAGTGCAAATTGGTGAGAGGTAATGAAAAGGATATTAGAAACCAGCCGGCAATATTACAGAAGCACTGTTTATGAAAATGAACAATTTTTAGAGTACTTTCGTGAAGCTACTCCTGAAGCAGAGCTTGGTAATCTAAATATTGGAAGCCGTCCAACAAGGAGGAAAACTTATTCTGGGATTGGGTACCTCCGTGCAATTCCTTGGATATTCGCATTTATGAAATTGCTGAGCTTACATACTTTTTTGTCAAAATGCACTGCTTTGAATCTCTTAAGATGCATTGCCTTTGGATTTTGAATTTATGCCACATGAACAGCCCTGCTCTGCAAATGAGAGTGTTTCTTACTACAGTAATATTCCTTTACAAGGAGCTGTTGAAGTGCTTAGTTTTATTAAAGAGTGCATTTTTTCTCCAGATTGGCATTCTTCTATTTACAAAGAAGCCTGTCACCAACTTAATGAAGAACATGTCAGTGCTCTTTTACGAATGCTACAGCCACAACTTTCAGTTGATGAAAGAATGGAGGGGGATGGTGTTTCAGATATGTCCTATGAAAAAAACTTCCTTGAACATTTTCAGAAAGAGCTGATATTTGCTCCCATATTTTCTCCCACCCAATCTAGTAATTAAGGTGAATCAACATGGAATGGTAAACAAGAGAAGCAATAGGAAATGGAAAATAAATATTGACTTCATTAGAAGCAACTACACCAAGGTGGACTAAAGGGTTCTCAGTTCAACAACAAAAATTGAGCATGAAAGAAAAGGTATGGTATAGTCAAACCATTGCTTTGATGCTAGGACCAGTTTTCAAAACAACCACCAAGACACCCTTCCTTTTTCCCTATCCCCATTTAGGAAATTGCTGAGTTATACATACTTTCTGCCCTTCCCTTTTCCCCATCCCCATTTATGAAATTGCTGAGCTTACATATTTTTTTGTCAAAATGCACTGCTTTGAATCTCTTAAGACGCATTGCCTTTCGATTTTGAATTTATGCCACATGAACAGCCCTGCTCTGCAAATGACAGTGTTTCTTACTCCAGTAATATTCCTTTACAAGGAGCTGTTGAAGTGCTTAGTTTTATTAAAGAGTACATTTTTTCTCCAGATTGGCATTCTTCTATTTACAAAGAAGCCTGTCACCAACTTAATGAAGAACATGTCAGTGCTCTTTTACGAATGCTACAGCCACAGCTTTCAGTTGATGAAATAATGGAGGGGGCTGGTGTTTCAGATATGTCCTATGAAAAACACTTCCTTGAACATTTTCAGAAAGAGCTGATATTTGCTCCCATATTTCCTCCCACCCAATCTAGTAATTAAGGCGAATCAACATGGAATGGTAAACAAGAGAAGCAATAGGAAATGGAAAATAAATACTGACTTCATTAGAATCAACTACACCAAGGTGGACTAAAGGGTTCTCAGTTCAACAAAAAAATTTGAGCATGAAAGAAAAGGTATGGTACAACCTGGCACACTTTCATTTAGATTGAAAGATAGATTCTTACCAACAGAATATCATTGATCTGTGCTGCGGAAATGTACAACAAAGTGCTTGCTATCTGGCCTAATCACTGGCGTGCTCAGCTCAACAAAGCAGTGGCATTGTTGGGTGCTGGAGAAACTGAAGAAGCTAAGAAAGCTTTGATTTAGGCTTTCAAGATGACAAATAGGGTGGAATTATATGATGCCATTACCCATTTGAAGCATCTCCAGAAGAGGCCTAAAGGGCTTGGTTCGATGATTAGAAGAGCAGATCAGCAGGGAGGTTCTGAAGCTCAGGTGCAGATGGGAACTGGTAGTGCAAGCTTGGAAGAAGTAATATTGGTTGTTGAACCAGGCAAGTTTAGAAGAGCAAGTGGAAAAACCACACCTAGACAGTACTTGTCCTGTTCTCTAGATATCAGGAGCTTCCAGAGGCTAACTAGATTGAATCGTTGTGATATAAATCTTGTGAAAAAAGAATTAACTGAAACAAAGGTGCCCATATCTCAATCTTGCAGTGGTGTATCAGAGAAAACCATCCGCAAGGCAGCACTAGGTGTATATTTGGTATTTTCAGATGACTCTTTGATATTGAAATTTCATTATCTTTCTTTAATATCAATTATTTTAGTTGAGAGCCATCATCTGGTTATGAACTTAGATTCACTATTTTATCCTCAAGCTCTTTGATAGTTAATTTCTTGGCTCTAGCTGTATATTTCAAATATTTTAGGAGATATCCTACTTTGTTCAGAGATTCTCTAATCCTTTTTTCTATCTTGTTGGATTTTACCACCTCTACACAAATCATATCACTGTCCTGTTTGAAGAATTATACTTTATCAGGATCATTGAACAAGGACCAATCCAAAACATGCTCTATATCTTTGTAATCTCTCAGAGTTGTAGGTATGGGAAGCATTGGATGGACTACTCAATATATGAAAGTGTCATTAGCACAATATGCAACTGTCAACAACCTTTTATTATAAGGCATAACATGTAGCTTTCCTTCATTTACACTCTGTACACTTCCCTTTCTAATTTCCTTGTAGATAGATCACATGTCAGTTTCCACCAGTATAGGTCCTACTGGAGTTATTTATTTGGCTTTATGTGGTACCATGAACTCCAATGATGGAGAAGGCATCATCCTAGTTAGTTTTTTTCCTAACAGTATTGTTGGTTTCTCTACATCACAAATTTATACCTCATTTGATAAGAGTATTTGTCTGGTCTATTCCATTTATATTAATCTTACTGTCAAGAAAATGGAAAACTTGTAGGGTTTCCCCTCCAATCCGTAAATACTTATACCTATATGATATAAAAAAAGGAACCAGTCTCAAATTCTAGTCTTTGGAGTAAACTACAACCATTCTTTTCCCTCTCTAGGCATTCTTGGTAGATCTATCCCATGAATGACCACATAGTAAATCCTCATTACTTTTTCTGTAAACTATATGAAGTTATAATTTCTTGATTTTCTGATAAAAATGGGATTCCATTCATATGAAAGAATATCCATGTCTAATTAATCAATCATCTTCAGTCCTAGAATTTCAAAATATTTGAAATTCTGGTGTGGGAAAAGGAATAATAAACAAGAGGAAAATCTAAAAGTCTCTTGGGAAGTAAACTCTATTAGTTTCTAAATGAGAGTCTCAGCTATGAAACCATGAGTATCGTACTTAGGAGTATGCCCTGCTATCGGCTATAATTGTGAGAGAAAACCTAACATTGTCTCATACACCTCTTCATTGCTTTTGTATCCTAATATGGAACATAGTAGGGAAACTATCCTTCTAGTCTCAATCTTGAAGAAGATAGTATTTAAAGGGGGGTTTTGGTTTTTAGATACAATTCTCGCTTCCATTCAATAATTTATCACAATGGTTTTACTATTATGGCTTAGGGTTTGGTATTGCAAGGCTAACTCTCTTTCTCCAAACGATAGGAGGTACTCTTCTATTGGTAGAGTGAACATTTTACTAATGCTTTGAAAAAAAATATTAAAGACAACTATGGCTCAATCGGAGGATTTGATGGTTCTTTGGCTTGACGAATATTATGTCAAGAACCACACTGTAAATTTGGGGAAATGTACCATGGGAGGGAATATTGAGAATATTCAATTAGAATTCCATAACTGGTAGGGGTCCTGGTGTGTGGATACTTTGTAGCGAGATTCCACCAAGGTTTAAATTAAGTCTCAATGGGATATTACTAGGTCTCTAATATACCAAGGTTTAAATTCATTATACTGCTTAAAGCCTACAGAGTTTTTTCCAGCCATACCTTAAAGGGAGAATGATCCAACAAAAACTCGCAGATCCAATGGCTTCAAACTTACCCCAAATCCTCTGCCTCCACCAGTGATTCCGCGACCTATAGCTTCTCTTCTTCTTGCTTGCGCGCTGTTGGTAAACTGTTTCTAACCAAACCCGTACCCACACCCAGGAAAATATCGTTGCAGAGGACAAAGAGGCTTCAAACCCTTGCTCCAATTGAAAACTGTGCTTCAAACCCTTTTTCCAACTTCGGGCATTGAGCGTGCAGGTGATCAACAATTTCAAACTGTGCTTCAAACCCTTGCTCCAACTTCAGGCATTGAGCGTGCAGGTGAACAATTGCAGACTGTGCGAGTGCGTGAGGAAAGGAAGAATCAATTTCACGTAGAGCCCATGGTTCATAAAGCAGGATATCCCTTTTTGTTCCCCGACGATGTGTTTAGTGTCTTATGCTAATGTTTGGGATGGAGCGAAACCTCCAAAGGGTAACCATTTACCTTAGTAGCTGGTATTTATTAAACTTTACCCATGAAACGAAGGCATTAATGAGTGTATAAAACTAACCCAATACATTTTTCTTCATTTGTTTTGCATGGGACTACCATGTGCACATGGAATGTAGTTGCATTCTTTTACAACATTCATTTCCTCCACTATTTCATAGCATACTTATCTTTTTGATCTTACAAAAACATCAAAAAGACAATAAAAAAATCAAAAGGTGGGGGGTATTTTGATTTTTTTAAGTGACGTAGATATCAATATTTTTCACACTTGAACACGACACTTGTTTGTGCCAGTCTCTTACAATTTGGTGTAGAATTTCCATAGGAGTCATACCATGTTTCTAAGTTTACTTCATGAATTAGTTACCTTTCTAATCACCATGGAGAATCCATTCAATTTATCTTTTGTTGATGTTTTATTTCATTGGTCCCTACTTGGAACCAGTCGTTGTTCAATTCATAATTGTGTTGTGTTCATGCTCAAGGGAAGTTAGTAAGCCTACATGAGTTATTCCTCATATATTTTGACCATTTGTGTTAACCTTTATAGTATTGAATTGTACCTAATGCTTTCCTCTCTTCAATTTCAAGCAATCAGATTAGATTCTTGTTGTTTCCATGTTGATTTATGAAAGGTAACTCGAGACTCTCCATCTGATGGATCTATTCTTATTGACTCCATTTTTTTTCTAGGAAATATATTTAGACATTAGTATGGTACCTTGGAACATACTAACATCAAAGGAAAGTTTTATTGCAATCTAAAATGGGTATACCCCAATAACCCATGTTCAAGTGATGCTGCAAGTGTTTAACATCATCACATATTTTCACACTTGATAGTTTGTGCTAGGTACTAGATCCCATTTCATTCCCTCGACCAAAACTATGGATTCTTGAACCTAATGCCATTTATTTCTTGTTCTGAAATACCCAAGTGAATGGTTGACTAATTGTATGTAGGGTGTCCAAGTCACTTTCATTATAGAATCTCAATATTCTATGAACTTGTATCCACTATGTCATTTATTCAATGTTTCTTCCAATAAGAGTTGCTTTATGAGGATGAGGATGAGGATGATGGCGATGTCAATGATGATGATGAGGAATATGATGGAAATGATGATGGTGATGATGATGGCAATGATGATGGTGATGATGATGGCAATGATGATGATGAGGATGATGGCAATGTCAATGATGATGATGAGGAATATGATGGAAATGATGATGGTGATGATGATGGCAATGATGATGATGAGGATGAGGATGAGGATGATGGCGATGTCAATGATGATGATGAGGAATATGATGGAAATGATGATGGTGATGATGATGGCAATGATGATGATGAGGATGAGGATGAGGATGATGGCGATGTCAATGATGATGAGGAGGATGAGGATGATGGCAATGTCAATGATGAGGATGAGGATGATGGCAATGATGATGATGAGGATGACGATGAGGATGATGGCGATGTCAATGATGATGATGAGGAATATGATGGCAATGATGAGGATGATGATGATGGCAATGATGATGATGAGGATGACGATGAGGATGATGACAATGCCAATGATGATGATGACGATGAGGATGATGGCGATGTCAATGATGACGATGAGGAATATGATGGCAATGATGATGGTGATGATGATGGCAATGATGATGATGAGGATGAGGATGAGGATGATGGTGATGTCAATGATGATGATGAGGATGAGGATGATGGCGATGTCAATGATGAGGATGAGGATGATGGAAATGATGATGATGAGGATGAAGATGAGGATGATGGCAATGTCAATGATGATGATGACGATGAGGATGATGGCGATGTCAATGATGATGATGAGGATGAGGATGATGGCGATGTCAATGATGAGGATGAGGATGATGGAAATGATGATGATGAGGATGACGATGGGGATGATGGCGATGTCAATGATGATGATGAGGAATATGATGGCAATGATGATGGTGATGATGATGGCAATGATGATGGCGATGAAGATGATGATGATGCTAGCCATGATGACGATGCCGATGAAGATGACTATGATTATGATGAGGATGAAGATGTCAATATCGATGATTATGATGATGGTGATGATGGTGATGGTGATGGTGATGAATATGGAGATGACGATGGAGACTTCCACTGTTTTTGCCATTTGTTTAACAGTACTTGTAGAAATTGTAGAGAGATTAGGATTTATTAAATGATAATTAAATGATCTTCTCTTAGTTTCAAGAATATTTTAATATTCTCTACTCAACAGGGACAACCACGTGAAGGTGGAAGCTCATCTGCCCCCCCCCCACCCCTCACAATATATCACTTGGAATGATGTTCAATGCACTTCATCATCGTCTTCATTTGTATCCAAGTCTGCATCTGTATCATCTGATCCAGATTCAACATTATAAGGATTAGAGGCTATATCATCGTCACCATCATCTTCATAATTGTCAATATCATCTTCATCATGAACATTGTCGCTAACATCATCTGCTTCAACTAACTCTTCAACATCTTCCTGCGTAACATTATGATCATCAACATCCAACTCATGTTGATCCTCTACATGATCACCTTCTTCCTCCACACTATCTTCAGCTTCCTCTACAATATTATACTTTACTGGCCTTCCTCTTGGATCATGTCTAATAACAAACGACCAACCCTGTCTACTAGGAACTTCTGAGTAAAATACCTGTTCACATTGACTTGGAAGAACATAGGGCTCTGACGTTCGTGACTCAAGTGACCTTGTATTGACCATGGTAAATCCATTAGCATGTTCAATAACAGTTCTATCGGGATCAAATCGATTCAATCGTAGCTTGTACCATTTCACAACAAAAAGAATTATTTTGAATGATTTACAGTCACAGTAAATGATATCTTCCAAATATCCATAATATCGATTTTCTGACAATTCTGGACGTCTGTCGCTTCTAGATGAAACATTAGTGACCTCAAAGACTACACTTATCCCAGAATCACATGTTTTCTTTGTTTCATCCAACTTTTTAATGCGATAATGACGACCGTTGCACCACATAGCCTTGTGGTGTTTTACCTGCAATTGATAGTAAGTATTTTATGTTCTTAAAGTATGGAAATAAAATGAAATTCATCAAGATGAACATGAATATCGACGTAATTGAAAATATTATGGCTTATATTTATAATATCATGCTTACTTGTTTATCTTTTAAACCATATGCTAAATCAATTTCCCTTTCTGTTAGATTGCCATCTCCATTGCGATGTGCTTCTTTAACCAATGAAGCCACACCTTCCCATGATAGTCCTCTACTATATTGATTACATCATTCAATCCATACCTTCATCCAATCAAGATTGTTTGCGACATACAAATGTAGTGCATCCCACTCGCGACCAACTGCATGAAAATAGAATTACATAAATCAACTCATAAATATTAATGATGCATATCATTAATGAATATTAAAAATGAAATAATTATGTACGATTAATATTAACATTAATATTAATCTATAACACCATTTAATAATTACCTTTGATCTTCCTCGATTTACCTTTCCCCATCAGGTACTCTCCTTCTAATTTCTTAGTGGAGTTTGGATCTCCAATGCATCGATCTAATTCCGTCTTAATAAACATCAACCCTGGAAGATATTCGACAATATACACCATGGCTTGAAATACCATATATCCCTCCATCATAGAACCCTCTGGATGTGCTCTTTGTGTAACTAAAGCCTTCATAAATTTCAAGTGCCTCTCAACCATCCACATGGACCTTGCGTGTGTAGGTCCACACAATTCAATCTCCTCAACTTGGTGTATGAGGTAGTGTTCTTGCGCATTGAAAAATGTCGAAGGTAGAAATCTCTGCATTTGACACATTAAACGAGGAATTTCTCTCTTCCAATACTTTATATCTTCTTTGTGGATTTCTTTAGATGACAACCATCTACATGTAAAGCAAGAAAACAATGATATCATTTAACGACTAAAATTTAACATTGTAGTACAAATCTACATGATTGACTAAAACAAATGTTAATTCATATAAGTTATACAACGAATTAAGCAAATTACATGATGATGCATGCAAAATATTGTTTCTAATTACCTCATGTATTTTCCAAGATCATATATGACCTGTTTGACATTATTGTCAAAGTTGTCTGGGAGAG
>LPNX011121997.1:324665-385477 GCA_001517045.1 Pseudotsuga menziesii
GTTATTGATATTATAAATATTTGAAGAGCATAATATTAACGCCAACAAATACATCCTTATTTATTTTTATGATGAAGTACGTATACCAATACAAATATTATAGCAACATAAATCAAATCATATATATGCGATCGATGAAACATATAATCACATACGTACCTTAACACCAGTGTGATGTCTATGTTTGAAAAACCATGCTTAACCTTCAATTTCATTATCAGCAACACAGGAGAGAACACTTATGCGAGAGCCTTCAAAAAGCTGTTCGTCTGCCTTCTCAAGTGTAGGTAAATCATGAATATCTTCAAAGTCATTAATTTGCGGCGCATGAGGTTGATCATCGTCCATTATAACATTAAATGCATCATTGATTAATGCATTTGCACAATCATCCTCAATTATGTTATCGTCATGATCATCGTCTAATTCCATGTCATCATTAACTTGATCATGATCAGTATTCGCAGGACCTGCATATTGACGTTCCTCCTACGCTAGATGTTCCCGTGTAATTACCACATTATCCATGTTCGGAATAGCCCTAGAAGGACCTTGCTTTATAATTACAATTAAAACATCAAACAAAGAACGTTAGTCATGTCAATTAAGTAACAAAAATAAAAATGATACAATATACAATTACAAAAACTCTCAATATAAAGACCGAATGATATATAATCATGAATTATATTGACTTACCAATGGATGATATTCATGCCCCCCCTCAACATGTCCATGTTATCTACAATGTCTTTTAGCTGTTTTGATCAGTAACCTTCTCGTATTAAATCCCCTACATCGACTGCAAGGACAATAACATTTTCCATCACCCCTTCTTTCCACAGCATCCCACAACCTAGCAAGCAATTGTCGATTTTGTTCTGCCGGATCTTGATGACCTGTAACATTATTGTTACGTGACATTTTATTACTCAAACCCTAAGACCAAAATCCAAGACCAAGTGGGAAGATCCCCACAAAATAGCAAGGCCAAAATCCAAGACCAAGTGGGAAGATCCCCACAAAAGAGCAACGCCAAAATCCAAGACCAAGTGGGAATATCCCCACAAAAGAGCAACGCCAAAATCCAAGACCAAGTGGGAAGATCCCCACAAAAGAGCAACGCCAAAATTCAAGACCAAGTGGGAAGATCCCCACAAAAGAGCAATGCCAAAATTCAAGACCAAGTGGGAAGATCCCCACAAAAGCACAAGGGCAAAAAAAACCCTTAAGAATTTCGCACTTCTTGTCCAAGAGATCAGTGCGAGACTCAGTGTGTGAGATAATGAACCTAGGCATACATCTATTTATATGAATGTGTGTAGGAAAATGAACCGACCCATCGCTTAACCGACGACGCTTTCCATTTTAAATAATTAATGAATTAAGGGTATTTTTTAAATGATTGAGCAATTTTTAGCGTCGTCGCTTAAGCAACGCTTAGGAGGATATCCGTCGCTTATGCGACGCTTACAAGCCTATCCGTCACTTAAGAGACGCTTATGCCCACCATTTCAAAAAAAAAAATTATCTTTCTGATTTTTGGCATGGTTAAAAGAAAAAATCCACGCGCCGTCGGAAAAAAACGTCGGATTTTGGATCGAAATGTAGTAGTGAAGTCGAAGCATATCGAGATCAAGTATCACTATATCAGGGATATGGTACAGAGGGGAGCAGTGAAGCTCTAGTATATTGCGATGGACAATCAGATAGTTGATGTGTTGACGAAGCCATTACCCAGAGTGAAGTTTGAGTACTTCAGGGAGAAGCTTGGTGTTCTCCAGATCGAGGTCTCTTCCAAGGGGAAGTGACGAGTCCAGAATCCATTTTGACGAGTAGGTCAAATGTAAGGGCTAATCCATTATGTCATGGTGAGAGGATTGGTTCCTTCCATGTCAGATATGAGTGCTGAGCCATTCTGATATGACTATAGGATTGGTTCTTACGTGATTAGATATAAGGGCTATTTCCATTCTTGGAATGGAGCTCCCTGGTGAGTTACCATGAATACTTGGTCTTGGACTGAGGGCCTTTTTGAGATGATTGTAAGATGTAGTCTTACATGATTAGATGTGAGTGCATGGCCACTTTGATGTGATTGAGTGATGTGTTCTCACTTGATCAGATATAAAGGTTGTTTCCTTTATTACGAGTAGGTCAAATGTGATTGACGGCCATTCTAATGTAGGATTATTTCCTTCACAGATATAAGGGCTACCACCTTTCTAATGAGGAGGTCAGATGTGAGTGCTATCCATTCTAATGTAGGATGAGATCCTACATAGATGTAAGGGCTACCGCCTTCTTGATGAGTAGGTCAGATGTGAGTGTCGACAATTTTGATGTGACTATAAGATGAGGTCCTACATGATCAGATGTAAGGGATACCACCTTTTTGATGAGGAGGTAACATGTGAGTGTTGGCCATTCTGAGTAGTAGGTCATATGTAAGGGCTACTGCCATTCTCTAAATGGAGGCACCTAGTCAGTTACCAGGAACCCTTAGTATAGGACTGAGTGCCTTTTTGATGAGTCAAGGTCAAATGTGAGTGTTGTGCCTTTCTGACAAATCAAGGTCAGATGTGAGTGCTAGCCATTTTGACGAGTGGGTCAAATGTAAGGGCTACCAAAGACCTACGAGGAGGTAGGCCTACACCCAACATGAAAAAGGGTTGGCTCTGTAGAAATTTTTGTGATGACAAGAATAATGAGATAGCAGATATGATGATGACCCAATGATGATCCAGATCGAGCTATGATCTAGATCCAGTTATGATGTCTCCAAGATGTTCCAGATTGAGTGATGATCTAGATCGAGATATGATCCAGATCCAGTGGTGATCCAGATCCAGTGGTGATCCAGATCGAGTGCTGATCTAGATCCAGTGATGGTGATCCAGATTGAGTGATGATTTAGATCCAGCAGTGATGATCTCGAGCAAGATATGATCCAGATCCAGTGATGATGACCCAGTGGTGATCCAGATCAAGTGATGATCCAAATCCAGTGATGGTGATCCAAATCGAGTGATGATCTAGATCTAGTGATGGTGATCCAGATCGAGTGATGATGATCCAGATCGAGCAATGATCCAGATCCAGATGAATATGACTTGAAGATGAAGATTACGAGAACTTGACGATGACCCATATGATACAGCGAAGAAGACTTCTGCTGAAAATTGTGTCAAGAGAATACCTTCCTAGTTAAGAGGGAGTGTTGATATGTAACTTCAGAATGTATTCACTTGTATTTCCTATGTATTGTAACCTGATGTTTATTTAGGGATGTATTTTTAATACACTTGACTCATGGCATGCCCGATGTTCCGATCGGGAAGATCTATAATGTAAACAAGTCATGTCAAGTCATTGTGGGTAACCCTGCTATTGTCTAAGGGTTAAAGTCCCTGCAGTTCTGGGGCACTAGGGTTATTAAACTCTCCTAGAGAGGTCATCCCTAGTAGGGTTTTAGTCATGTTGGGATTAGTATAAATAGAGAGCTAGCCTCTCTATTTAGTACACAACTCATACACACTCAAGTGTAGCGCATAGTTGAGGAAGGAGAAGACACTGGGGCTAGATAGAAAGAAGGTTACTGCTGTCGAGAGATAATCTTACTGTTTTGGGGTTTTACTTTTGGTACTGATTTTATCTCTGAGGAAGTTGCAGGGTTTTCTCCATTTATGGTTTCCCCGAGGAAAAACACTGTGTTCATTGTCTCTTGTGTTTGATTGTTGTGCTTCTTGTTCTCTCAGTTAAAGAATCTAATGTTATACTAGCTTAATGTTAAAAATATAACAGATTCAGGGAGACTGATGGGGTTTATCGTCTCAAACAAAGGAATTTAGTTGGATCCTTTGAAAGTTGAGGCCATTCTAAATATTCCTCCTCCTCGTTCTATCAGGAAACTTCAGATCCTGCAAGGGAAATCTAATTTCCTTCGATGTTTATAGTTAGCTATGCCAAGATGACTAAGGTTTTCATGTGCTTGCTTAAGAAAGACACTCCATTTGTATGGGATGAAACCGCACAACTTGCATTTGAGGAATTGAACAACACTTTGTTGTCTACTCCTTTATTACGTTTACTAGATTCCTCTAACTACTTTATATTGTATATGGATTCCTTAGAGTCGACCACTGGGGTGGTATTGGTTCAAAAGGATGACAATCTCTAATAGCATCTTTTCTATTATCTCAGTCATCCATTAGCTGGTCCCAAACTTAGATACTCATACGTCGAGAAGTTAGCATTAGCAACTGTTTATGCTATTCAGAGGCCGTGTCACTACATTTTACCGAGGAAAACAATATTTTTGGAGGATGTAAATCCTTTTCAATATGTTTTTTCTCTACGCATAATTGGGGGAAAATTCATTCAGCAAATGTATAGTTATTCTCCAAGAGTTTGAATTTGATTTTCTGTCTACTAAATCCAAAAATTTCTTATTTTTTGCATAGTTGATCTCAGAATTCCCTACCAAAGATAATGTAGTGGTTGAACATGACTCATTCCTAGATGAGGATAACTCTCTGATTTCCACCTCTGATCCCTCGTACAGAGATATCCTTATATATCTCCATAATTTGAAGTGTCTTGCATCCTTCTCGAGGGGAGAGAAACATAAATTGTGTGTCAATGCAAAAACATACTTGATCATCGATGATAATTTATACTGTATAGGGGTATATTATGTTTTGCATCAGTGGCTCACCCACGAGGAGGTTGAGCATGTCCTAAATGATTCCCATAGCGAAGCATGTGGGGGTCATTTATCTGGATTAGGAATGGTCCATAATATTTTACATGTCGTTTATTTCTGGCCCATGATATTTAAATATTTTGTGGAGGCTATTAATCATTGTCATCCATGTCATCTCTACACCAAGAAAATGTGGTCACATCATGCTCCATTGTTTCCTGTCATTGTGGTGGACCCTTCACGAAGTGGGGGGTGGATTACATGGCGTGCAATCCAATTTCGGTTGGGGGGCACAAATAAATCATTATTGATGTTGATTACTCTACCAAGTGGGCAGAGGCAATGCCTACCTTCAAAGCAGATGGTGAAATGACAGCTTACTTTGTGTTTAACCACATCATTACTTGTTTTTGTATTCCAAAGGAGTTTGTCACTGACCATGGAAGACACTTTCAGAATAGTATAATGACCGAGCTCACTACTATGCTAGGGTTCAAGAAATACCACTTTTATTCTTTCTACCTACAAGAGAATGGACAAGTAAAGGTAGTAAATAAGACCTTGAATACCATTCTAAAGCATACCATTAACATAAGCTGGTTAGATTGGCATATCATGCTATATCTTGCACTTTGGGCGTACCTGACTAATGTCAATACTGGGACATGTTTTTCACCTTTCCAACTCATTCAGGGGTTGAAAGCAGTCACTCAAGTTGAATGCAAAATTCCATCACTTAAGATAGACATTCATGTACTCCCTCACACACAAAATTAGAGGAATATTTTCTACACTTGGAAATTTTGGATGAACAATGCAGAGATGCATTGACAATAAACAAAGCTCATAAGAATAGGGTAAAAAACCAATATGACAAAGCAGTTAATCCAATAATTTTCTCTGAAAGGGAATTTGTCTTTCTCTTGGATCAAGACAAAGAACCATTGGGGGCAGGGAAATTCAAGTCCATCTGGTTAGGTCCGTATGTTGTGTCAAAGGTCTTGAAGAAAGGAGCATATGGGTTAACTTATTTTGAAATTAGAGGAAATTTCAATTGAAAATGGGCCTTCCAAAAATAATACAAATTCCATGTCATCATATATTAGTCAATCAAAATGATTTAAAATTCAAAAAGGGAGCACCTCATAAAAAAAAAATTAATATAAATTTTGGGATAGGTATCATAAAAGAAACTACTTTTTTTTCATATTTTCAACATATATCCCTGTGTTTTTACTCAAATTTTGATCGGAAGAGCTTGTAGGATGCGAATTAAATTCTGCATCCAATGAGTAGCCATTCGTCAAACTTTTGATGGGCCCCAATACCCAAAAAACAAGAAATACCTAAATGTCACCATAGGGGCATTCCCAATATTATGTCACCATAGGGTCATAATAGCCATGTCACCATAGGGTCAAAATAGCCATGTCACCAGAGGTTATCAAGCTAAGTGCCTCATAGTTTAATTGATAAATAGGCCTCTCAGAAAATCTTATGATGCCTCTCAGATTCCTTTATGAACCTTTGTTATCCTTTTTGACCTTTATTATCCCTTCTAAGACAATGCCATTAGAGTTTACAGGATCAATAATGTCATCATCACATTTTTTCAGGTATTTCTTGTTTTTAGGGTAGCAGGGCCCATCAAAAGTATGCCAAGTGGGTACTCGTTGGATACAGAATTTAATTCCGCATCCAACAAGCTCTCCCAATCGAAATTTGAGTAAAAACACACGGAGATATGTTGAAAATATGAACAAAAAAAGTAGTTTTTTTTCTTTTCTTCCTCCAAAATTAATAAGTATTATTTTATTATTTTAAATATTATTTTATTAATTTTCCTTACGAGGCCCATTTAGTTGAAATTTCCTCTAATGTGGAAGTAAGTTTCGTGAGCCTAGAAATGGGCTCTACCTAAAAAATTACTACGCCTAGGCATGGTGCTTGTTCTTGTATTTTTATGTACAATAGTTAGTTGGTTAGTGTTTATGTTTTAATCTATTTGTTGTTACATATTTCAGCTCAGTGGTTTGTAAGTTTTGCATATGGTTCTATCCACCACACCTATAACATCGCTTCAGCCTCATGGATCATCTAATCACCCTCAAGACAACTACTTTCCTCTAGAGGCGCTTGCTTAGGTCTTTCTACTAATAATGTGGCCAAGTACAGATTTGTTATTGAATTTTTGTGGGATTTTGCATCACATGGAAATACCCATTTGGAAGTCAGACTTGACTCTCAACACGTGGTTTCTTAACTCAATGGAGATTATGAGGTGTGAAACCCTACTTTGTTACATCAGTTCTTGTAGGTTAGATTACTTGAAAGAAATTTCAAATACATTTCATTTAATGGCATTCCAAGAAATGAAAATACAATCATTGATGCTTATGCGAACTACATTCTAGATTGGAACTTAACACAAATTTTGTAAAATAAACATAACAGATACATTTGGAACACATGTAAGAAACCAGGAAATATATATATATATATGCAAAATTTTTGCATAGATAGATCGAGTCTTGATCCAAATATCCTATCACAACTTTATAAATATATGAAAAATAGGATCATAATCCATAAATATTCCTATAGACACAGTCCTGCTCCTTAGCCTCCTCGGTTGCAGCTACTTCCTCGACCTCCCTATAATGTAGAACAGACTTGGCTACCCTCCTCAGTAGGCATATCTAGGTAGGAGGAATCCCTACTACAAACTCGTGCATCACAATGGAAATCATTTCTATGTGTATGGTAGGAACCCCTTGGGTTAGCCTGGTGAGATTTACCTCAAGAACTCTAAGTATACTCTTGTCCCCTCCCTGTATAGGCCACACAAAAGTACTAGGGTGCTCATCGAGGCATACATTTTCAATATATGCATTTTAAAACATTTAAACATGGATTAAAGATATATACATATTTATAAGAGATATATACATAAAAATAAAAATACCTATCTCTCCAAAAGCTAAGAGATTTCTTCTATGGATTGTTTTATACTTTTTCGGCCTCAGGAGACTAAATTGTACGAAAAATAACCCCCGTAGTCTTCTTCATATTTTTCAAACTCTCAAAACATGAAAACAACAACGAGCATGTACTAGTTTGGCCTCATAAAATATGTGAATCTCTGACATTATCAAGCATTATTATCTCCCCTCTTTAAGCCTGTAAAAAGTCAAGAGAGACAAGAGTTGAATTTCCTAGTCTCGTCAAAATTTAATACGAAATATAAGGAAGAATTACTCTCTTTGGGTTAAAAACAGTTGCAGTATGTCCTCCTTAAACAAAACACTCTCTGAACTTTCTGATACTCGTGTTTCATTTTATACTTTCATCTTATATATCACTTTGTGTTTTTACCCCTCTACTTGTCCTTCATACATGGGGAATCTAATCATGTCTCCTACATGACAGATAAGTCTAGTTGACCTATTTGCAAGTAAAAAGTTGTCTTGGGTCATCTCTATGTCATTCTCACTATTCAAGGATCTGTACCTTCATCTGATTATTATCTTGATTCCCATCATTATCCTATCTGAGTATTACTTGTTTCTACTTTCCCATATCTAGTTCCTAGTAAATCTTTTGATCGGTTGGAGGATCCATTTCCTTCCTCATGAGATTACGATTTCTCATCATCATTTATTGAAGACAAAGACCTAGAGTTTTGATGATGGTACCTTAGGTTTCACTACCATTATTGGTGAATTCCTTTTGTTTAGATGTCAATATCACTAATTTCTAACATTCTATTGAATTCCTTGCATGTTCGACTTCATCACATCTATTCACATGGTAGGCATTGTACTGGTTCCTTTGGATTTCAATGAATACCTTAGGTTCACCTTTATCGCATAAGCTGTGTAAGATTGTGTTATGTCCAACTACACATCTTCTGGATTTTGAAGACTCATGATTATATATTGTGGCTTCAATCCACCTTTGTAATATGCGTGGCCTTGTTACCCATGTCATATGATGTAATCAAATATTGTAAAGGAGCTAGTGTTCCACTATATTGGACATGGCATCCTTAGATATGATTTTGAATATGAATTTGATATGTATTTGTTTCAGTTATCTCCTATGTTTCCTTGCTAACTGAGTTCTCCAAGATTAAAATATTGTAATGTATTTCAGCCATCGCTTCTCTCTGGCCTCACATATTAGGGGGCATCCATTATCATGTAAAATGACACTTCTCCATCAGATTACTGACACCCAATGTGTCGGAACACAAAAGGAAAAATTGTGTTGAATTAGCCAAAACACTATTATAGGAATGACCTTCGATACAACATCACCTTACCAGCTAAATATATTTTTGTTTGGACGTTAGGGTTGAATACACAACTATTTTCATAACAATCCTCGTATCATATGCAAGTATGTGGATTGCAACTTGTGTATTCATTTCCCGTGTGGGTTTCTTTAAAGAAAGGTGTGTATCATACATGACTTGGCTATATCAATAGTTGCGTATGCATTAATTTAAATTTTAAAAATATAAACACGATTAGTTGAGGACAGTTGAGCCCTTAATCATAACTATCTCAACTTCCTCAACCATCTCAACCTTCAAGACCTCTCTCTTTCCTCATGTATAAATAGAGGGTAGGGGTTGAGGTTAATTAATCATACTTAGTAGAGAAAAATTATGTTGTTGGTTTGCCTTCAGATATCTTGGAGTAGCAGAAATCAGTCTCCTTGGTTTGCAGAGGAGAACTTATCTCAGACGTTGGGTTGTATTCTCACCACACTTGTTTATCAGTAAAGAAAGTCCTTCTTCCAATATTGTGCACTCTTGTATATTTTTATTTATGAATTATCTCATTGTTATTATTAATATTTTATTTCATTAACCATTGATATAATATATAAGATATAGAAGGAAGATCTTGTTCTTTGCAATTTATTGGAGATGTCCTAGAAGCTGTGGAAGCAAGTTGAAGAGAAGAAGAAAAGCTAGGATCGACCGTCATAAATAAGGTATGCTCATTTTTGTTCCTATTTCTATTTCAATTTCTGAAATGGCTGATTGTATGCAAGTCAGTTAGTAAGTTGGTAACCTGAGAGGCCCTAGCTTATAAGGGTGTGTTTTCCTTAACAACAATCATTAATATATTAATTAATAGTTTGTTACGAATGTGTGTGTGTGTGTGTGTTTATTAATTAATAAAGTTTTTATAAAGTATTTCTAATATATTTATGTCATTTACCATGTGAAGGTAGTTTTGTATGAAGATATTCTGGACCCTAAATGGGTATTTGTCATATATTATGATCCAAGAGTAAGGCATGTATTTGAAGAATCCTTAATGGATACTGAAGGGAACAATGATAACCAACAAAATGAGACAGAGGGATTAGATAACATTGAATAAATTTACATCCATGATGATGTTGAAGATGGTTATGTTCAAGGAGAAGAAGTCAATATTCCAAACTTAGATGATCTTGTAGAATACAACAATATGAATGGTATAGAAAATTATGATCTTAGTATAGATGATCTACAGTCAACTTTGAGTGATGACAAAGTTGATGAAAGTGAAAATGATGACGATGAAAATAAAAATTTAGCAGGATGACGCAGGAAGAAAAATATTAAGTACATTAAACAATATATGAATATTTACAATTGTACATTGGATGACATTGTTGCAGATAGTACTGTTAATGAGGAAGAAATCTATTGTTTTAAAACTAATTATAATTCTTGTTTTAAAAATGATTTTTTTCCACACTTTGAATTGCTTTATAATTATATGTGTCAATAAAAATAACATATTGAGACATCCTTAAAGTGTTCAAACTTGGGTATGAATTGTTGGGAGAAAATAATATGATTACTTGGAAATTAAGAGGTAGCATGGTTTGTGGACATTTATTGGTTGATAATGGTTTTTAAGTGTTGTTAGATTATTAGTTAGACTCTGACTGAACTAGGATGAAGATCCTATTGAATAACAATACATTAAACATGCTACAAAATGTATAATTACCTATAATGGATATGCAAAAAATGTAAATCCAAACCATTAGGAAAATGTACACAATGTGTATTAGTGCATTTTGCATTAGGCTAAATGTAAATCGAAATCAATTGGAAAATGCACACAAAGTTTGTTCATTATTTATATTATAGAACTTATTGAAAATTTCAGTAAGCCCTTTTCCTGATATAACCCCCAAGCTTTAACCATTAACCCACTGGAATGTTGGACCCTATAAAATTCTATTGGGATGTGTTAACTTAATAGAATCGTGGTTTAATAATCATAATGGGTGGTGATGATTATTATTATGATTTCCTTGAGTCTAAAAACCCTCCCATACCATCCAGGAATGCACATATCCTAACCATGTGATATTTCAATGCAAACATGCACATTTCGAAGAAATTTTGATGTTGGCTCCATTCACTACTCACTATGAAGCATGTATGGATGACATTGGTGATGGGTGTGATGGATGTCCCACAACATTGAAATCCATTTATGAAAAATATTATATATATGTGGGAATGTTGAATGATGAAATTGAGAGGTGCATGATGAATGTTGATGGAAGAATGGACAATCTTATACAATATGTGGGGCCTTCACACATTCTTGATTATTGAAACCTCTTAATCCCCAAAGTTTCCCTAGGTTGAATGTAGGGAAATCCGATGCATGATAAGGCTTAAATGTTTAACAAATTTAGAGAGAAATCAAATAGTGAATCTAGGTTTGAGACATTCTTTAAATACTCAGGTTATTTTAGCTATAACTGTGAACACAATTGGAAATGGAAGGGAAATTCAATAGAGGAATTAGATAGATCCAATAATAAATAATAGGAAAGAAATGCAAGAGGGAAATGAGGACAAATATTGAGCTAGAGGAAGTACCAAAGGGTAAATCTACCCAAGAAAGATGAAATACGAATGTATTGAACTGAATTAAGCATAATGAAGTAATTCTTTGCATTTTGCGAGGGAACAACATGAGATTCATCAAATTTGTAGAAATTCATTTCACACAAACACAAATATAGAAATATTTTCCATACACAAGGATGATATAATATGAAATAAAAATCATTCATAGAATCAAAATAAATTCAAACCGAGATGACATTAAACATTTGAAATAAAATAAGAATTCGCGATTCTCAAGGCATATCAAATATTTCTACATTCACTCTAATATTTTTAACATGAATACCTACAAATAAATGAACCCAAAATAAAAAATAGAGAAGAACACTCTGAAAGGTCCATATCATTAATCTCAAGTCAAAAATTATTTACATCATAAAAAGTATGCACTGTCTTAACAATAGAAGAAATAATACTTCTAATTCTCAAATTTCTAGTCGATCACTCGTTTGCTGAGTTTACATTATATAGGGCTCAAAGGGGCCTAAATACAATTTGTAAATGATTTGAATTCTAGCTAAAAGTAATATTTTTCACTATTTACTTTTTTACATCAAAATATTACAATTACACAGCGAAACTTTCATAATTTTATTGTGTCATCCTCCTTTTGTCTTTCCTTAGATAGGTGACTATTTTCCTCACATACTTTTCTGAACTGGAGGTGTAGAATATCCAGGAGGAATGGAAAATTTTCTTATTCACTAGAGGATTTCATTATATGTAGGGTTTCCAGTATATACAGGGCCTCGAGGTGCCATAAATTCCAAAGGGGTGTTTTGTCCTACATATTGTTGTGTTGGTGTTGTTTGGGCATGTTGTTGAGGTGGAGGAGTATCTTACTGAGATGTATGAGGAGCCTGTTGAGTTGGATGCTACTGCAAAGATGAACCAATATTAATTTGTTAATTTGTGGATGCTCAGGTAGTAACGACAATCTATGATATATTACAACTAGATTCCAGTATTTACTACTCGAATGTTAGTAGCCTTCAAATTTTCTAATGCTAATTCTGCTTTTGAATGTATTTCATATGTCCATGGTGCTATCTCATTAAAAATTGATTTCAAATTTGTCCATATGTTAAAAGGTGGTCTTAATCTTTTAAACTCTTGATTTCCACTCATAATCCCTTCGATATCTTCCTCGTATTCTTCATGTCCTCTCTCTTAATTGGTTTATATATTCTTTTTTTTTATAGAACTGTGCATTCTCATCCCATAATAGGGGAAATCCAAGATGTGTAACCCAAATAAAAATTGTTTTGAAATCTATAATGTCATCAACCAATACATTTGCAAATCTTTCCATTATCATGGATAGTTCTTTCTTTAACATCATTCTTTTGGTTATCTTTATTACCCATGTTCTTCTAGTAAGTTGAAAATACTATCTTTCATTGTTGGTCAATATTTTAAGGTAATCAATTGTTTACCTACATTGTGTAGGGTTGTCTCCCAGTATTACATTTACCTCTTCGATCTCACTCACCGGTGTTTTATAGAGTTCCCTTTCAATAGTCTTTAAGTTCATGAACTCCCACATATTATTAAATATTTTGGAAGTTCTGTCCCAAATTTATTATGTGGTTCTCCTGAGCAACTCTTCTCCTTGAGAGTCTATCTTCGGTGATGTAACTTGAATTTTTTAACAATCTATTTTTCTTTTAAAGTTAGTTATATCATCTTATTTTTGGCTTGTGTCATGATCTAGATCTACCATTATGTTATTCTTCTTGCTAACATCATTTTCAAGCTCCTTGATTTTAGTTTGAACATATTCTACAATTTTAGTAGGTTTAGTATTAGTTTGATCTTATTCCATATAATCCAAATCCACTATTTTAGTTGTTGTTGGCTATGTAGAATCTTCTTGCATATCTTGCTCTGAACTTGTCTACATTTGGGCCCGCTCTACCACTTGTGGTGCCATGTTGGATGTTGTTAAATTTTCTCTTTGTTATCCTTTTGCAATTGAAGGGTGGTTATCTTAAATGATAATTCATTTATCCTTTTATCCCTCTATTCTAATTCATCTCTATGTTTTTCCATAGTAGCTAATAGTTGTTGTTTCTTCCTTTCCACCTAATGAATTTCAACAGTTTGGACTAGGTTTACAGTTGGTATTTTTATCTTCCTTTCCAAGCCTCCAATTTCATTGTCTTTTTTTTTTATCCATGAGAGATCTAAAATGGGAATCATAACATGTTTTATCACTTAATTGCACAATATTGGCCTAAAGATCCTTTATAGTTACCTATTTCTCTTGACTTGTTCATTTCTCATCTTTTAAGAGATCGCCTACTTTATTCAAAGATGCTTTGAGACTTTTCTTTATTTTAGTGGTTTTTACCACTTCAGTGGAAATCATATCACTAAAAAAAATCTATTAATTGCATATAAATAAAATTAAAGATTATTTTCAAGAAAGTAATGGATTCTTGATTCAATTGAAGTTTAAACCAACTGCCCTTTTCTAAAATATTTTTTATAAATACCCAAGTGAAGAGAAGTATTAGAGATTTGATCATTATTCCTGAATAAATTTGGAGAGAATTTTCCAAAAAACAAATATTCTTATACATAACCTGGCTTTCCAAAGAGCATGTCCCTCACCTTTAGGAGTTGTAGATCACTTGCATGTTGAAGCTAGATTGGGGGGATTCATATTAGAATGAGGAAGGGTTCTGGTTCATGGTTGGGAGGAATGTGGTACTTCCAAATTTATTTGGTAATCATCCCTAAGGTCTAATATAACTAGTGTTTTATTAATTATGGTTGTTTAAGTGTGAAGGGCCCTTTAGCAATTAACAAGCTGCATAGTTGCAGGTAATAGGTTTCGACATTTCCAATTTATTTTAATTATGTTTACATGTTGTAATTATAGAATTTATGCTTTAGATTAAGATCTGTAATTTTACTCCCCATCAGAGTGATTAAATGTTTCAAGTTTGTTTTATTAGTCAAAATAGAATATCAGTGCTTATTTTTTATATAGATTCTAGGGTAAAATTCATATCATATCTATATTAAACTAGTTTCACAAGTTTATAATATATGTTAGGGTTTAGTGTAGATCCAACCTTTAGTTTTCTACGTGAATTTAATAACCAAATTTCTTTCAAACAATACTAAAACTAAACCCTAAATCACAGTACCGGTCTCATTTTTAAAGACAGAGTAAAAATAAAATTATACAGAATTCGCAAAGGTCTATGAACTTAATAAAATAATAAAACCTCATCGAAGAAATTTATACATCCAATGAAATCAACTAAATAAAATCAATCAACAAATTACAGACATCCACGTTATCATTTAAACTACTCATTACCCAAACTAGTAAACAGTCTAATCAAATAACGAGGGATTTAATCCCTTAACAAAACAAAGAAACCATATAAAGGAATGCAAGAGTCACAACTTTATACATTAAACCAATCAATAAACATAATAAAAAAAATTTCATAAACGCGAATCGGGGATCGAATCCCTTAGCAACTAAACACATACACCAACAATTGGAATTCATTGTTTATAAGATTTAAACAATTAAGAATAATTATACAAGTCACCCACGGGTCAAAGACCTCTAGCCATCTTGTACAAAGATAGGATAACCTAAAAATATGTTGGCATATTACATATGTCAACAATGAAAAATAAAAATAGATATATACTACCCACGCTACAATAAGATTCATCGTCATTCCT
Organism: Pseudotsuga menziesii; assembly: GCA_001517045.1. Lineage (NCBI taxonomy): Eukaryota > Viridiplantae > Streptophyta > Pinopsida > Pinales > Pinaceae > Pseudotsuga > Pseudotsuga menziesii. Next base: position 340,025 of record LPNX011121997.1, read on the forward strand.
CTAAACAGAAAGGTCGAGAGCATGTTCACATTTTAAGAGAAGTAATTTACATTATTAAAAACAAAATATAAAAAACGTAAAAAATATAAACATTATGCATTCACCCAGTATCGAATCTTATTAAGGATTGGATATGATTCCTCCACAATAATCCAACTTAAACTATCTATGCTACAGTAGTAATAATTACATCACAAACAGAAACATAAATCCAAGAAGGAAAACATTTACAACCTAAACCCTGTCATGACATTGATCCATCATTCGAATCTCATAAATCTTTGGCTAAGAATGTTTAACTATGAGAATGCAATAACAAAAATACCACATTACATATCAATTATCAAATCCCCTAAGCTCCGGTTAAAAGCATTGAGATTATTTAAAAGAAATAAAAATTAAACATTGAATCAATCATTGAATCCACCAAACCATTGATTCTAAGTCTGTCTATATACAAAATAGCATATAAACTTTAGAACTACATAGGCTATGCCATATAAGAAAGCATGGCCACGCTATTACGACCTCCATCAAAACCACAATACGAAAACAAACCAATGATGGCATTGTCATCTTACATGAAATAATATATACAAACGTTTAAACGTCGAATAGAGCTAGGGTCTCCCTTGTCAACACACATAACACATATAAAATATTACAATACAATTAAATGATAAAAACATAGATAAATATCTACTACGAAACCAAATCGAGCATGGAGCTAAGGATTTTCCCTTTATCTACATAAACATAATCTAAATGCAAGGTCAAAACTATTTAATAATTAATAGAGGTAAAACCATTAAACGATAAAAATTCCATCAAATAGAGAGAGGGATCAAAGGCCCTAACTATATCCAGTCACAAAAAAAATACCAAAATGACATTATCATAGTGCCATTGTTTTGCAATGGCGTTGATATATTTCAACCATCATATAAATTAAAAACAAAGTCCTCATAGTGAATGAAAATCCAAATAACTTGATGAAGACGGTTTCTGGGGTCCATTAAACTATTGGACCTATGGGTTATGTGCCCACTTATGGACTCATAACGTCCATGGAAACAACTGAAACTTCTCAATTTTCCAAACTCCAAATTAATCTCTGGTTTGAAACTGGAAATCTCCACTTTGTCTAGCAGTCTTGCAAAATAATCCAATGAAATGTGCTTTTCCGGATCTCAAGGAGAGGTCAACTAGATGGTATAATAATTATGGGATTCCTCTTCAAGCTAATACCATATCCAAGTGGATTGGAAGAATTCACGATGGCTGTCAGATCTTACCCGATCAGATCGATGATGGATTAAAAGACTTGAGACAAGATAAACGGAGACCTTTGGATCCACTTTGTCCCATCATCCTCCCGATACATCCTTTCAGCAGAAATATGATCAGTCGTTAATGTTATCAAATTACAAACTCATCTTTCCTCCTCTCACTTATAAGTCCTTCATAGAATGAATACACGATGACCCTTAGTTTGTTATCAATTGACCCTTTGGTAGTTGATCTCTTTCATCAGACTCCATGCAAAATGTTAAGAAAATATATATATTAATCTATGGATCATGGGACCCATGGGTTGTTCTGTGCATCACCATCTATCCATTATGTAATTGATGGTAGATATTTATCTCTCTATCTTAATTGGAATGTGCCTCACCTTTACTCAGCACTGTAACCTATCCATTGTAATCTCAATTAAGAGAAAACAATATACAATAATCTTTTTGACTTCATGATTACAATCCCAATAAAGAGACATGCAACAAATCATTAGCAAAATCAGATAAAATAATTAATGAGCTTGATTTTCATAAAACATAATGGTACATTTTTTATTACATTGAGCTTGATAATTACAATACCGCCTCTATGGACCAGTTGCCCTCTTGGGTTCTCTCACATGATATCTGGCATATGTTTCTATTATTCTCATATTCTACATATTTATAGGAACAAATACAGTAACGATGAAATCAAATAAGAATACAATCTATCCTTAACCAAATCGCTAATATCGCTCAATACAACAACAATATCCCAACAAACACATGAAATCGCATCATATTTTCCATGTACACCTTCTGGAAGGTTTTGGAATTTGTTTGTTTTGGGGTAGGTTTTATGCTCCTACATGAGACTCCCAAAGTACAAAATTTTATGACCTTCTGGTCATATGTCTCTTGTGTTGATTCTTCCATATTCAACCTGGTCGTCTTTCTTCCTTGTGCATCACCGAGCTTCTTCTAATGCACAATCATTGTGTTGCAATGAATCTTCCACTAACAACTCATCTGCTTTCTTCCTTTAGCTTGAATATTTTCTATAACAGGTTCACATCCTCTTGACCTTTCGATAGATTTTGCATCATCTACTCACTCCTTGGGACAATTCTACCCACAATTACAAGTGTCGAATTTCCCAACAACTTCAACCGAGTTATAGATGGAAGTTGTTTCTATTTCTCAACATGTAGGAAATATTTTCCAGCTCTAATACCACATTATGAATATAGTTTCTAGGGTCCATTAAATTTTTTGGACCTATGGGTTATGGGCCCACATATGGACTCATAACGTCCATGGAAGAAACTGAAATTTCTCAATTTTTGAAACTCCAAATCAATCTCTGGTTCGAAAGTGGTGATCCCCACTTTTTCTAATAGTCTTACAAAATACTCCAACGAAACGTGCATTATCAGATCTAAAGGAGTGATCAGCTATATGGTATAATAATTATGGGTCTCCTCTTCAAGCTAATACCATATGAAAGTGGATTAGAGGAATTCACATTGACTGTCACATATTACCCGATCAGATCGATGACGCATTAAAACACTTGAGACAAGTTGAAAGGAGACCTATGGATCCACTGCTTCCCATCATCATCTTGATGCTTCCTTTCAACGGAAATCTGATCAGTCATTAATATTATCATATTAAAAACTAATATGTCATCCTATCCCTTATAATTCCTTTGTAGAATGAATACAGATGACCCTCAGTATTGTTAACACCCAAAAATGGTTAACTACCTCATCTACCCCATTCCATGGCTCATTCGTCCATTTGCCTACCATATTTCCCTGAAAATCCCACTAAAAAGCCTCCAAAAGGCCTAAAATGCCTCCAAAAGGCCATAAAACCATCTAAAAAGGCTCCAAAAGGCCTAAAATGCCTCCAAAAGGCCAAAAAACCCCTTTTTCCTCCAAAAAATAACCAAAATTCCTCTAAAAATAGCAAAAATCCCCAAAAGGGAAGAAAAGGGATAAAAATAATGAGGAAAAAGGAGGAAAACCCTAAAACAGCAAAAACCCTAAACAAGCTTCCCTAAACCACATGGTTTCCAAAAACCATGGGCTAGCATTCCACCACTAAAAAACTATAAATAAGTGGTGGAGACCCCTCATTTCACATCCACAGTCATAAGCATCCTGCCTCTGCCGAAATCATTCTCGAAACCCTAGCTTACCATCAAGCTATTTTCATCATTGAGAACCCTTTTGGCCCATTTTCCACCACCGGAGAAGGAAAGGAAGCAGCTTGGAGCTCGGAGCCACCGACATCGGATCAGCGCAACGGACTCCACCAACCTCCTCATTGGAGGTAATATTAATAAAAATTACCATTATACATTTCTTTGCTGTTTTTACTTCACGTCATTTACTTTTTACTGCTTTAGCTTAGTTTTTACTTCAGTTTATTTTTTGTTTACATCATTGAACTGCTACTAAGGATTCCAGATTCCTTAGTAGGTGCTCATCAGCACAAGGTAGGGTGAAAACCCTAGCTACAGTTTTGGCGACTCCGCTGGGGACTCTGTGAGATTGTTTTTCACCGTTTTGTTTTACAGTTTTGGCGACTCTGCTGTCTTTTTTACTGTTATTTTTCCGTACTGTACTTTCGGCTGTCGTTTTCGGCCGCCGGAAACCGTGTTTTTTCTTTCTGCAACCGCGGCCCGACCGCGCATTTCAGGCCCCAACCCGCGACCAAGTCGCCGCTGTCAGCCTTGTTTCCTGCGCTCCGACCGCCCATTTCAGGCCCTAACCCGTGACCAGTTCACCGCTGTCAGCCTTTTTTCCTGCTCCCCGACCGCGTTTTTTCCACCCACAGTCGCGATCCGACCGCGCCTGTTCATTACACAGGCGCGCTCCGACCGCCGCTGTCATCCAGAAACCCGCGACCTAGACCGCGCCTGTTTCCTTTAAACCCGCGATCTGCGCGCGACTGTTGCCTTCATCAAAATGCATGCAAAAAATTAAGAAAATATATATATTAATCTATGAAGCATGAGACCCATGGCTTAATCTATGGGTCACCATTGATCCATTATGTAATCGATGGTAGATCTTTCCCTCTCTATCTTAATTAGAATGTGCCTCACCTTTACTCAGCACTATGACTTGTCTATTGTAATCTCAATTCTAAGAAAACACTATACAATAATCTTATTGACTTCACTATTACAAGACAAATCAAGCAACATGCAACTAATCATTAGAAAACTCAGATCAAACAATTAATGAGAAATGTTTTCATAAAACACAATGGTACATTGTTTATTACATCTTGCTCGATAATTACAATACTGCTTCTAAGGGCCAGTCGCTATCTTGGCTTCTCTCACATGATATTTGGCCTATTCTTCTACTGTTCTCATAGGCTACATATTTATAGGAAAAAATACATCAACAATCAAATTAGAAAAGGACACAATATATCCTTAACCAAATACAACAACAATATCCCAACAAACACATGGAATTGCATCATCTTTTCCATGTCCACCTTCTGGAAAGTTTTGGAATTTGTTTGATTTGGGGTAGGTTTGATGCTCCCACCGCATAAATTGAATGAAAAACCATTATAATTTTCCATTTAACACATATTTTTAATTTACACAATCATGTCCAAATTACAAATGCCCAAATGGGTTGGGAAGCACTAAATACAAAACCACAATTTAAAGACTCAACATTGTCACTATTCTCTCCAAACCTTGGTGCATCCAAGTTGGGAATATAGTCACAAACATCACACAGATAAACCATGCAAACCCCATAAATGACCAATCTATTAGGTAAAGGACCTCATCTTATGGGCCTACCCAGAATGCATTGCGAACCTTTTCATTTTCCACAATCGCAGAGCATCCAACGCTCACCCAAACCTGTAAATAAACATTGCAATGAATTAGAATTATGCAATTCTAAACATCAAAACTAAAGTATGAAAAATTTATACCATAACCGAGATTGTATACTTGTCAACCCATTCGCATTAGCACTGTAATATCTCACCTTGTCATCGCAACTCAAACAATGGAGCTCACTCCCATTACAAACAGTGAAAATACAATGCAAAGGTGGAGTACAAAACCCTAGCAAGGGTTTTATGGATTGTACAATCGTGGAAGAGCCATGTATCCCTTTACATGGGTGCAATTAAAATATCAACTATCCCCCACTACAAATGAGAAGTAAACCATTTCCTCTATAGTTCTAACTTCACACATTTTCCATTGAGATTTAAACCCTCCTCTTTATAGTTTGAGCTCATTCTTTGGTGTAGAGTATTAATACCATGACCTAAACCTTAACATTTAGAACAATAAATATTTAGGTGCTAGGTCCTTTACTTATTTCATCATGCACTGGTAGCATAGGTTCAATGAAAAAATACCTGCAATATGAATAGATATGTTGTGAATTAGTTCACAAGAACTAAGTAAGCGAAGTATCACGGGATCTCCTTACCTTTCTGAGTGGTTCGTTAGGGAAAATCCTACCACTCTTCCCCTATAAACACATAGGTAAGTTACCCTCATTGTTTATTAAAATAAGAAACTAGATAACGTAGCATGTAATCAAACATGAATAAAAAAAATATTAGAGCAACAGTAAATGAGATAAAATATACATAACTACAAATACATCACAATATAAAAGAATGACATTAAACATCATTGTAAAATAGAAAGCATACTAAAAGGAAAACAAATCCAGAACTTAGGCAAAGTACTTATCAAGTTTATAATTATGCAGTTACGAATAAGATATCCCTTAATATCTTAGCAGGTATTATTAGCCCTATATATATATATAGGGACATTTCAACTTGTAATGTCCCTAAAATCCATAAATAAATAAAAATTATAGGACTAATAATACTGCTAAGATCATAACGGACATCTTATTCTTAACTGTGGAATTATAAACTTGATAACAATTATGCCTAAGTTCTGGCACTATTTTCTTTCTAGTATGATTTCTATTGTATAATGATGTTTAATGTCATGATTTTATTTTCTTATGTACTAGTAGTTATGTATATTTTATCTAGTTTGTTAATGTTCTGATATGGTTTTATTCATGTTGATTACATGTTATGCTATCTAGTTTTGGTAATTTACTAAACGACAAGGCTAAATTACCTCTGTATTTAATGGGGAGGAGTGGCGGTATTTTCCCTAACGACTCACTTGCAAAGGTAAGGAAATCCTGCGATATTGGGATTACTTATTTCTTGAAAACTAATGCACAACATATCTATTCTTATTTCAAGTATTTAGTCGCTAAACCTATGCTACCAATGTGTGAGAGAATAAGTACAGGACCTATCATCTAAATATTGCTAGTCCGAAATGCTAAGGTATTGGTCATGGTATTAATACTCTACACAAAAGAATAAAATCAAACTATAGAGAGGAGGGTTTAAATCTCAATGAAAAATGTATGAAGTCAGAACTAGAGAGGAAGGGTTTTGAATTAAAAACCTAGTGGAGGATAGTTGGAATTTTAATTTCACCCATGTGAAGGGTTGCATGGCTCCTCCATGATGGAGCAAGCCATAAAACCATTGATAGGGTTTCATATTCCACCTTTTCATTTTTTTTTTGATGTCGATAATGGTGGCAAGCTCCATTGTTTGAGTTGTGATGATAGGGTGATATTTTATAGTGTTGGCATGAATGGCTTGATAGGTATGCATTCTCGGTTATGGTTTAACTTGTTCATACTTTCATTCTTATGTTTATAATTGCATACTTATAATGCATTACAATGTTTATTTGCAGGTTTGGATGAGCATGGGATGCTTTGCGACTATGGAAAAGGAAAATGGATGACATCACATATTGGGTAAGCCCATAAGATGAGGGCCTTTACCCAATTGTTTGGTCGTTTACGAGGTTTGTAAATTTTATCTACATGAATTTTGTAACCACTTTCCAACTGGGATTCCCTAGGGTTTGTGGAAATAATGATGATGCTCAGTATTTCAATTGTGGATTTGGTTTTCATGGTTCTCGTCCCATTCGGTTGTTTTGTAAATTGTACACCACTGTGTAATCTAAAGAACTCTCTTGGAAAATTATAATGGTTTTTGTTTAATTTATTCATCTCTTAGGTTTCCATGAGATATCTCATTTAATTTATATGATGCTTAAAAATATATTAGTCCCATTGCGGAGCAATGGAACTATGATAACATTATTTTGTTTGTTTATTTGTGACTGTGGATATAATTCAGGTTTTTGAGCCAACTCTATATTTGATGGAATGTTTATCATTTTAATGGGTTTACCTATGTTAATTATTAAATGGTTTCGATTGGGAATTTATCTTATGTTTATACAGACAAAGGGAAAACCCCTAGTTTCATGCTCGATTTGGTTTCAATGTAACGTTTATTGAAATGCATTTTCTTTATGAGGCCGATGGAAACCCTAGATTTGATCAATGTTATATGTTTTAAGATAATACTTAGTGTAAAGTGATAATTTCATCATTGTTTTGTTTTGCTACGGTGGTTGTGATGGCGACCATATAAGCGTGACCCAAGCTGGCCCATATGGCATGGCCTATGTGTCTGTAAAGTTGATAATTTATTTCCTATATGTACATAATTACAGTAATTGTTTAATGTATTCGATGATTGGTGCAACGTTTATTTATATTATTTCTTTTAAAGAATTTCAACTCTCTCATCCATATCTTAAGGGATTTGACAGCTAATCTACAATGTTTTATTTGGATTATTTCTTTCCTATGGTTAAACACTCCCAGCTGGAGATTTAAGAGATTCAATATGGGTTTTCAATAGTGGAGATATAGTTTATGTTTTTTATTAATCTGTTTTTGTTTTAAGGATCCCAGCTAGATTTTATGACATTCGCTCTTGGGTTTTGATAGTTGCTTTATTTTTTATAATAGTGATTGTGTTTAGATTTAATTTTTATAATGTAATTTTGTTCCTTTTAAACGTTGAAAAGATCTCATCCTGTGTGTTAAAGGAATGTTGATGAATCTTATTGTAGTGTGGTTATTTTATAGGTATTTGTATTTTTTGTTGCTGGAAAATGTAATATGCCAACGTAGGTTTAGGTTATCTTATCCTTGTCTAGGATGACTAGAGGTTGGTGGCCTATGGGTGAGTTGTATAATTTTTCTCTTACTTGTTTAAAGATTATAAACAACAACTGCCAATGTTGGTGTATTTTTTAGTTTCTAAGGGATTTGATCCGTAGTTCGCATTTATAAATATGTTTTTATCCTCTTATAAAGCATCAACTGTCGTGATTCCTTTATATGGTTTCCTTGGTTTGTTAAGGGATTTGATCCCTTGTGATTTGATTAGACTGTTTATTAGTTTGGGTAATGAGTAGTTTAAATGATAATGCAGATGTGTGTAATTTGTTTATTTATTTTATTTAGTTTATTTGCTTGGATGGATAAATTTATTCGATGAGGTTTTATTATTTTATTAAGGTTGTATACCTTTGCGAATTCTCTGTAATTTTATACTAAGGATTTTATTTTTACTTTGTCTTTAAAAAAGAGACTAGTTTGTGATGTAGGGTTTAGTTTTAGTATGGTTTGAAATAAGTATGGTTATTAAATTCATTTATAAACTAAAGTTTGGATCTATACTAAACCCTAACATATATCATAAAAGTGTGAAGCTAGTTTAATATAGATATGATAGGAATTTTACCCTATAATATATATAAGAATTAAGAACTGATATTCTATTTTAACTAATAAAACAAACTTGAAACATTTATTCACTCAGATGGGGAGTAAAATTACAGATCTTAATCCAAAGCATAAATTCTATAATTACAACATGTAAGCATAATTAAAATAAATTGGAAATGTAGAAACCTATTACCTGCAACTATGAAACTTGTTAATGGCTAAAGGACCTTGCACACTTAAACACCGAGAATTAATAAAATACTTGTTATCTCTGACCTTAGGGATGATAACCGTATAACTTTGAAACTACCATGTTCCTCCCAACCATGACCCGAAACCATTCCTGGTCCTAATCCAGATCCCCCCAAGTTGTATCCAACATGCAAGTGATATAGAACTCTTAAAGGTGAGGTTGTTTCTATTTGGAAAATCAGGCTCTATAGAAGAATGCATTTTTTTTGGAAAATTCTCTCCCAGAACTATTCAGGAATAGTGATCACATCCCAAGCCTTCTCTTGTCTTAGGTATTTATAGAAACTATTTTAGGAAAGGGCAGTTCGTTTAAACTTCAGTTGAATCAATAATCCATTACTTTCTTGAAAATAATCTTTAATTTGATTTATATGGAATTAATAGATATTTTGTTTAAGTATGAAATTTTTACTAGTTCCTAATTGAACTTTAGGATATAATATCTATTTATTTATTTTACTTTATAATAACTACATAGACTCTCACTTATGATTTTAGTTATCTTTATTTCTTTATATATATATATATATACATAATATATAAACTTTACATATTATTCTTAATATGTATTTATGCATCATATATGATAGTTTACTTATTTTGATTCTTCCCTTAGTTTACATTCTTTCTTTTATAAAGGCCTCAGGTAGGTTTTGGTCGTTCAACTAGGTTACAAAGCTCTAGATCCTCCTTGCATGTCTGATTACCTCGCATATTGTGGTAGTTCTTCCATTACTTGATGAGAAACTTAGATTTGAAATTTCATTTAATCAACTTAAAATAAGTATCATAAGGGTCATTTCTATTCAAACTCGTTCTCACTCAACACACTTAATTTTAGTAACCCCTAGTGTTATTCAGAGCCTAAGCTCAACACTATTAATTGGGCATTCGACTAGTGCAATTCCCAAGCATATCGCTCAACACTAATACTAGGATGTACTTGTATAATACACCTAGGGATACATTGGCCAAAGATTCAATGCTCCATATACTATCCAGAACATCAATTTGGAGTGCTCCAGGTCTTATTACCAACACTTCCAATATTATAACTCATGTGCTTCATGGCTTATGCTGAACAAAAAATCTCATAACTCATGTGCTCCAGAGCTTATGCTCAACACAAAATATCATCACTCCTGTGCTTCAGGGCTTACATGCAACACATTATAGAACTCAATCATGCATTCATCCTTCTACAGAATACATCACAATAATCATCTCAGTATATTTATTAGGGCTAAGAACATAATAATAAATCCAATACATTGTACACAACAATAGTCCTTGTCCGGCAGGGTCTACTCGCAACATATATAATCATATACAAGACAATAAAACACATTCATTTGGATTATGCCAAATATATCTATATAATCAACATAAATAATGTGTAGTGGGGCATATGCCCAATATATAAACATAAACATCAAATTAAGTCATATGCAATGGGGCTCATGCCCAATATTTTTTTTTTGTCAGTAAGAGTGAGATCGTTGCATTAAAGATGAATAAAAGTTACAAAACAAGGATCTTTTTGTCAGCCAAGAATAACACTTGAGCAAACCTAGTATTGAGAAGGTTTACATGATTGTCCCATACCAAGTGTTTACCTATATAATTTCCAAAAATAACCCCAAGTGAAACTGCCTTACAGCCATACATACATAGAAGATACCACTCCCACTTCTACCACCCCTATCGAGCCAATAACATTCATGTCTGTAAACTAAAAAAAAACTAAAATTTACTATGAACATAAACTAATCACCCAGAAAAAGAAAAGCCACCCCATTGGCATTTGCTGAAAGTGGAAAAAAAGAAATTCACGCAGCCATCACCTCTATAGAAGGAGATATGTGAGGTACCTCCTTGCAACTGCTTGGGGATCCTTTCCCATTGGATGATCTCCCTAGTGTACCAGGGGTGCTAGTGGGATCAAAACACCAAATCGTTTCAGGACAATGTCCAGTTTGAAATTCAGTTTCTTGAGGTTGGAGTTGACATCTACTCGCCATTGCTCCAGTTTCCCCAGCTTGACTTCTTCTGCTTCCCGATCCCAGGAATCCTGACCAATGATGTTCTTGATGATCCTAAACAGTGCCACAGTATTTTCATACCAGATTTCCCCACCCACAGAGTGCCCTGGGTCAAGAATCCAATATTTCATCTTGTAGCACTTCTCTTGTAGGATCTCATTATCAAATTCGGCCCATTTATTCTGCTCAGACTTATTCACCCACCACTTTATTTCCCCAGGAAGACCCAATTCAAAAATCAGGGATTCCCAGAATTCCTTGCTCTTGGTGGAATATATTGAACCCTCTCATAACTTAGGATAAAATAATTAATCATTATTTGATTAATTATCTACCCACTAGCTTAATTAGTTCGAATCCACTTGCACCTTAAATTCAACACATGCCATATATACCCTAGGAATACTTTATTTCATATTATGGGTTGATCTTGACCAATTTATTGACTCCCAAAATTAGGCGCATCTGCTTTATTATGCTTATCCTAGTTTTATGTGGATAAGGTAAATCTAGATAACTAGGAAACTGGGTTCTTTTGTTTCCTACCCATCCTTCATGAATTTCTTTCTATTTTCCAGGATTATCATGTTTTTCCATCACTCTTGAAAAATCACTAATTCTTTTGCTAATTCATGAGTTCCTTGACTAATTTGGAAAGTGATTTAGCCACGTATGGGTGTTTTCCATATTTTGGTAAGTCATCCTTTTTTAGCTTTATGATTTGGATCCTACAAATCTATTTTCCCATGAGGGATGTACTATTTATGTACACTATTATTCATAATTATTAAATGGAAGGATACACTCGAATATTCATCTCTTCATTCATGTGATTCAGTCTCTTTTCTCTCTCTATTTTTCCTGTGTATGCTGGTGAGAATTATTAGTAGAAAGATCGACTTCCTGTGCTTATTCTTAGCATATTTTATCATAGAATTCGAAATATTATTTCTACATGGTATCAGAGAAGAAAGGTTTATCAATTTTTACAGAGTTGAGGAGTGCATCTAGTCTCCTATCCATGTCTAAAGAAGATCTTTTCTAGCTTACAGGATTTTCTCCTAGGTTTGTTTTGCAGTTGCAAGGAGTTTCTTCTTGAGCACATCAATTTAGCAGTATTTATTCTCCTTCATAAATAATTTTGAATCCCTTAAACTACCATGAATGGAAATCCAAAATTGGCATTCTATTGTGTAGTTTGCGATTATACAAAGTTACTCTAGCTTTGGAGAATGAGCCAAATGTTGTGATTGATAAAGCTAAGTGGCATAATAGGTTGGATGAAGCTTATGGATTTCTTTGCCTCTCTATTTATCCTGATTTACTCTTTTATCTATAGGTTTTTACCACTCCAAACCATGTGTGGATCCAATTGGAGTCTCTCTTTGGAGTTCAAGATGAGATAAAAGGGCATCAATTGGAGATTGAGTTATTCTCACTAAGTCCAAGCAATTTTGATTCTATTGAGGGTTTCTTCACCAATTTAAAGTCACTTGTTATAATTTTTAAGAAATGTGGGATTGAGAAATAATATGTTCAATTAATCCTTTCCATTATTTCTAAATTGGGTCCTGGTTACTCAGTTTTTGTGTCTACTTTTCATGCTACTAGGCTTGTTGTTCCTAAGTGGAAAATGCCTTCTTTAAATACTTTTTGTGATTCAATAACAAAGGAGAAATATAAATTGACCTATTAGGGTGTCCTTAATTATTCCAATGGAAAGTCTCATGCTCTCATTGTTCAAGGAAGCAATAATTTCAAATCAAAAGAGAAGCAAATTGTGAAGAATCCCACGTCATAAATTGAAGATGAAAGTTCAAAGCCTATCGATGAAGATTCAATAAAGAAGGGTAAGAAGAAAGGGAGAAAATACAAGTGTTCTTATTGCAGAAAGGGTTTTAATTCAAATAATAGTTCTTTCAAGAATAATATTGATATCATGTCTCAGCTTCTTGAGAAGTACAAGATGGGAGTTCCATATGAACTAGAGAAGCCTGCTCATTCCTTAGAACACCGTTAGAGTGCACAATTACAAGGTGATATAACTTATTCTTTGAGTGCCATAGTTAAATAATTTTCTCATGTCTATGATATATATTTATTCTTGAATATATAAGAATCAGAAGCAACGTATAATTTCTTTGATAATCCTCCTCTCAGTATACTAGGTTCATCTCCCCAAAACTGTGATTTTTCACTAGATAGTGACTTTTCTTTGAGCATGTCTTCCTCACAAGATTATATATCTGATTTAGAATATTGTTTACAGGATTATATGTATGTCATGGAAAATATCATACCACCATCCATACCATCTACCATACCTATGAATAATCCTAATACTATACAAATCCTAAGTTCACTAGTTGATTCCTCATCGGGCTCTTATCCAGTGTTACTTCTCTTACACAGTTTGAATACTTTGCTATATTTCAGTGGTTGGTTATCCATGAACTTAGTAATATTTGAACTGATATTAAGCATGTTTGTATCTGTTGTAAAATATTATCTTTCAGATCTCAATTCCATCCATCATTCATATTTTTACACCTATGAGTTTTCCCCAGTTGTTCATAGTTTTCCTAGTATAGCCCTAAATCATCATGGAGTCACTGAAGCGATTGTATTTGTTCTTCCATATGCTAATATTTCTGATATATAAGAGTTTTATCAGCATCATATCATATTTGGGAATGTGCTATAGGATATTGGAAGATTGACATGTGATTCACATCACAATTTTGCAGTTATTCAGGGAATTGAGTGTGTAACAAATTGTCTTAAGTTTTGTAATCTTTGGGAAGGAGTATGCACAAATATAATTTCCATTTAAGATTGTGTTTGCATATCATAGTATTATAGCAACAATAAGCATTCATATAATTCTTCTACTTCATCAGTTGACGATATACTAGGAGTCTCTCCTCTTCCTTCTTGCAAGTTCTACATTATAGCCCATGATCATGGAGTTCATGATTTATTCATCAAGTCTTCCATCCAGAAGTAGTTCATTCATCTCATTAAACTAAAAATAAATATATGTTGAATACATATTATTTCAAATCGTGTGCTTTTTCCTTTATTTAGGGAGGATTTTCCCCATGTGGTTTTTCCTCTTTCCTCATTTTTTGGACATAATCACTGTTAAAAGGTGACCATATCGTTGTTGTTGGGCCCTATATGCATCCATATCCACCTATATTTTTGACATACGATCAAAAATTTAGACTTAAAGGGGGGTTTTGGAATATATTAAACCCACTCATCACTTAGGATAAAATAATTAATCATTATTTGATTAATTATCTACCTAGTAACTTAATTAGTTGGCATCTGCTTGCACCTTAAAGTCAACACATGCCATATATACCCTAGAAATTATTTATTTATGATTCTTATTTGATATTGACCACTTTATTGACTCCCAAAATTAATAACAATACTTTACATCATTTTCTACTTTATTATGCTTTATCCTCCATTTCTGTCACGATAAGGTAAATCTAGTTAACTAGGAAAATCGGTTCTTTTTTTCCAGCCGATCCTTCATGAAATTATCTCCATTTTCCAGGATTAGCATGTTTTTCCATCACTCTGGATAGCTCAGTCATGCTTTTGATAATTCATGAGTTCCTTGACTTATTTGGGAAGTGCTTTAGCCACCTATGGGGGTTTCTCATATTTTGGTAAGTCAACCTTTTTGAGCTTTATGAGTTGTCTACATACAATTCAATTTTCCTATGATGGATATAATATTTATGTACACTATTATTCATCATTATTAAATGAAAGGATACACTCAAATATTCATCTATTCATTCATGTGATTCAGTCTCTTTCTCCTCTCTATTTTTCTTTGTATGCTTATGAGAATTCTTAGTAGAAAGATATATTTCATGTGCTTATTCTTATCATATTTTCTCATAGAATTGGAGCTATTATTTCTATAGGTCCGAGCTCAGGTTCGCTGACCCATTTCCTCCAGCTAGGTCTCCATGCATTTACCCTTACCATTACGACTGGTCGAGCTCATCTTCCTTTGGCCTATAAGATAATTCACAATGTTACAACTCATCTTGATTCTTAACATATCATGGATGAAAACATCATCCATACAAACTCGTCCTGGGAAACATCTAAGAGAAATAACTCCCTAAAGAGTAATTTCCTACTCCTTGACATCATTTCCTTTCTGCAACTCATGATGGCTCAGGTACCATCCTCGATATGATGATCATAAATCCACAGTAGGGATCACAACTTACCACCATGTGCATTCATTTTTCTAATCTAATGAAAAGATAGTGAAAAAAATTTGGATGAGTGCGAAATTAAAACCCCAACGTTGTCATATGGTTACCCGCTGTCTTCTGTCTCATCCACGTGCCCTTATGAGGGTTAAGGGACCACCCGTTAGAATAATGGGTCTTGAGAAAGATTTCCATGCATGTCCTAGGATACAAATTTTCCACACCTACTTTGTACCATATCATCCATCACCTCCCTCCAATCCCTATCCTTGAAACCTTGGTGATTCTCCATACTCCAACTTGCCAACTGATATGCCACCTTGTTCCACTGACGATAGATGCGATGGATTTTTTTTGGAATTCCTTCACAGAGGATTCCTTACATGATTTCCACTCTTGTTTTCAGATGCCATTATCAAGCCACCTTGGAGATCTACGAAACGTTTTGGAGTTTGATGGTCATTTGAATGACCATTTTCGAGTCTCCTTCGATAATACTACGAAGCCATATTTTTTCTTTGAGCATGGATATACCTTGGAGAAGGCCTTCAATTTATGCTACATTGTTCAACTCCTAACCGATGAATCCTAAGATAAAACCCATCATCCTTCATGTGCAGTCCCTCACAATAAATCCATAGCATGTCGGGCCTGGATTATATTTTGAAGCGCCATCGAAATTTAGTTTAAACACACCCTTTGGAGGAAGAAACCACTGGTCCGCACTTGGGATTTTGTTTTTCCATCTAGTCATGTTGGGATCCATTTTTGTTGTGCAAGAAAACTCCCAATTGGGAGTATGATTATCTGATAAGTGTTAGCTTCCTAGTCTGAGTCACTCCAAGTCTCCATCCTTATGGTTTCACAGGATTTTTTCATAATGTCTTCCCATAATTTAACATCATGGATTTGTGTTCCTTGGAATGGTATCATGTTTATTTCCCTCCAGAATTCCCATATCACGAAGTGGCGAAACAAGTTCGAGAGTCGGTTCTGAATGGATTTAGAGAAAGGGTTGCATGACCATTCAATTATTTTTATATCTGAATGTTGTCATATCCTGTCAAATTTCTAAAAATTTTCTATCCCCATGTCCCATATTGAATATGTGAACATGCATGAATCCAGGAGATGGTTGGTCATCTCATCTTCTCCTTCACACAAGAAACACAAGTAAGATACCATCAACCATATTTTTATGAGGTATTCACAAGTTAGAAATTTGTTCTTCATTACCAGCCAGCTGAAATTTGGAATTTTGGACTAGATTTTTTTCTTCCAAATATTTTCCCATTTTTTTTTGTAGGTGGTTCATTAGAATTCATCACAAAGTTATAGACTTCTTTAATTATGAAAGACCCTGATGAGATATGCCTTCATCTAAGTTTATCATCCCCATGATGAGTTTTGATCCTTCGGTTTCCCATGGATTCTAGCAGTATGTCAATATCCTTACATGTTCCCATGAATTCCCACCAATATTTATTTTCCAAGGTCTTAAATTCCTGGTAGTCCATCTGTGGTTTCTAGATATCACTGAAAATGATCGGACCTTGGGTGATGCATGCTTCCTTTATATGCTGGAATTATCCCTCCTTCCCTAAAGGTGAAAGTTGTTTTGAGGAGTCCTCCCATATCCTGGTTGTTCAACCATACCTGAATTCCCAAAATATATGCACCCGAACTAAGTCTATCTCCTACTAGGCTATGTACCAGATGTGCAACCCTTTTTTTTCCAGAAACGTATTAGGTCCTTTTTCCCATCCCTCCAGATATTTTGAGTGCCAAATTTCCACCCAGGTTTGTTTATCCTATGTGACCCATCTCCACCAGATATTTGCTCCACATACTATGCTTTCTTTCTCCAGGTCTCACATGCCAAGGACCCCTTGGGGTTTTGGCATGCAGATTGTGTTGCAACTGACCAGGGCCCATTTCCTCTTGCCGTGTTTCTTCTCCACAAAAAATTCCTTTGAATGCATTGAATCTCCATAAGAATCATTTTCAGGGCCACCAAGGTGGATAAGAGGTAAGAGGCAATTTCCTGCTGGACCAAATTTACCAAGACCAACCTACTTGTAAAATTGAGAGGCCTTAGAGTCCAATTTGTCAAGTGTTTTTTCATATTATCCAGGAGCTCTCGTCAAGAGCCTTTTTTTTCTAAGGAAGTCACCAAGGGTGTCCCTAGGTATTTGGATGGAATGGATCTCTCCTAGAAGCATACAATCCTACATATATTCCTTCAGGATACCCTTGGAGTATTGAAGAAAAATACTTGACATTGCTGGCAATTAATATCCAAGCCAAAGGCTGAGCTGAAGTCTGATGGACATTTTTTGAATCACCGAGCTTCTTGGACTAAAGGGTAGCTTGTAAGTATCATAGCATCGATAAATTAATGGTGAGTAGGATTTTCTTCCTCATTATGGACTTTAAGCCCTCTTAATTCATCATTCTCCCTTGCATGCATTAGAGACCTCCCCAAACCCTCCTCCATTAAGATAAAAAGGGAAGGGGATAGGAGGTCCCCCTTCCTGATGGTACCTGATGGGACCCCATTAATTATGATGGAGTACAAAGTAGAGGTTAATATGTGTCTTATCTGTTTAATCCAGTCTTCCCAAAATCCAAAAGCTCCAAGCATATGCCTCATAAAGTGCCAATTGAGCTTATTGTAAGTATTGGCTATGTACAACTTGATCAACATTCTTCACATTTTTTGCGTTCTTATAGAGTGGCGTAATTCATTAACTAGTATGATTCCATCCATTTTCTTCCTATCATCAACAAAACCCGATTACTTAGGAGAGATAAGCCCTGGTAACAGTGGCTTAAGATGATTTTCTATAACTTTGGTAATGATTTTATAAATCACATTGCACATCTTGATGGGTCTGAACTTATGTTGGGAATATTCTCCTTCACATTTTGGGCTTAGATTAATTAAGGTAGTATTGAGTGCTGGAAGCAATATTGTAGTTATCCTAGATTCTTCCATAATTATTCAAATTTCCACTTTTATGAGGTCCCAGAACTGGTGGAAAAAATTAACCGTAATGCCATCGGGACCTGGGGTTGTACCTTCCCTCATTTGAAACAGCACCTCCTCCACTTCATAGAGGGTTTTTGGTTTCATCGGAAGATCATTTTGCTGAGAGGAGACTAAGGAATGGATGAACCCTATAATTTGATCAATATTAGTTCTTTTGTATCGTATTTGGTCTGACATTATCTCTACATAGAACCTATTTAAGTTCACCCTAATTTCTTCCCTAGATTCAACCCATTCACCTCCCAGGGGTTTTAAAGAGTATATTTTGTTTTGCATCCTATTTTGTAGCATAGAGCAGTGAAAGAAAGTTGTATTCATTTCCCCCTCTTTTATCTAGCAGTTTCAAGCATTTTTATTCCAAAAGAATTCTTCTTTCTTTTCTCATTCCTCAATCCTTGCACAGAGCCTTTTTTATTCTTCCTGTAAGTCTTGAGTGTATCCATTCTTCATCCCTATCGATTATGTCTCCTGGATACGCATCTCCAAGGTTATTTTATCAGCGAAAATGTTTCCAAATTCCTCCCCATTCCATTTTTTATTTTGGGTTTCAGGGTCTTCAGTTTCTGTTGAAATTTGTACATGCTTGGCCCCCCTTATTTACTCATCTCTTCCCATAAAGTTTTGATCTTTTCATCAAAACTTGGGTGATCTAACCAGAACTGCTCCAATCTAAAAGGCCTTTTGAATTGGGATCCCAACCCACTCCATCTTAAATTTATAGTCTAGTGGTCTGATCCAGCTCTTGGGAGGGTAGCTAAGTGAATTTCACTTCCCATATCCAAGACCAATTTTGAGACTAGGAATATGTCAATCCTAGAAGCTATATGGTTTTCCCCCACTCTTTTATTATTCCATGTGAACCATCCTTCCCCTCGAATGATGTTAACCAAAGGAAGGTCCTCAATGGTATCCCTAAAAACCTCACATTCTTACTCCATCATTTGACGACCACCTTTCTTCTCCTCCAAGGAGGTAATGAGATTAAATTCCACTCCCACTACCTAGTCTCCATTGGGCCTACGCTCACAAACCTTTTGGAGGGCTGTGATAAAATATCTCTTTTCCCTGGATTGTTGGGGTAGTAAACATTCGAGATCATGCCTTCCACCAACAAACCAACCACCTTAAATTACATAGAAAAAATACATCTGCTACCCTGGAAGCCTCCCAGGGTTACACTATCAAAATCATGTAGGATCCCCAAGCCTTCCATAAATACTCTAGCATCAATTCCCATTCCTTCTCTCCCTTTCCAAATTTTCTTGCTTACCTCCTCTAAATTTATTTACCGAGCACTTCATTTCCTAAAAGAAATAAATTGTTGGGTTTTGTATCTTGATCTTCTTAATAAGAGTTCATAACTTTTTTGGGTTTTTCAAGCCTAGAATATTCCCTGATAAAATATTCATTGGGAAAATAAAGGCCTAAGGCTACCTTTATCCCTGGGTATTGTCTCGATTCCACTAACCTTTTCACATCCCCACCCTTCTACCTGAGAGAGGACATGACTAATGCTGCTATCAATCTAAAAAAAATAGCCCCATTAACATGATATAAAATGGATAAAACCTAAAAACATACAAAGATGTATAAAATGTCCAATATACAGCGAAATCATTCACATACATGCTGTTCATACTTATAAAACAACAAAGTTTCATCTTGTTGAAGCATTTATCATGTTCATTATAATTGATGAATAAAACAAAATTACAGAGTTAAATACAAGAATACTTATCTTGAGAAGAAGCTTCCCCACAACTATTTATGTCACTGCAACGTTCCACCCAACCATAAGCTAGTGTGCTCCTTACTCTCTCAGCATCACTTCCAACCTTGATCTGGGCATGATTTCCACAAGGAACTAGGGGACAGAGAATTACACACAATAAGGCCAAACAACTACTTTCAAGACAATAACCACATCCAAACACTCTCAACCCCCTGACAGGTGGATTCTTGGCCTTAATCGGCCAATCCAACACAAGTATGCACTACACACCAAAATGCAAGTTCTGGGTATGAACCAAAATAGTTTGGCAACAAAACAAATTTCTAAGATGGGTAAAAATATCCCCCTAATAGCAATTTTATTCCTAGGGATGTCTTGGTCCTAACATGGCCAAAACATACTCATCAACACCCAAGAAATCATGGGTCTCTTCTCCCACTCATTGTGAATTACCAAAAACAATTTTTGTCTTGGAGAACAGAGGGGAAATGCAGCCAAATTGTGGGGAAGGAAACACATCCACTGATCATTACAAAAAATGAATTCCCACCCTGGGGAAATTGCAAAAAATGGCTTCCCACATGAGGGAAAACACACAGCAAACGAAAAATGTGAGGAATCTCAGACACATGAGTGTGTGAAGAGAAATGACTGCTTGCGCATGAGTGCATGAGGAAAAATGACCCAAATCTCCAGAAAAACACATGAGAAAGAGAGGACATGAACGAATGATGGAATGGGAAGACATTTTTGTATTTTTACTTACCCAGGAAGTCAAAACACGTTTTCCAAAATATGATGGCTTCTCCAATTTGAAGTTTGGACTGCCATACTCTTCCCATTCCAAGAATTAACTAACTAAACTACTTTTGGATGACTTGGCACAAAATAATAATTGGGTAGTTTACCACTTTATGGGTTTGAATATCCCCCCCTCATTCCTTGTGAAATCATGCTCCCATCTTTTTAATGTTGCATTGGCATAGCTAGTTGTGGGTATTTAATTAATTTCATATTTAAATGATGTAGAAAATTATATTGCGCCGTCGGCTAGCATGATGAATATCGACATCGATTTTAATTACCGAAATGTAGAATACTAAATCCATGGCAGGGAATTTTCCTTGAGCTCCACACCATGATTTATTAATGGTATTTACATAATTTATAATTTAATGCAATTGGGGTTGAAACACGAGTATTACAAACCTCCTGTTTGCTTCTACAAATCTCTACTTATTCGATTTTCTCCCATCCATCTTGGCAGGTTCTTCAAATTTCCTTTTTGTCTCCTTATCATATCCTGATTTAATCCCTAGTTGGTTTGAGGCACGGGCCCAAAGGATGGCCTCCTTTAGTAGAATTACTTGTTTTTGTAGAACGTATCCTTTATTTACATCTTCACATTCCTTCCCAATCCATTCCATATATACGTATACAATGTCCATATCCTCCACTTCATCTCCTATCTCACGATCTTCTCCAGTTTCCTTTCCTTTAGTCAGTTCCTCTTCCATATGACCATTGTGTTCCAATGTCGCCTGGGGTGTTTTGTTCTATTTTTCCTCTTATGTCTTTTTCCATTCATTAACTTCTTTTATATCTTCGGTGAGATCTTCTAGTATTTCAAATTTGACAGACATTGTTGGTTTTTTGTGAATTTCTTGATTTTATTTCCTTCTACCTCCTCTTTTATGGGATGGGACCTTTTTGAGAACCCTCATCATTCTGGTATTCCTCCTTTCTTACCCCATCTTTCTGTGGGTTATTCATGCGGCAATCCCTGAATAGATTCCCATATTCATGGTACCTTCATCATCAAAAGGGGATCTACTCATAGTGTAGGGTTTGGATCTAGTCCTCATCTTCCCATGACATTTAGATTGATTATGGTAGTTCTATACATAGATCCATGTAAACACATATCCTTGTGTATGTCGTGTACCTTTGAGCTTGAGTTTGTTTCAAGATATTGAAGAATTTCCCAAGGGTATTCACTATATCTTACAAAATATTTGTATCCCAATACTCTCCCAGTAAGGAATACAGTTTGATCCATATAGAAGCCACCTTCATATCCTCCTTGTCTGGACAAAAATTCTCCTTCTAGGTTCGTAAGAAAAGGCCAGTATAGTAGAAAAATACAACCCTCCGTCAAGGATCCTATTCTTGTCTTCCAGATTTAGGAGGGAGATGGTGAAAAAAACTTTTGATCCCAAATGGATATCATAATTACCCTTTGGTTTCCATGTTGATTTGATCCACCCTACCCGTATTTTTTTTTATGGATGAAGACCCAGAATCTTCCCTATAACCATGTGATTCTACATGAACTGGATCTTTTCTTGAATATAATATGATTTAATTTTCATGGTTGGAATAAGGGGTGCTTTAAAAAGGCACTTCCTTGGTTTCCTAATCGTCGAGTTCTTCTCCTTATTCATATCCAGGTCAATTAGAATATATATGATCTTTAGGCTAGATATTTCAAGATCTCGGAAGGCTCTTATGCCTCCCCCGCTTCCCTCTTCCATTCTTCTGTCAGGACTCATTCCTTCAGAAACCCCCACTCAAACCTTCCTTCTATGAGTTCTATGTCTTCCAAAACCCTCATGCATCACATATCATTCAATAATAATCATTCAAGTCTCATGCCTAATCTAGTCAAGGTCAAATTTTGGGATATTACACCCCTCCTTTCTTAGAACAACATCGTCCCAGTGTTCTAAGGACTACAAATGAAGTAATGAAACAAGGAGGGGTAAGCATCTTTAATGGTGGCTTCATTCTCCCATGTGGCCTCATTGGGACAAAATTGATTCTGTTGCACTTTCAGCTGGACTATGGTTTACTTCTTGAGCTGTACTTATCTTTTGTTTAGAATGTGAAGGGGTTTGGGCATAAACTCCCCTTCAAGTTCTACCTATAGCAAGGACCAATCGATCACATGTTTAGTATCATATACATATTTATTCAATAAAGATGCATGAGAAACATTATGAACCCTTATATGAGTAGGTAAATATAATTCATATGCCACTGGCCCTCTCTTGGCCAATATATCAAAGGGTATGTAAAATCCCAGTGCCAAATTTCTGCATCTTCCCAACCACAATGAGCTTCTTTTCTCTTTTACTTTTAAATAAACATGCTCTCCAATCTAGTAATATTTATATTTTCTTTTCTTATCTACATAAATTTTCTAGTGGTCTTGTGCTTCCTTGAGATTATGTTGTGCTTTGGTGACTAACTATTCTAGGTCCTTCAATAAGTTCGTCCCTAACATGATCCTGTCCACCAGGCTATCCCAAGTTACCAATGTCCTACACTTTCATCCATAGAGTACCTCAAAGGTACTCATTTTGGTGGAGGTATTCTATCCATTTCTATATGAAAACTATGCAAGGTGCAGATATCTTGCCACTTGGTTGGATTTTTCATCATGTACATTCTAAGCATGTCCTCCAAGATATGATTTACCCATTCCATATTCCCTTATGTCTACAGGTGGTAGGAGGTACTAAAATTCAGCTGTCTCTAAGTTGGAGAATAAAGATCTCCAAAAGTTACTGATAAACTTTGTATCTCTATTCGCGATGATTTCCTTGGGTATCCCATGCAATATAAATATCTCCTTTAAGAATATGTCAGCAATGTGAACTGCTTTGTAAGTTAACTTAACCGGGATAAAGTGTGTCTCTTTAGACAACTTATCAACGACTACAAATATGGAATCATTCTAATTCTTGATCTTTCGTAGACCCATAGTAAAATACATATTGATAACCTCCCATTTCCATTCTAGAATGGGTAACGATTGTAGTAACCCTGAAGGATGCTGATGCTTAGCTTTGAGTAGTTGACATTCTTGGCATTTTGCGATGAATAATGTTATTTCAGCCTTTAACTTAGGCTAGAAAAAGTGTTTCTTTGCTGTTGATATCATCTTTTGAGATCACGGATGTCTCGAGTAGGGATTCTGATGGAGATCTCTTAGGATGTTGTACCTGATGTCTCCTCCCTCCAGAACATATAGTCTCTCTTTGGGCCACAATAGTCCAATCGTGTGTACCTTATATTCTTTTTTTGTTGAAATAATATGTCTAGAATATTTTTCAAGACTTCAACATAGAAATGGTCAAATCCTCTTGTCATTTTGATCCTATTGTGTAAATCCAAATCAGGGTTGCTTAAAGTTAACTCATACAACACATGAGGACGTCGACTTAAAGAATCAGGGATTTTATTCTTCTTTCCCTTTATGTGCTTTAATTCGAAGTGGTACTTGCTAAGGAAGGCCAATCATCAGGCTTTCCTAGAATTTAGATCTGGCTAGTCGAACAAGTACTTCAGACTCATGTTTTCTGAGTTTAGAATAAACTTCTTCCCCATGAGGTAGTTCCCCCACATTTTTAAGGCATGGATAATGGCTCCTAGCTCAAGATCGTGGGTATGATAATTCTGTTGGTGTTCCTTTAATTTATATGACTCGTAACATATTGTGCAATTATTTTGCGTGAGGACTCCACCAATTCCTTCCTTCCTCTCATATGTGCAAACAATGAAAACCCCATAGGGATCTACAATTCGTAGTATAGGTCAAGTATTAAAAATTTGTTTAAGCTTCAGGAAGCTTTACTCACACTTGGTTGTCCACAATTTTTTTTTGTGGATTCCTATGTAAGGAGGTCATGGGACATGCAACCCTTGAAAAAGTTTCCAATGAACTTTCGATATTAACCTACTAATCAAAAAATGGCGTAATGTTTGTGACAAAAGTAGGGGTAGGCCATTCTTCGGTGGCTTTAATATTTTCTAGATCGACAACTATCCCTTTCTCGGAAATGATCTGACCTAGGTATTGTATCTATGGTTTGTAAAAATCACATTCGATAAAATTAGTGTAAAGTTGGTGTTCCTATAACAACTGTAGTACTATGCAGAGATGTTCCTCATGTTCTTCTTTACTCTTCACGTAAGATAGTATGTTATCTATAAATACCAATACAAAATTATCCAGGTATTTACTAAATATATTCTTCATCATGCACATAAAATTTGTGAGTGCATTGGTTAAAACCCAAAAGGACTTACTACAAACTCGTAATGGTCGTATCTGGTCTGAAAGGCGGTTTTGTGTATATATTCATCAAAGATCTGTACCTGATGGTATCCAGATCGCATGTCAATATTTGAAAATATATTTTCTCCTCCAAGTTTATCGAACAATTCATCAATCCTAGGTAGTCGTTAATCGATGCACATTCGCATCGTATTTTCCTTCTTCTTCATGAAAAGCATAGGTTCTCCCCAAGGGGACACACTAGGTCAGATATAACCTTTCTCTATCAACTCTTGTAATTGTAACTTGAGCTCCACCAATTTAGGTTCCCTCATAAGGTATGGGTATTTTGAAGCTGATATTGACCATGGTGTTAGCTCTATGGAAAAATATAAGTCCTGTTTTGGTGGTAATCCCAATATTTCATCGAGAAATAGATATTTAAAGTCCGTGAGAACAGGAATACCCTCAATTTGTTGTTCTCTCTCAGCTTCTAAATCATGGATGTTAACTGTGAAAATATTACAGTGCTTTGTAATACATTTCTTCACATGTAAGGTAGATATATGTCCAACAGAAACCTTCTCGGGTATGCCTTGAATCTTTGTTTGATTCCCTTAACTATCTGTGCACAATATTGATTATGTACAGAATCAAGCATGACATGGTGTTGTTCCAACTAGTCCATTCTTATAAGTATGTCATACAATCATCAGGGTAAGATATTTATATCAACCTTAGTTGGAAACCTATTCATGTGTAACTCATAGTCTCTTACTAGTTCTAAAACCTTTCTTTTTGTACTAATGGCTAGTTGTACCATCCATGGTTTATCATGTTTCACTTTGTTTAGTTTACATGTGTCAACAATAATTGGGGAAACATATATTTGGATAGCACCACGATCAATCAAAATTGAAATAGAAGTGTTTGAAACCATACCTTCTATTTCAACCATAGTGGATTGACGGTCTGCTTGTCGGCCGTCAAGAGTTGCATAGATCCTAAGTTTACTAGCCATGTCCTCTACTGTTGGGTCTTCTTGCAGGTTTTGTAGGAATCCATTAGTTTTGTTTGGACAATATTTGGCATAATGAGGCCCTTCTAATTTCCAACAGTTAACCTACATCCTTGGCTCCATTGCTTGTTATTGGTCTGTTGGTATTTGGTACAGGTACATTTGGCCTTGCACCTGTCCTACTGAAATTTATGTTAGATTGGAAACTATTGTTTTGTTTTCTATAAGGCGATGGTTTAAAAGCATGTTTTTGGTTGTCCGAGAAGGCCCTATACCTATCTCAAATTCTGTTTATATTTTCCTTCCTCAACTGTCCATGCTTGTAACAAATTATAGCTTTGTGTAAGGTAGTGTCCATACTCTTCGGCATGTCAAACTCAATTCTCTCTTGAAATTTTGGAGGAAAAAGCCCCAAAAACTATTATATCTTGAAATTTTCATCCTTTATGTAATGTACGTCATGTAATATATATAAAAATATATTGATAAAGGAATCCATGGTCATGGAGCTCATCTTTAACTCACTACATTCTTTCACTTTTATGTCAAGCAATCTTTTGTTGATGAATTTGAAACTTCGGAATGTATTCACTTGTATATTTTATGCATTGTACCATGATGTTTATTCGAGGAAGTATTTGTAATGTAATTAATTCATGTCATGCCCCAATGTTCCTATCGGGAGATTCAATAATGTAAACAAGTCATCTAAAGTCATAGAGGATAACCCTCCTTATTGTCCAAGGGTTAAAGTCCCTGCAGTTGTGGGGCCCTGGGGTTATTAGACTCTCCTAGAGAAGTCAGCCCTATGTGAGTTAATGTAAGTCAAGCCATTAGTACCCTAGTTGTGGTTACTCGAGCCTACATAACTGATTTAGTATTACTTGAGCCTACATAACAAAGTCAAACATTAGCTGAATGAAAGAATATAAATAGAGAGTGAGACTCTCTATTTATCACACACACACTCACTCACTAGGGTGCATGAGTGAGAGAAGAGAAGCTCTCTCAAGTGAGAGAGAGTGAAAAACTGTGGAGATCATAATTATGTTTTTTGGGTTTTTCTCCTTTATGGTTTCCCCGAGGAAAATTCTTTTTCTCTCTTGTCTCTTGTGTTTATTCCTGCGCCTGTTATTCTCTCAGATAAGATCCTAAGATCATATTGCTTAAACGATAAAAATATAACATGGTATGAGAGATAACCTAAGAACAAGACATTGTGCAGCTACAGAAGCTAGGGATTCTTAGCTTTTGGGTCTCTCTCCATAATCCATCAACAAAATAAGGCTAGGCTGACTCTCCATTGAAGGGTGCATCTTTCCGTCGAAGCAGAATTTGATTCTGGGCATTTTCAGTTTTTGGTGCAGGAAATTAGGGCTTCTTATAGAAGAGGAATTTTTGAGTGATCTTGACATAGGATTAATATCCTCATAAAAATTGAATTTTAGAGACCTGGTTCGATATTTTTGGTTGGGTGAAACTTCAGGAAATTCAAACCCTAGTTTGACCCCAGGCCTAAAAAACCCTAAAATACTAAAACTGATAGTTTCGGTAGTTTCTCTATATATCGAGATTGGAGAAGGATTAAATGATGAAACTTTCATAGGTTGAAGATACATTCCTGATGTACACTGTGTCAATGTTTCAGCCTCAAATTAGCTATATTATAGGAGATAATATTCCTCCAAGTTAGGGTTCCAGCCTCTCCCAGGATTCCTCCCCAAACAGGACACCTAGGGAGAATTGCTATATCTCGGGCTATGAAGGTTCAAATGACATTTATGAAGTAGTTACAGAAATTTCATAGACTTCAATTTCTGTGGAAAACCTTTTAAACCCCTCATATGAAACAGTGACACACGGCAGTCCACACAACTTCACTATGTTGAACAGTCTTGAAAGAGGTCACCTTGGGAAAATGGTCATAAGTCCCAATTGGTGAAACCGATTCTGATTAAACCTATGGTTTTAGAACAATGGCAGATGTGTTTACCTTAGTACAAATTTGTAGATACAGAGGAGGATTAATTTCATAGATACCGCAGAAGCAATATCAGGCATTTTTGTAGAAGAAATTGGTAAACTAGGGCTTCCTGTTCTAGGAGCTTCCCTCCATTGTTTTCATAAAGGCGTACATTGGATAGCTCTCCATGAATATTTCTATATTTATATCCAATAATATATTAAATATTCCAAGTTTTGAAAATTAGGGATTCTCTGACAAACCCTAGATCAGCCAGCTCCGGAACCAGGACGGACACCTCAAATCGGTAAGATCTAATCTTTTTCTATTTACATTTGAGGTTCTTATTTCAAATTGTCTAATCACACTAGCATGATGACAATATTGGTGAAATTGGCAACCTACAAATATGGAAGTTTTGGATCTCACTCATTCTTGAAGAAAATGAACTGGACACCTACATCAGTGGAGAGGTTCCAGTTACAGAAGGAGATAAGGATAAAATCCTTACACAAGAAGAACTTGGTCAAGGATAAGAAGATCATTGCTAATTCAATCAAGGATCATTTTATACCACAAGTGTCTTCCCAAAAGACATCGAAATAAATTTTTGATTCCTTGGCCAAGCTATTTAAAGGGAAGAACATAACTTAGAAGATGACTTCGATAAACCAGTTGAAGAATGTGAATATCCAGAATGTTGAGACCATACAACCATACTTTACAAGGGTCTCTCAAATAAAACAACATCTTGAAGCAGTAGAAGAAGAATTGGAGAATGCAGAATTTGTGATAACCACCTTGCCAATGGCCTCCCAGGATCATGGGATTCATTCATTCAAGGAATGTGTGCTAGAAAGAAGTGATTACTTTCAGAACACTCTTGTAAGAGCACACACAAGAAGAATCCCAACTTATAATAAGAGAAAAGAAGATGGGAGCAACTGAAGATCAAGCTCTCACCATCCAAAGAAGATCCCTCAAGTGATGAGGAATATGAAGAACTCAACTCTTGAAGAACCTATTATTCTTCTTAGCATTTGGATAAGAAATGATGTTGTTATGAATGAAGAAGATGATGGAGCTCAAGAAGGAGTCTACCCATGAAACAAATAAAGATAAGTATTCAATTGTCATAGTTTTGTTATGCATTTGTTTATATTCATTTGATGTATTATGCATGATAGAATGTTTGCATTAATGATAGTATACTACTAATACACATGTGATGGGTAAGTAGCTCATGGTGCTATACAACTCTCCATTGCTACTTATCTAGAATGAAATCTCTTTGTTGACATATTGGATTAGTGCACAATCTCAATGTTGTCGCAGTAGAGATGAAATGCATCTAGAAAGTTTCCATGGGATATGGATGAATGTTGTATTGGCTAAAATAGTTGCATGATCATATATTTACGGATAAGAATTTTCCATTATGAATATGCCTTATGAAATGTTTCTAAGGAACTAATGCATTTGAATTGTAGGAAATATCGTGTACAATCACCTACAAGCAAAGAAGGATGAGACTTGTTCGGAAGAACAAGTGACGATAGTTCAAGATGAAGAATAATATGACGATGCTTTCAAAGAAAGAAGAAATATTAGACACAGTGAAGTTATGAGAGACATGATTGATGTAGATCCTTCTAGCAATGAAGAAGTAGCCAAGAAGAAAGGGAAGGAGAATACTAGTTCAAGAAGAATGATGTCTAGGATGCAGTATCGAGACCTCAAGGGAAGTCCGTAGTTGCATCATGTAGTAGATGGAAACATCATGGGATACAAGGCAATATTTGTAGCACGAGGCATAGACTATGCAGAGACATTTGCAGCCACTAGAAATACACATGACATGCAAAATCATGTGTGCAAATGAAAGAAGGAATTGTACAAGCTCAGACACCTATAGGATGACACATACATGAGGATCTTGACTATCACCTAGAGTGATGAAGATATTAACCTTTTCTACAAGGTTGAAGATGCAATCCTACAGAGGCTGACAAAATCATAGATGGGTACGAGAAGAACGTTTTCAAGATAAAGGATCTTGGTATCCACTGACTCTAGATGGATACATAGAATATTAGTAGTAGAGGAAGCTACTTCTCACTCCAGTATAGAATGTTTCAGTGCATAGAGTATGAAAGATAGAGGGAGAATGATGCTTCTCTTCAAAGGGAGTGATTACAAAAGATCTTGAGGTTCGACATGGTATGACAGGATGGACAGCTTACTGATGACTCTAGGCTTTACTAAAAGTAAAGCAGATTCCAATCCTTGCTTCAAGGTTGAAGGCAGAAGACCAGTGATGGTCCTATTATATGTCGATGACTTGTTCCTGAGAGAAAAGAGAAACTCATTAAAGGAGCAAGAAGGATACTTGCTGCCGAGTTTGAGATCAAGGACTTTGATATGATGCACTATTGTCTAAGCATGGAGGTGTGGACAAGGGAAGTATGTAGTAGAGATCCTGAATAGGTTCAGGATGATGGAATGCATGACCATAACCACACCTATGGAATTGAACCTGAAGCTGTTGAGTGTTTCTTCATCATAGTCGATTGATGCCACGATGTATCATTAGATGATTTGTTCCTTGATGTACCTCATGAATAAAAGACTAGATATTTGATTTGATGTGAAAACATTGAGACATGTTCACCTGATGGTTGTAAAGCATGCAGTGAGGTACCTAAAGGGTACAGTTGATTATGCACTCAAGTATGAGGTGAATCAGAATATTAATCATAGAATGTTATGTTGATTCAGATTGGGCAGGGAGTGCCATTGATAGAGAAGAGAACTTCAGGGTGTTGCTTCGGTATGGGATCAGGTGTGATCTATTGGTTTAGTAGGAAGCAGTCCCATGTAGTACCGAGTACAGCTGAAGAAAAGTATGTCATAGCTTGTTCAGGTAGCTGTGAGGCAATGTGGCTTAGAAAGCTAATATCTAATTTGTTAGATCTCCAGTTGGATGCTACTTGTATATATTGCGACAACTAGAGTTGTGTGAAGTTGTCTGAGAACCTGGTGTTCCATGACAAGTTGAAGCATATCAAGATCAAATATCACTATATCATGGATATGGTGCAGAGAGGAGCAGTGGAGCTCCATTATGTTGTAACAGATGAATAGATAGCTGATGTGTTGACCAAGCCATTGGGCAGAGTGAAGTTTGAGTACTTCAAGGAGAAGCTTGGTGTTCTCCATATCGAGGTTCCCTCCGAGGGGAGGTGATGAGTCCTAAATCCATTCTCATGTGATTGAGGGATGTGTTCCCACATGATAATATATAAGTGTTGAAGGCCATTCTATGGTAGAATGAAGGCACTTGGTTAATTACCAGGAATACTCAGCCTAGAGCTGAGAGCCATTCTGATATGACCGTGGAATTAGCTCCCACATGATCAGATGTAAGTGCAGAGCCATTATGATGTGACTGTGGGATGTGTTCCCACATGATTAGATGTAAGTGTAGAGCCATTCTGATGTGACTATGGGATGTGTTCCCACATGATCAAATGTAAGTGTAGATCCATTATGATGTGACTGTGGGATGTGTTCCCACATGATCAGATATAAGTGTTGAGCCCTTCTAGCATGGATGCGAGATGTGTTCCCCACATGGCTGGATATAAGTGGTGAGCCCTTCTAGCATGGATGTGGGATGTGTTCCCCACATGGCTGGATATAAGTACTGAGCCATTTTGACATGGTTCTTGGATGTGTTCCTCCCATGGTCAGATATAAGTGTTGAGACTTTCTCACATGGTTCTCAGATGTGTTCCTCCCATGGTTATATATAAGTGTTGAGCCTTTCTGATATGGTTCTTTGATGTGTTCCTCCCATGGTAGGATGTGAGTGCTGAGCCTTTTCAATATTGTTCTTGAATGTGTTCCTCCCATGATTGGATGTGAGTGTTTGGCCTTTCTGACATGGTTCTTAGATGTGTTCCTCCCATGGTCAGATGTGAATGTTGGGCGTGCCTTTATGACATGGTTGTTGGATGTGTTCCTTTGATGGTCAAATGTAAGTGTTGGGAAGGCCATTCTGACTTACGGTTAGATATAAGAACTGAAGAAGATCTACATAGAGGTTAGGCCTACAACTAGCATGAAAAAGGGTTGGCTCTATAGAACTTCCTATGACAAGAAGAATTAAGAGATAGCACCAGTTGATCGATATGGAAGAAGCAGTGATGATGATGATCTAGTGATTATCCATCTTTGATGATGATCCAGTGATGATCCATCTTTGACGATGATCTAGTGATGATCCAGTTTCGATGATGATCCAGTGATGATCCAGCTTTGATGTTGATCCAATTATGATCTACTGATGATCTACTGATGATCTAGATCTAGTGATGATTTAGATCCAGTAATGAAGATGACTTGAAGATGAAGATAACTTGATGATGTTCCATATGATACAGAGAAGAAGACCTGTGCTGATATATTATGTTGAGAGAATACCTTCCTAGTTAAGAGGGAGTGTTGATGTATTTGTACCTTTGGAATGTATTCACTTATATATTTTATGTATTTTACGCCGATGTTTATTTCAGGAAGTATCTGTAATGTAATTAAGTCATGTCATGCCCCGATGTTCCTATCGAGAGACTCAATAATGTAAGCAAGTCATGTAAATTCGTAGAGGGTAACCCTCCTTATTGTTCAAGGGTTAAAGTCCCTACAGTTGTGGGGCCCTAGTCTTATTATACTCTCCTAGAGAAGTCGACCCTACGTTAGTTAATGTAAGTCAAGTAATTAGTACCCCAGTTGTGGTTACTCGAGCCTACATAACTGAGTTAGGATTACTAGAGCCTACATAACATAGTCAAATATTAAGTGAACGAAAGAATATAAATAGAGAGTGAGACTCTCTATTTATCACACATGCACTCACTCACTGGGTTGCATGACTAAGAGAAGAGAAGCTCTCTCAAGTGAGAGAGAGAGAACAGTTGTGGAGATCATCTTTATGTTTTTCGAGTTTTATTGCTGCCATTGGTGCTCATTCTATCTTTGAGGAAGTTGCAAGGTTTTCTCCTTTATGGTTTCCCCGAGAAAAATTCTTTGTGTATATTCTCTCTTTTGTTTATTGATGTGCATGTTATTCTCTCAGATAAAATCCTAAGATCATATTGCATAAATGATAAAAATCTAACATCTTTCAGACATGTATTTTTTCTCAAATATTCTACAGAAATTACTCTATCTGATTTCATTTACTTCATCCCTTTTAGTATGCTTTAGGTCTCTCCACCATCTAGAGGATTTTCCATTTAAGTTGTAAATGGCCATACGATATTTCAACTCACTAGATTAGTTGTGTACTTGAAATTATTTTCTCATACCAAGGAGCCATTCTTCGTCCTTCTCCCCAGTATTCATCTCTCCTTCATAGGTTGGGGATTGCATCTGTTGAAATTATCCTTAAAGGTTGTCATGATTTTTCTTCCTTTTTCTGCAAGGAGAGAGTGACCCATCACTAGAAATACTGTGATATTTTCCTTCTGGAAGGTCCGGTGTGTGTTCTTCTCTTACCTCTTCCTTTGGACTGCTGGTCCTCCTTTTATGATGATACTTTTCCTTGGATTTATTGGTTGAATGGGTAGGTTGTCCATGAGGGTTAACTCCCATCATCTTCCGAAGTAAAGATTCATTTATTGCTTTCTATTATTTTCTCTCATTCATGTTATCATCTTTAAATATTTGTAAGTCTTCTTGTAGACTCTGTATGGTCTTCATTAGCTAAAAATTTAATTCCACCACAAGTTCCTCTTATCATGTTGGGGAATTCAAGTTCGCTTGTCGAATTTTGTACTCTTCTACATCCATGATTTAGATTGTTCTTTAAATATGAAATTTAAACATTTAGTAAAAAATAATCTTCTGTTAGTTCACAAAATAAAAAATAAAGTTTTCAAATGTTTATTTCTGTGATGGATGTTCAGTAGCACCCGTTAGGTCTCTAAGTATTTGAAACTGGGCTCTCATACCACTTGTAATGTCCCTAAAATCCATAAATAAAAAAGTATTTATCGTACTAATAATACTACTAAGATCTTAAGGGACATCTTATTCTTAACTGTGGAATTATAAACTTGATAAGAATTATGCCTAAGTTCTAGTTCTATTTTCCTTTTACTATGATTTCTATTTTACGATGATGTTTAATGTAATTCTTTTATTTTTTATGTACTCATAGTTACGTATATTTTATCTTGTTTTATAATGTTCTGATATGGTTTTATTCAGGTTGATTACATGTTATGTTATCTATTTTTCTTAATTTACTAAACAATGAGGCTAACCTACCTTTGTATTTAAAGGGGAGGAGTGGTAAGATTTTCCCTAATGAATCACTCAAAAAGGTAAGGAAATACTTCTATACCAGGGTTACTTAGTTCTTTCGGACTCATGCGCAAAGTATATATTCTTATTGCAAGTATTTATCCGCTAAATCTATTATACCAATTCGTGACGAAATAATTAAAGGACCTATCACCTAAATCTTGATAGTCCGAAATGCTAAGGGATTGGTCATGGTATTAATACTCTACACAAAAACATAAAATAAAACTATAGAGAGGAGGGTTTAAATCTCAACAACAAATTGGTGAAGTCAAAACTATAGAGGAAGGAATTTTAATAGTAAAAACCTAGTGGAGGATAGTTGGAATTTTAATTGTGCCCATGTGAAGGCATGTGTGGATCCTCCACGATGGCACAAGCCATATAACCCTTGCTATGGTTTTGTATCCCACCTTTGCATTATTTTTTCGTTGTTGGTAATGGGGGTGAACTCCATTGTTTGTGTTGCGCTGACAATGTTAATCCCTTAATGATGACACATTACCCCCTATATTATTGTTCATTACATATTATCTATGTAGGCTTGGGTCTATTAGTGGGTTTATTAGTTGCTATTGTACACTTTATCTTCTATATATAGGAAGGAGATCTTCTCGTTTTGACATCATATCATCTTATCTTTTCATGTACATTGTGTAAGGAGGCTCCTCCCTTGAAGAGGATTGATATTTATCTCTGATGCTCATATTTTAGGTGTGTATTACTCTCTTATTGTCTATTTCTTCTCTTTATTGTCTATTTCTTCTCTTTTTATTCTATATTTGGGATTTGGTTGCTTAACATTTGCTATCAGAGCTCTTTCATCGGGACTGAATTCTGCAAAACGTGAAAAACGAGTCATCTTGACACTTTCACTACAACCCTTTTTCTAAAAGGATTTAGAGATCGAGGTTAAATCCCGCTTCCAAAACAGGGCGAGCTATGTCTAGTAAAAAAATCAGATCCGGATCGATTATAGTTTCAGAGATAAGTGTAGCGGAATCTAAGGTTTTTTACTACTCCTACAGCTAGTGTCAAACAAGTGTTCTCTTTTCCCTTTGTATATAATAATTTTAATTTATTAAAATTATTAAATATTATATCTTAATATTATTTATTAATAATCTCTTCTTAGTAGCAATTATTATGCCCTTTTAGAATTTTTGTTTGCCTTAAGTTTTGTAAAATGGTGTAGATTTGGTGGTTGGGAGGAATGAGTGTTACCTTCCCAACCTAGGTTCAATTCTCATTTTTTTGTTTGTTGTTGGACAATAAACCCAAAACCATGTGTGGTTTTACATTTTACCCTTTCTTTGTTTTACTTTTTACCTCTTTTTTTCCCTTGGTTTTACTTTTACCTT
Source organism: Pseudotsuga menziesii (assembly GCA_001517045.1). Lineage (NCBI taxonomy): Eukaryota > Viridiplantae > Streptophyta > Pinopsida > Pinales > Pinaceae > Pseudotsuga > Pseudotsuga menziesii. Next base: position 376,118 of record LPNX011121997.1, read on the forward strand.
TTTTCGGTGGTTTTAATTTTACCTATTTTTGGGGGGTTTTACTTTTACCTCTTTTTTGGGGGGGTTTCATTTCGCCTCTTTTTTTTGGGTTTTTACTTTTACCTTTTTTTTAAGGACAAGGTCCTATTTTTTAGGGAAACCCTAGAATAAGGGCACAAGCCAAAAATCGGACAAGGTTTGAGAATTAAAGCCAAAGGCCCAAATCCACCAAGCGAGGATCTGATACCACTAGAACAGTAAAATACTATTTCTTACTAAAAAATCCAACATAAATAGGATATAACTTCCATAAATGGATAAATATATGAATAAATGAGAAGAGATTTTTATTTCATTTACAACTGGGTCTTATATAATCCCATCATGCATGTTCTTAGAGGCATTTCTTTTCATTTAATTAATTAATTAATAATTAGTATTAATATTGATGATACTATATATATATATATATATATATTATGTTATATTTTTATTTATATAACATTGCCTTCCTGTTAGACAATATTTCTCCTCAAATCTTAGAAAAGACATGGATTACGGTTGATTTTTTTCCTGAATGTTCTCTCTTGATATTTTGTGTTTATGCATTGCATGATTTGATGAAATGAGGAAATACGAGTTATGAATTCCCCAGAAGAACTGCCAAATCGTATCTGATGTGGTCAATCCTAAATCTATTTTTATCAAATCTATTTGATCATTTTGTGGGATAGGTCTTCTTGTTTATTGTTTTGTATTTTGATTTGTTTTTCTTTCTTGTATGACATCATCTCTTCTTTGTGTGTCATTTTGACCCTATCATTGGTTAAAATAATGTTTATAATTGGGGTGTCGATAAGGACTTCTTGTTATTTGTTCTTCATCTGTATTGAATTTTTCTTTTCTGTGATGATGACGAAATTTACTTCCTCAACTTGACTTTGTTTTTCGAAGAGACTAAATGCTTCTTTCTGGATTTGCGCTATTTTGTTCTCAAGTAGATTGTTCTTACTCTGAATCTTCTTGAACCTTTCATGTTGTGACTTTGTGTCCTCTTTTAACATCTCGATTTGTTTCTCTAGTTCTTGATTAAGATTCTTTAGGTGTTGGTTATATTCTTGATTTTCTAGAAATCTTCCTTCAAGGTCTTCATTGGATTGTTCTTTCTTGTGACTATGTTTCAATTTTTTAATCTTCCTAATTAATGTTTTTTTATGATTTCGTAGTCGAAAAACTTCTTCAGGATTTCTTGATAACACCTTGTTTATTTTTGCAATTTCCAACTTATGTGTTTTTTTAATGTTGTTATACTGTTGCTAGAGTTTTTTCTTCTGTTGTTGATGTTGACATAACTAGAATTATTAATTTTCTCTCTTTCTCTAGATGTGCTCCAACTCATTACCTTTTTCCATGATGAGTTTTTTTTAAATCTCTATGTCTAATTCTAACTCTTCATATCGTCCATCAGTTGATTCTTTGTTTGTATTTTACGATATGGGAACGACCACAGAGAAATCCTGTAGTGTTATTTTCTTCTTCTCATGGAAAAAAGTGATGCATTTATTTTTTGCATTGACGGAGAATGTTCCTATTGTTTCGAACCAGTTATAACAAAAAATTATGCAGATGAGATGGTCATCTATAGCTATGACGATGAGTTGAGCTACAAAATGATAACCATCAATTTGTAATGGTACTTCTATTTGATCTTCATTTGACTTATTCTTCATTGATTCTTGAACATGTACTTGATTTGCGACCAATTTTTATAAAATTTTCCTTGTTGGATGGACAAATAGTGATGGAAATTGGACATTCATCAAATATCTCATTAACTCTTAGCATCTCCATCGGTACTTTTGTCAGAACATTGAGAAATATTTTCTCTGTTTTATTCAAATCCATCTCTTTCATTTTCACTTTGTCGTCTTTCTTGATTTTGATTTGTTCTCTTTTCCCTTTATATATATTAATTGTAATTTATTACAATTATTAAATAATAAATATTAATATTATTTATTAATAATTTCTTCTTAGTAGCAATTATTATGTGCTTTTAGATTCCCCCCCCCCTTAAGTTTTGTAAAATGGTGTAGATTGGGTGGTTGGAAGGAATGAGTGCTATGTTCCCCACCCAGGTTCAATTCTCATTTTTTTGTTTGTTGTTGGAGAATAAAACCAAACCCAATTATTAAGAAAACACGTGTGGTTTTACATTTTAACATTTTTTTTACTTTTTACCTCTTTTTTTCCCTTGGTTTTACTTCTACCTTTTTCAGAGGGGTTTTAATTTTACCATATTTTGGGAGGGCTTTACTTTTACCTCTCTTTTGGGGGGGTTTAATTTTACCTATTTTTTTGGGTTTTACTTTTACCCTTTTTTTTAAAATGACATGGTCCTATTTTTTAGGAAAAACCCTAGAATAAGCCTACACACCAGAAATCTGACAAAGCTCTGAGAATTAAGGCAAAAGGCCCAAATCAACCAAGCAAGGCTCTGATACCACTAGAACAGTAAAATAATGTTTCTTACTAAAAAATACGACGTAAATAGGATCGAAACTCCATAAATGTATAAATATATGAATACTAGATAAGTGATTTTTATTACATTTACGATGATGGGTTTTATATAATACCATCATGCCTTTACTAAGAGGCATGTATTTTCATTTAATTAATTTATTAATCATTAGTATTAAAATTTATGATACTATATATATATTATGTTATATTTTTTATTTATATAACAAAGGTATAGTTGCACAATTATGCTCATTAGATGTTCAAACCTCAAAATTCCCTCTATCCATAGATCTCCAAAGGGTCATTAATAATCATTCCAAGGTATTTGAAGATATTCCAAAAGTTCTTCCACCTATTTGTGAATTTCATCATGATATCCTCTTAATTCCACGCAGTGTTCCTCCACAAAACACACAACATTTTTATCCAAAAATGAAACAATAGCAATAAAGACATATATGCGCAACAGGCAAATGAGAAAATGAAGAAAAACGTGGTAAATCTCTCAAGTCATCGACTAAATGATGATACCTTACGAATTCTAGAGAAAGGCTTGAGTTTCTCAATAGCACCCAGTAGGATTCCAGTTGAAAACATCATCTGCTCCATCGAAAATGCCATCATAACATTCCCAAGAGATATTGTAGAAAAAATAAGATAGGAATGTGCGGTGATATTAAGGAAAGGAAAACAACCAAAAATAAACATCAACAAGAGTGAGGCGGAGTCCATAAAAACATGAGAAATAATAAAGAAATAATGATCATGAAGGATGATAAAGGTAATGCAACGGTGGTAATGAACACCATTGATTATGAAGCAAAGATGGTGGAACATTTGAAAACAATGAGATGCTACAAAAATCTAACAAAGGACCCAAGTGCAAGAATCATAAGAGATGTCTCAAAAATCATAAATAATTCCTCATTGGATGAAGTAAAAAAGAATAAATTCATTCCCAAGAACCCTATCATTCCAAGAATATATGGAATTCTGAAAATTCAAAAAAATGGGGCACTGTTAAAACCAATCGTAAGTGACTATTGGATTACCAACTTATAATATTCCAAAACATCTTTCCAAAACTCTAAAACCATTAGTTGGGAACACGTCTTCACATGTAAAATAATCGACACACTTTATTCAAGAAATAAAGAATCTAAAATTGAATGATAATGACATGCTTGTGAGATTTGATGTGGTCTCCCTTTACACAAAAATTCCAGTAGATGAAGTCCTTAATGTATTAAAAGAGATCACAATGAATATATTACCAATATAGTAAAAGTGTGCTTGAATTCAACATATTTTACCTTTTGGGGAGAGATGTATGAACAAACTAGCGGTGTTGCAATGGGATCTATATTATCACCTATGGTGGCCAACCTCTACATGGAATACTTCGAAAGGAAAGCATTGGACTCTTAACCTCCAAAGACGAGATAATGGAAGTGATTTGTAGATGATACTAACTTTATTTTTCCTCACAGGAGGGATAATTTAGATAATTTCCTTGAACATATGAATAGCCAATCCGACCATATAAATTTTACCATGGAAATCAAAGAAAATGATTGCCTTCCTTTTCTTGATGTATTAATCACTAAGAGGGAGGATGGCTCTCTATCCCACCATGTGTACCGAACAAAGACCCACACAGAAATATATGTACACGCTAGTTCACTTCATCACCCATCACAAAAACAAGGAATTCTACACACTCTTGTCACACAAGATATCGGAATATCGGATAAGGAACACCTTGAAAATGAACTAAGACACCTTTCAAAATCACTTCAAAATAATGGTTATATCAAAAAAGACATTAGGATATAATTCAAAAGAGAAAAAGACTTAAGCAACAAAAACAATAAGAAGAAAACTAAATAAGAAGAAGACACAACAAAGGTTCTCCTTCCATACATCCAAGGGACAACAGACAAAATTTCCAAGGGGTTGAGGAGAAGACGAATAAGCACAATATTTTGTCCACCAACTTCACTAAGGAACATTTTAGATAGAGCTAAAGACCCGATTGACATGAAGCTAAGAAAGGTCATTTATTCAATCCCTTTCTCATGTGGTAAAGTATACATAGGGGAAAAGGGTAGATCAATAAAATTAATACTACAAGAACATTGTGTTGATACCATTCATGAAAGAACCAAGAAGTCAGTCGTTGCATAACATTCATCGAAAACAAACCACCATGTTTGCATTGAAGAAGCAAAGCTCATAGCCATTGAAGAACGCTATAACAAATGACATATAGATGAGGTAATCAAAATAGAGAAACAACCTAGAAAATTCAATAGGGATGATGGCCTAACCCTATGCGAGGTCTGGAAACCGATCATTCACTCTATAAGGTTAAACAATAATCATAATAATATTAATGATAAATAATAATAATGATAAAATTAATGATAAAATTAAACAGCATATTACAAAATACAAAACAACATTAACAAACTACAATAATAATATTGATAATAAGGTTAATAAAAATAATAAAAGTGATAAACAACATAAAATATTGAACTAAAAACTTTAACTAACTAATTATTTATTAAAAAAAAAACAACACGTTCACTACTAATAAAAAAAAAATTATAAAGATTAATTAACTTTAAATTCCTTTGCGAGACATCCTTCTCCTTAAGACGGACTCAACTCTGAAGTCCAAAATGCGTCGAGATGAAAAATCCCACACAGGTTCCAAACTCTCCATTAAAACCTACCACCTGTGAAAGCCTAAACAAAACCATTATCGATATCTCTATAGCCAAAAGAGTGAAATTGAGTGTATGGTGGATGAAATATTAGAGGCTGGCATAATTAGGCCTAGCCAGAGTTCTTACTCTGCACCAGTGGTAATGGTATGAAATCCAGATGGATCATGGCATGTGTGTCCTGATTATAGAGTGCTCAACAAGAACACTATTACAGATAAGTTTCACATTCCTGCCATTGATGAATTGTTAGACGAATTATATGGAGCAATTTTCTTCACAAAGTTGGATCTTTTTTCTGGGTATCATCAGATTCAAATGAAGGATGAATAAATCCCTCAAAAAACATTCAGAACTCATGAAGTTTACAATGAATTTTTAGTCATGCCATTTGGTATAACAAATGCACCTTCCACATTTCAAGGTTTGATGAATTGTATTTTCAATCCTTTTATTACAAAATTTGTGTTGGTATTCTTTGATGATATACTAATTTATATCAAGTCTTGGAAAGAATATGTTCAACATATTGACAAGGTACTACAACTACTAAAGGAGAAAGAACTGTATGCAAAACCCTCAAAATGTTTCATTAGGATAAAGGAGGGAGATTATTTGGGTTATATTGTATCTCATGAAGGTGTCAAGGTAGACCCTAAAAAAATTAAATCCATTATGGACTGGTCGATTCCCAAAACCTTGAAGAATATTCAAGGATTCTTAAGTCTGAGAGGGTACTACCAAAATTGTGTTCGAAACTATGGAAGAATATCAACTCCTCTAACACTGTTATTGAAGAAATATGCATTTTCTTGGACTCCAGAGGCAACTCAAGCCTTTCAACAAATCAAAGAGGCCATGTGTAAAGCTCTTGTTTTGGCAACAACACACTTCACCAAAACCTTTATTGTGGAATGTGATGCTTCAAGAAATGGAATTGGATTTGTAGTCATGCAAGAAGGACACCCTATTTCCTTCACAAGTCATCCAATCAAGGGAAAGAACTTAAAAAGGCCCATTTATTAGAAGGAAATGTTGTCAATACTAAATGAATTGAATAAATGGTGCACATACCTTATAGGGAGACATTTCAAGGTTAAAAGTGATCATGATAGCCTTAAATTCTTCTTGGAACAGAGGCTATTTTCAGAAGAGAAAAAAAATGGGTAACAAAGATGTTGGGATATGACTTTGAAATCATCTACAAAAAGGGGAAGAAAAATGTTGTCGTAGATGCACTCTCTAGGAAAGATGATGATGTTGAAGCATTACTCTATGTTCTTTCGATCATCCAACCAGATTGGATAACATAAGCTATGGAAAAATGGAAAAATGACGAAAAAATATAGACATTTATTCAAAATATGCAGCAAGATCCTAGTGTCACTAATACATTTAGGTGGAAGTATGACTTGTTATGGTACAAGGATCACTTATATCTTTGTAAGAGTTCCCAACTTAAGAAAAAGGTGCTTTCTGAATTCTCATAGATAGGACGGAAGTTAGGTTTCTTAAAAACCTACCACGGGGTAAAGAATTATTTTTTTGGGGATGGTCTTAAACTGACGTTAAAAAATTTCTGGAAGAATGTTTGGTTTTCCGACAAAATAAGGTGGAAAGAATTAACACTCATGGTCTCCTACAACCACTTTTCATTCCAAGCCAAATGTGGAGAGAGGTCTCGATCAATTTTGTCATAGGTTTACCAAATCCTGAAGGAAAAACTGTCATCATGGTGGTTGCTAATAGACTTACTAAATATGCACACTTTTTTCCACTATCTCGCCCCTTCAAAGTAGGAAAGGTCACAAATTATTTTATGGAGACAATACAAAAACTACATGGTACTCCAAATATTATAGTAACTGACAGGGATCCCCTTTTCACTGGAAATATTTTGACTTAATTATTATCTTGTTTGGGTACTTAACTGGCTCATAGCTCATATTATCACCCTCAATCCAATGGACAAACAGAGATAGTAAACAAATGTTTGGAAGGGTATTATTGATGTTTTGTAATTGATAAAAAAATTGAATGGGTCAAGTGGTTACCCTTGGCAAAATGGTGGTACAATAATTCCTTCCATAAATCACCAAAAATTACCCCATTTATGGCACTGTATGGCTACCATCCACCATCCATCACATATTCACTAAGATACTCTAAGGTTCAAGTAGTGGAATACCACATGGAGCATCAACAACAACTTCTTCAACTCTTAAAGGACAACCTAAATCTAGCACAAAATCGAATGAAATAACAAGAAGATGAACAATGTAGTGAACATAGCTTTAATTTTGGGGATTGGGTGTTTTTAAGACTACAACCATGCAAAGAGATATCCCTGAAGAATGTAGAAATTCTGACCAGCAATAGATTAATTTCACTCACAACAAATTACAATTGATCATGCAAAATTGTCAACAATGGAGACTGAATATGGAGCTGTAACACAAAATTATATTAACTCAGTGTACAATAGACAACCCTATAATAACATAGGTTGCTGAATATATAGAATACATCAATAGGTCGAATGCATAAGGAGGCATCCAAAACTAGCATAAAGCAGGCTTACCCAAAATAGGAAAATCCCCCATAGGTGTAAAAAGCTGATCCCAAATCTGTCATGAGGCTCACGAATTGGCAAGGGTGCATGGGAAAGCTAATGAGTGGTGAAATGGAATCTCATACATGCTTTTGCATGGAGGAAAGAGTGGAGGATGAAAGGGGAATAAAACAGGTTCACCTCACCTAGTCTTGCTTTCCTTATGTGCTTTAAAAACTGAAAAAGCAGTCAACAAAGCAGAAAAAGTAGAAGGGCACCTAGGAGGCTAGGAATAAAGCAGATTTGATTCGTAAGGCTTTCCCAAGTGCTACATGAGTCAAATATGGCAAGTTTGACCTCTATGGATAGGCAATTAACAACTTGCACATGGTGGGACTCATGAACTAGGCAAATAAGACAAAAATAAATGAATCAATGTCTAAGTGGGTAATACTATGGGTTTGATTATTCTAACACCCCCCCTTAAGCCTGACTTTATGAGTAATAAATCAAAATATAGGGCCTAGAAACAAGGCTTAGTCACCCTTTTACATACTGCAAGTCCGTATGAACCAAGGAAAGAGGCAAAACCAACTTGGGAAAATCCTCCCTTAAACATGGATTGTAAAACAAAATTGTAGAATCTTGTCTCTACTCATGCTTTGACAGCATGATCAGCAATCCCCAGCAGTGATTTGAGATTGCTGAAGGTCTTCTCACAAAATGCTTTGGTGAAGATATCAGCTACTTGTTCTGAAGATGAACAGAAGAGTAGGTGAATGGTGCCATCATGCACAAGCTCTCTGATGTAGTGCATGTGAATCTCAATGTGTCTGGTTCTCTGCTTCTGAACTGGATCTTTGCAGATTCAAATGGTACTCTGTTTCACAGTAGATGGTAGTTGAGTACTCAGGTTTGAAACCACACTCTCCAAGTAAACCCTGCAACCATAAACACTGAGTTGCTGCATTGACAACTCCTCTGTACTCAGCTTCTGTAGATGAGAGTGCAATGGCACTCTGTTTCTTGCTTGACCAGCTGATTGGCCCTTCTGCAAGCATGAACACATAACCTGAAGTGGAATTCCTATCTGTGCTATCACCTGCCCAATCACTGTCAGTAAAACCAATTAACTCAAGGTCAGAATTGGCTATATAGAAAATCCCATGTGTCCTTGTTCCCTGAACAAAGCTAAGGATCCTCTTGGATGCTTTCCAATGGATCTCATGGAGCTGATCCATGAATCTAGAAGCAACACTAACTGCATAACAAATATCAGGTCGAGTATGTGTCAAATACAATAAACATCCAATCAACTGTCTATACAAAGTGTTGTTTACCATCAGTGGAGAATCATCTTCCTCCAGCTTCACTCCTGAAAGGAAAGGAGTTTTGCTTGCTTTGCAATCTTGCATTCTGAATTTGATCAGGAAATCCAAGACATATTTGGACTGGTGCACCTTGATTCTAGCTTTGGTTTGAGAAATATCAAGCCCCAGAAATTGACTTAAGAGCCCCAAATCTGTCATGGAGAAGGCTTGGTTCATAGCTCCTTTTAGGGAAGCAATCTCA